>OX104066.1:66347391-66372832 GCA_944474145.2 Dicrocoelium dendriticum
TCAAGCTATATTTGCATAGCTATTGTACATAGCTATTTTCTCAAGACAATCTTTATATCCTGCCGTCTTCTGTCTTATTGTGCTACGGATTTCTTGTGTAGCATTCGTCACCACCCAATTATGTAGGGTCCTGACGAATGCTACACAAGAAATCCGTAGCACAATAAGACAGAAGACGGCAGGATATAAAGATTGTCTTGAGAAAATAGCTATGTACAATAGCTATGCAAATATAGCTTGAGGACAATGGGAGAAAATGGTGAAGCAATGCGTAAAACCACGCTGGAGCGCAACAGCCGGTAAGGCGCGCGCAAGCTGGCGGACTAGTTCAAAATGCAGTTCGGTATATATAGGCTTTGGAGGAGTGAAAAGTAAAACAAAATGTGTACAAGTCTGATGGCGATGCTTGATGAAGTAAACTGTCATTGTCACTACATATCTCCGGTGCGGCTGAGCTTGATGTGCAGGTTGACAAGGTGCCTACCTGTCAGTTACCCACTACGTCGTTCATACTGGCTCCAGGAGACAGTTGGTCGTTTCTGGAGCGGACGGGGTGCACGGTCCTTGTGGCCGTGTTAGGATCAAAGAGTGATTCCATGCACTCAGTGTGGAGCGGACTACGGTCCAGCCACCGCTCTGTGTGCACTTCATTCCCAAATACAGCGTGCTTGTGTTTGCCTGTGAAGGAGTGTGGACCGGCTCCGTTGATGAAACGTGGTTTCCATCCACATGCTTCCCGGTCTTATTCCTTCGGGTTTACACTGGATATGGGGTGTGTGGTTGGAGCTGTGGGTGGTGCAGCGCAAGCCACCCATGGTCACTCTGTAGGTGCAGGCATCCTTTGGCTAGCCACAGTGATAGGCAAATTCAAAACCGGATGTCGCCAACTATATATATATATATATATATATATATATATATATATATATATATATATATATATATATATATATATATATATATATATATATATATATATATATATATATATATATATATATATATATATATATATATATATATATATATATATATATATATATATATATATATATATATATATATATATATATATATATATATATATATATATATATATATATATATATATATATATATATATATATATATATATATATATATATATATATATATATATATATATATATATATATATATATATATATATATATATATATATATATATATAGAGAGAGAGAGAGAGAGAGAGAGAGAGAGAGCACGTGACCAACAATTGGCGGAGGGCCACAACGCATGAACAAAGCTAATACAGCAATAATGAAAGAGTACAGAGGGTAACAAAGAAGTGTAGAACTGCAGTTATAGGGGCAGGATCTCACAACATGTTCGCAATTGCTCGCGATTCCTTGGGACGTCCGATAGGTTTTTCATCTATGCGTGTACGTGATCCTTGCGCCCCCTACCAGGGGGTGGAGAGCGCCCAACCGCGGCCGAATGTGAGGTCAGTGCCTACATAATTCTGGCCCAGGTCATTCGCTGGACACCTTGTCTTCACTTGTAGCGCTGAGTACACTGTAAGGCAAAGGATGAGTAGGCATGCGAATCAGATGCCCAAGCCACTGAGGTATAGGCAGTGAAATTATGCGGTTCAGCGGGCGGCAAAGTCTGTCTGACATGACATTCCTTCGGCGAACATCTTCACTACCAATGTGATGTTGCCACTGTAAATCAGCAATGCTCTGAAGGCAGCGGTGAAGACAGACGGCCTGTGAACGTTCTTTGCATGAACACGTTATGTTTCGCAACCGTAGAACCGGGCCGCTGTTACCGTGGCATTTTAGACTTGTCCCTTGAATGAGACACAGGTCTTATCGACGCCAGAGATAAGCAAATGTAACCCGGGCCTTTGAGATACGCTACAAGACCTCAGCCGTCAAACCGTTAGCGCTTGTGCAGCTTCCGACGTAAAGGAACTTGTCTACCACTTCCAGAGAATGACCTGAAACGGTAAGTGTGGGAACAGCTCATAGCCAGTCCTGTACGAAGATCTTGCAGTTCGAAGGAGAGGTCACTGCAAACTGGGAGACAGACACGGCAAACCTGCACAGCACTTTTTGGGTGGATTGTGAGGAATTGCAAATTACGATGACGTTTGCATACTTCAAATCGCAGTCGGTCCCTCGGAAGTAGCTCAAAGCCGCTGGGTCCGCAGTTCTCCAGGGCACTTCCCAGGATGTCATCTATAGCGGAATTGAACAGGAAGGGTGATGCTGGACAGCCCTGTCTCACGCCACTGGTGATACTAAAGGGGGACGAAAGTCCACCGTACACCCGCACTCGGCCAAAGGTTCGAGAAAAGATGGACCGAAGTGTTGACGTACAATGCAGGCACTCTCCTTCTCAAAAGACAGCTCCAGAGAGCAGCGCGGCCGACTGAGTCAAAGGCGGTTCGTATGCCTAAGAAGACAACGATCGTGGGCCAGCCGAACCTTTGACGACGCTCGAGTATTTGGCGGAGAGTAAACATGTGATCGATACAACTCCGGTCAAAGGGAGCCAGTTTGCACTTCGCGTACCAGGCTGAGTATTTTTAACAGCGGCGAGCACTTTAGATGCAACGCAGATGAGACTAATCTCTCTGTGGTTAGCACAGTCTGACCGGGCACCCTTTTTGAAGACGGGCACGATATCTGCTAGACTCCAATCAGACGGGATTGCTTCGGTGGTCCAAACCTCTTGGAGCAGGGAAGTTAGCTTCCGCAAAAGTGATGGACCTCCATCTTTGAAAAGGGGCGGAGGGAGTTCGTCTGGGCCAAGCGTTTTGTAACGCTTTAGGAGGGTGTTGAAGAACAGACACCTAGCGTTGAGGAAGAAGGTTGATCCGCAGATCGCGGTGTGTGGACGGGCGCTGTTTTGGAGGAGATTCTACTGTCTACTTCGATGCAGTCCTGGTCGAACACGCCGGATGCTCTGCAGCATCCGTGAATAGTCTTTAACACATCTGCAATCATTCGCAAAGACAGCCACCGACCATCCGCAAGCATCCGTCGCACTCCTTAGATGTTGTCTGGGATTACTATGGTTGACAGTCGAACCCAACGCGGCTCATGCTCGGTACAATCTATTCCGTCTCTAAAGTGTTTAGACCACACAAACACAAACGTTTTAGCCACTTCTTCAACACCGTACACCTGTACTAAAGTTCACGAGTATTCGTCGCCGTTTTTGCCGGATTTGAAGCAGTTTATGACGTTGCTCCAGGTTGCAATGACACGAGTTCTCACACTGACTCTATTAGTTTGGTCACAGCATGTGCCACTGCCTCACCTCGTTGATTTGTACGGTATGGGAAGCGATGACATATCTCTGTGGTTAGCAGCCTCCGGTTAATTCTTTCCTGGTTTTGTTAACATGATTAGTTCTTGTTGTATTGCTAGGCGAATTGAAACGATACCGTGGAAATCACAACATAATTCAGTTCCATTTCTGATTCCGGATTTTACAACCATACATAATTGTATTATCCCTGCAAAATTTCGAAGATCTTACTATCGCTTTGTGCTCTACAATTGGTAGCCACCTTAGTCACGGATTTTTCGTAATACCGAAGCAATCAGCTTATGATGCTTATTCCAAGGTTGTCGAAAGTCGATCAAATGCAATCACGTGTCACGTTAAATTCCGCATTTCATGCAGTGGACTATTGAGTTAGCATTCTCGGCGTTCTCGTGAACTCCATGAGTTAGTTCAAGTTTTGTGCAAGAATTTTCGAGACGAGATGCGGCAGGAAAAAGTAGAGCAGAATCACAAGCCGCCTTGTAGGAGAAATCATTCTGTTTCGAACAGCTTCGTGGGTTTGGCTTAACAAGTTAGCACGAAGCGCCTCCAAGTTTCATATAAGCTTTCATGTATGTCCCGTGCAAACTCACCGGCATGAAGTTCCGCCGTTTCTAGTAGCCCAGTATCACTTGACACGAATCTTTCACTTGTGTTGTTTGTTACTGGTACAAATGTCTCGGTGTGCGAAGGTCTACGTACCGAAGACACGGGAAAAATAGAAGGAAAGAAAAAGCCGAAAAATGAAAGCAGTTCAGCGGCTGCAAAGCAACAGCAATCTAGATTACGTGAAGCTAGGAAGTCCTCGCCCAGCAAAGTCAACCGCGGTCGAACGGAGGCGTTTTAACGTCGTAATCTTCCACGCGCCTCAGTCCAATGATCCCACTCCCCAGATGAGCTACGATCATGACGTCGCTTTTATGGAGCCTAATTGATAAAGTCATCTACGTGGGTAAGGACGGGCTGAAAGTGAGGCAACTAACCCATCTAAAAAAGTAAGATGATGACCAAATCTGATCAATCAGAATCACCTTCGGGGATGAAGTCAGTCCGAGGTTGATTTTGTCCGGCTTAAATAAATTCAGGTTTAAAAATCCATGTTCGTTCAGACCTGGATGCAGTGAATTGAGTATGTTTCATGTCTACTATAACTGACGGTGTTGGGAAAACAAATCTCTATATCGTAAATCTTTGCGTAGTTTCCAAGACGCCACGAACCAAGATAAACAAGTTGCTCACTCTTCAAGCACGTCCGGTGGTTTCTGCTGCGGCTTGCTGTAGCCTTTACCAACATTTGTAGCATCAACAAGTGCGATAAACTCTGTTGTTTCGTTGCATCTGAGCGGCCAGACATAATAGGACTCGCAGAGAAGGGGCTGAATTCTGAGGTGATTGCCCAAGAAATAGAACGCAGTGGCTACTCATACTTTCGCTGCGTTATATTATCGACTACCCGCGGTGGTGTCTCGTTCTGCATCCGGTCTTCCGTGTGTAGGAGTCATTATCGACTACAGAAGCGATGATGGCCTGTGTGAGCATTTGTAGTACTCGTTCTATTGCAGGCGCGGGGAGCTGCTCCTGGGTGCATTTTATTGCAGTCCCCTGAGCCGATGTTTGATTGCCTGCCACATCTCAGAAGCCACATGAGTCGTCCCATTTTCTACTCCGATGTGATTTCACTAGGCTTTGGGTACGCTAGCCTGAAGTTAACTCATTTCTAGACATTGAGAAGTCAAAGCAAAGTTTGTGGAGTTAGTACTTGCAAATGGAACAGCGTAACACATATGCCAACTGACATGTATAAGGCCGCACACAACCCGTCAAGCCAAGAGTTCATGTTAACAAGCTGCGAACAAATGTTGAACGTTCAGGTCTTAGAGCCCGTAGCAGCAAGCGAGCACTCAGTGCTCATAGCCGGTATGGATATATCTTCACGGCATTCACGTCTGCTGGAGCCAGCTTACGATTACTGGAAAACTGATTTCGACAGTCCAATTCGAGCTGTGAACCAAGCGGATTAGTCTCTACCGCAAGCTACATCTGTGAAAGACTGTTGCAAGGCAAGAAAAGTGGGAGTGATAGTATTGTATTCACGGTTTGTACAACTGAAGTGTCGGAAAGCTGGACCCGTCAAACCACATTGCATCGACAAGGAGTATGGTAAAATGACTAGGCGGCGGCGCAACTTGTGGAAAAAATTCTCTCACTGGCTTTTCCAATGATTATGAACCATAGAAGAGGCAGCGAAATATTTGCTACGGTGCAAGAACGAGCAAGTGCTCGCATTTCAAACAGCAAAAGGCAACTGCCGTAAAGGACGCTCCGAAAAGAAACTTCACCTATATGAAGCAGTGCCATAAACCTGTACGTGATTTGCCAGTACCAGAAGGCTCGAACCGAAGAATGATAACCTCCAGCACTGAGCGCGCCTCCGCCTTGGCCGCGCACTTCGCTTTCGTGTTTGCAAATGATCAGTTGTCTGTACCGAGATTGACGTGCACAGCACTTAGCGAACTCGACAGTTTGGTTTGCGGTGTTGAGGAGGTGCATCAACCCCTCGCCAAGCTGGACGGCACCAAACTTGCTGGCCCTGACGGACTCCACCTAATGATTCTCAAGTCCCAACTGGCCATCATGTCGACTGCTGGACTTACTTGTTCAACAATCACTAACCGAAGGTTCGTTGCCGAACGACTGGAAAGGCTCTGTGACAAGGCCAATTCAGAAAAACGGTGACTCCAGCAAAGTGGAGAACTAGAGGCCGGTTTATCTGACATATTTTAACCGAGGTTGCCGATAAGATCGTGAAGTAGGGACTACTACAACTATTTCAATAAAAAGATCTAATGACGCCCGCACAGCAGTTTTACGCAAGGCCACACATGCATTACCAAACTGCTCGTGACGAGGCATGAATGGTTGCAGGCAGTGAATCAGGGGAAGTCTGTCGACGTAATCCACATCGATTTCAGTAAAGCGTTCGACAATGTAAAGCATGGCGTCCGCCCCTAGAAGTTAAGTGTATGGTGCTGGTGGATCACTGCTCCAGTGGATCCATGACTTTTTCGTTGGATGAAAGATTGTGGCGCAGGGTGTAAAACGATTACTCCATCTCCTGTGCTTTGAACAGGAAGTGACAAATGTTAAGAACAATCTGCCAGAATTAATCATGGGGGCCAAATCTGTACAGCAATTCAAAACGTTGTTAGATTAACATTACACCGCCATGCAATTCAGCGAACGACCGCACACTAGCAATGATATCTTACATTTGTGAGTCCAGTGAAACTGTAACTCGGACATGTTAAAACGATTATCACAAGTGGCGGATACGTCTTAAAACATTTCTGGTTTTATTGCAATAGAGTTGCACAGAGTTAAATTGCTATTTCCTCCCACAATACAGTATTCAGTATTCTATTTTATCCTCAATGCGTAAGTGCGGGCCCCTAATTCCAACCAACCTGGTTTTTAGCATGGGATCATACACCGAACTTGTCAGATGCACGTTGTACATCAGCCATTTGAACTGATATTTCACTGCCATACAACCTCGGTGACTTACTGAACAGGGGTAGAATGGAGACCTGACACAAAACCTCGGTGCCCAAAGCAAACATACTGAGTCAAAGCGCCTACACCTTGTCAACAACATACCGTCACAAACAGCCGACTACCGTGCAAAGGCGCCGTATTGTTCACGCCTGATGGAACACCCGGTGAGCATTGCTGATGACCGCCAGTTGGTTTCTGGCAAGAAGCCTTCTGGTGCCTCAATCAAGTGTTTGCTGAACCTTAACCGTTTACGTTGGCCAGGTTGTGTCCTCCGTATGCCCGTTGACCGCCTTCTTCGGCGTGCAGTATACGCCGTCGCTGCACCAAGATGGGCGAAACTGCGAGATGACCAGTCCATTAAGTGGTATACAGACATAAAGAGATTGATTTAGAGACTTTGTCAGACCGATGCATGTTGTCTTCGTGGATGAGGGCCCCGGGATAGTACACACCAGTGGTTGGAGATTGTATTAGACACAGTGCAGCTGCGCAGTCAGTGGCGTTCCTGCAGTCGATCTTTTGCACCTAGCTGTTAAGTTTCATTCAATCTTGGTTAGCCTTACGCACCACTGACTTTTTCTGTATTCTATCAGCTGAACACCATTACGTCAGTATTTCGATTCGAACATTCACCGCCACACAATTTGTTGCCTATGGAATGAGACACTGTATGAACAGGAGAGGGATCTGGAATAAGTTCTAGAGTTCGTGGATAAACACAATCTTAAGGCTTCTACACTCTGTTAATAACACAGCCAATGTTGGCGACTATGCGGCGCCTCATTACAGCGACCCTTGCACAACAAACAACAGCACCAGACACACTGCTTCAGGCAGCAAGACTCGGAAACGGTCGCAAACACAACATCGGTGTTTACTGCGAGCCAAGTGTTGTGGTAGTTGACTTCCTTGAGTGATGCGCATTTTTCAAGAAGTGTTTATGGGGAGGAAAACGATGCGCATTTTTTCTTCGTTGGCGCCGCGTTCATTGCTCTGAAAATACTGTTTCCTTTTTGCTTCCTGTTGATTCATTCACCGTGGGACACTACGCAACTGACCGTTTTCTTTTACTCTTCAGCCGGCGCACCTTCGAACTTCCAATTTGCCCTTCATCAAGCTGGGCGGTTGTCAGTTGTCCAGTAGTTTTCCTGGGTCGGCCGGTGGCCGAAAGGATTGCACGCCTGGCTCGCAATCCTTAGGTCACTGGTTCGAATCCACGTAGGGGAGGGCGTCGTCTCGGTATATTCAGCCCACACGCGACCGACGGTGGTCGCGTAGCAGCGAAGCATCGGCACAGTGTGTCGGCAAAGGTTGATGACTTTTGACTTTTCCTGCACTGGATCACCTGTTTGATAGTCTGATATTTTGCTTTGAGCTTTTGAAACCAGTGCGAATCGTGTACTCTAAGCGACTAAGCAGGATGATCTGACATCTGTAACATGTCTTGTAAATGGACAAGAGGACAGGGTAGACCGCGTGGACTAAAGTCTGGAACCCAGAAACCCTTTGAGCGACGGTTGAATCCGAAAATGCTCAACACGTCGAGATTCTGCCGAATCCTAAACAGCTATCACGGTCCTCTATGAGAACCGTTTTGCAAGAACGTGAGTGAAGTTCGGCTGGAACAGTAGCAAAATTCAGTGGTTACTTGTGAGTAGTAGAGGGATTTATTAGGTTTTTGTGTAGGTTCGTCGCAGTTAGACACAGGCAGACAGCCACCACACACCCAGGAAAGCGCTAGACGGCCGTTTCGTCCTATTGGGACCCCTTAGTAGTGCGCACTCGCCGAATGCTGCCGGATTTGAACCCACGACCTTATTCTTGCGAGTCAGCGACTTATGTCATCGAGCCATGGGCGACGGCAGCGGACCGCCATGACTGATATCTAGCTGCGATATAGCGCGGCTCATGTCTTGCATGTTACGAATGTGCAGAGGACAGAGCTGGTCCCCAGAGCAACGACTTTGCAAGCCGCCACCAATCGAGGTACCATGAAAGCTGCTAAGGCGTCTACTGAGTATTTGTAAGTAGTATATATATATATATATTATACACAATCTGTGGTACAGATATTGTGCCATCGGAATCATGGCTGAATAGGAAAACAATATGAATAATAAGAAAAGAGCAACAAGAAATGCTTTTTTTGTCAAGTTTACCACTCACAGTTTTTGAAATTTTTTTTTCAGTTTGTTCGTTTTTAGGGGGAGGAGGAAGGGACACCGCAACACACTGATGCACACGTCCGCCATTGACATCGATCTTGAGCCATAACTTCCAAGGTTTTCAACCAGCAAGTATCCTCGTCTCTCGGACCCCAACCAGGTAGTCGACAACAACCGGCCGAGGCCAATTGTTTCGTCAACTTTTTCATGCGGCTTCTCCATGTTGTAGGCTGTCCACCAGACCGTCTCTTCCAGCCCTGTCCAGCAAGTGCAAACAACGCACGACGGGGGTAACGCTGGACAGGCATGCGCAATACGTGTCCCAACCACCGCAGTTGATGCAGTGAGATGAGCTCCTCGAGCGAGTGGCTTCCACGTCCCAAGACACGCTGTCTAACTTCCACATTGCTTACGTGGTGCTGCCACCACACACGGGCAATGGACCGCAGACAGCGATGCTCGAAGACGGATAGCCTGCGCAAGTCATCTTTACGAATGGGCCAGGTCTCGCATCCGTACAACAGTACAGCACGAACAGTTGCACAATAGACCCGCCCTTTGATGGAGAGACGAATGTCGTGGCGACGCCACAAATGCCTCAGCCTAGAAAAAGCGAGGCGTGCTTTCGAGATGCGCATCGAAATCTCGTCTCCAACAGCCCCGCCAGCAGTGATACAACTTCCCAAGTAGACAAAGCTCTCCACAACCTCCAGTGTCTCACCAGCAAGCGTGAGTGCAGGCAGAGGCACCTGCCAGTCTTGAAGGAGAGCCTTGCATTTGGATGGCGAAAAGCACATACCATACTTTGATGCTTCAATCGTCAAGCGGTTTAATGCAAGTTGGACGACCTGTGGATCGTCACCTAGCAAGACGATATCATCAGCATAATCCAAATCAACAACTCGACTACCTGGGAGGAGCTCAACGCCAGCGTTCAACGAATCGCTCAGAGCGTTCTTCAGGACATCCTCAATGGCAAAGTTGAATAGGAACGGAGAGATAGGGCATCCTTGTCGAACTCCACTGGAGACCACAAAGGTAGGCGAAAGCATGCCATAAGCCCTAACCCTGCCCGAGGTCAGACTGTACAGAGCGCGCAGTATGGAGACGAACTTCTCGGGGACACCGTTCCTCAGAAGGCACTGCCACAGTACTGTACGATCGACAGAATCGAAGGCAGCACGGATATCCAGGAACACAGCAATCGTTGGCCTCTGATACACATGGCGGAGCTCGAGGATCTGGCGAAGTGTGAAGATTTGATCGATGCAGCCGCGACCAGGGCGAAACCCAGCTTGTTCTTCTCGCTGCAACGATTCGCGTGTTGGGGATAGCCTGCGAAGTATGATGGACACCAGCAGCTTGCAAACGACGGGGACTAAACTTATTCCTCTGTAATTGGAGCAGATTGTGCGCAGGCCCTTTTTGAAGATGGGTACGACTATCGATTCACCCCAAGATGATGGAACCTTCTCTTTCGACCAAATTTTCGAGAACAAAACGGTGAGTTCTCGGACCAGCGATGCGCCACCATCTTTAAATAGAGCTGGGTGAAGACCATCAGGGCCGGGAGCTTTATAACGCTTCAGGTGCCGGAGCTCCTGCTCGATTTCCTGGGAAGAGGGAGGGTCTGTTGGGGTAGACCACTCGGCCCCAGCGCGAGCGCCAGAGGTAGCAGATGGAGCTGGGGGCCAACAAAACTGCGAGCCAAAATGTTCGGCCCATCGCTCCAACCGTCGTTGAAGATTGGTGATTAAGGTGCCATCCTCTTCGCATATTGTTTCACTTATACCAGATCGAACACCTTCGGTGACTCGAAGGAGATGGAAGAGTTTCCTGGTATTACCACAGAGACTAGCAAGCTCCATCTCCCTAGCACGTTCACACCACCAAGCTTCGCGGTCCATTTGCAGACTCCTGCGCAACTCTCGACCAAGGTATTGGCGTTCTTCAACGTGTCTCGAATCCGATGGGATCAAGCGGCGTTTGTCCATCAGCGACAAGGAGTCGGCGGAAATCCAATGTTTCGGTGGGTGACGGGTAACTCCACAAGTGTCGATACTGGCGAAAACTAACGCATCTTTGATATGCGCCCACTGCGAATCGAGATCACCGTCAATAGTTGAGCCAAGCAAAGTTGACAGTGAGGCTTGGTACCTGGTTAAAACCGCAGCGTTTTGTAGATTTGCGACGTCCGGTCGGTAGTGGGCGCGCTTAGGTGATCCTCCGAAACGCATGCAAATCTTAGCACGAACCAATGCGTGATCAGAGTCCAGAAAAGTTGACCAGTACGATCGGCAGTCCATTACGCTTCCGCGTCATCTGTAGCTGATTGCTATGTGGTCAAGCTGGGAGCACTCTTGCGTTTGTGAGGGCGGGCGCCAGGTAGCAGTCTGTCTCCTCGAGTGTCGAAAACTAGTGCTCGAAAGAAACAAGCTATGATCAGAGCAAAGAGCAAGTAATCTGTCTCCATTGTCTGATCGACTGCCACCGAGACCAAAACTACCCCCAATGTGGTGCTCGCTTGGTAGAAGGCGGCCAACCCGTGCGTTAAAGTCCCCGGCAAGAATGACTATATCCGTCCGTTTGGAGGAACGCAGAAGTTCATGTAGTTGTTGGTAGAAGCTATCTTTAACTGCATCCGGGCTGCAGTCTGTAGGGGCGTAGGCGGAGACGACAAATAAGGCACGCTTAACATCTCGACGCCTGCTTACGTTACATGAACCTCTTAGTCTGACTGCACATAGTCGGCTGTTGACTGGGATCCAGTCAAGCAGAGCTGATTCAGCCCTGGCACTTAATACAACCCCAACACCAGCTTGACCAGTGGCGGTAGATTCTGGGTCTCCGGAAAGCCGCAAGTAGTATTTGGCGTCAGAGTTTACCGGAGAGGCCATTCTGATGACGGCGCTAGAGTCTTGTAATCTGGTCTCTGAAAGACAACAGATGTCTACCGATAGCGTTTCAAGAGTACGGGCCAGACATGCTTGTCGTCCGATCTGCATCAAAGTTCGAACATTAAACGCTGCGAGGATGAATGGAGAACCAGGTCGGAGAAGAGCTGGAGCTTCGGTGGAGTGAGAGGCGGTTGCGATCGCAGGACATGGAGAACCGGGAGTTTGGCTGTTACTTCCATCAGCTGCGAGACGTGGGTCGTTTGTGACGGTGACCGTAGAAGACATAAGAGTACATGTAGATGAAGGACGGGAGGTGGGGTGGTCTGTGAGTGGACGTTGAGCGGTTGAGTTAAGACAGAAGAGCGGCATGGCAAGTAGTAGTAGTGAGCGGTGGAGTCCATGATTCGTCAGCGGGCGTGATACTACCCGGTTGCCCAGGCCGAAGTAGAGGGTTGTCTTAGGGGGCCCTACCCCGAGCCTTTGATCAAAGATCTAACCTACAAGGCAGCAGGGCGATGTGAGGGCGTCGCAACCCGTTGGGAGCCGGTGACCAAGTAGATGGTTCATACGCCTTTCGGTCCGTGAAGGACCAGGGGCCCAACTCACCCTTAAAGTACAATGCCTCTCAGGGAGGGGCAAGGGGCAGTGACTTTATTTAGTGGCGAGTCACATCCGCCACGTCGCAGTGTTGTTAAACGGACATATGTGGCTTTTTATAGGGAGAACGCTTGCCAGGCGAAAACCCACCACGTCCTGGAACACTGCCGCCGAACCATTCGCTGGAACGGGAAAAACCCGAACCACCCAGCTGGCACCACGAGGAGGTTGTGTAGGTGTGTCGCAGTTAGATACAGGCAGACAGCCACCATACATTCAGGAAAGAGCTAGACGGCCGGTTCGTCCGATCCGGACTTGTCAGTAGCGCGCACCCGCGCATCCTGGCGAAGCATTGTATTCCAGCAACATCATGCTGTAGTTCTGGGAGTATTGGGCCCCTGTTTGGCAAAGGAACAAACGAAAGGCGTATGAACTGAGCAATCAGTCACCGGCTCCCAATGGGCGCGATTCCCTGAATTCGCTCCGCTGCCTTGCGGACAGGCTATTCAGCCAAAGGCTCGGGGTGGTGTCCCCTAAGTCAACACCCTACTTCGGCTTGGGCAACCGGGTAGTATTTCGCCCTCTGAGGAAACCATGGACATTGTTGTGTTGTTTCTTATTTTACTGTTTCTGTACCTTCGTTTGAATCCCATGGTTTCTAATGGCATTATGTCTGTCAGCAGACTTTTGCAAAATATATATATACACCTTAGTGCTATGCTTATTAAGCCACGTTCATCTTCTTGCCTTCTGATCATACTATTTTCTCGTTCTCACTTTACGTAATCGACCCAGCAGGGCCTGCGAGTGCAGGATACATGGGAAGTAATTGGTTGGAGAGGGTGTGATGCGATCTTCTTTTTAGGACCATGTACACTTCAAAGCCCTTCGTCACATCTTGGTTCAACGACCCGCCAAAGAAAGAATACCCACGGAAATATCCTATGGTTCTAGTTTCACTAGAACTGGGAGAAGGTTACAACTTTCAGAAAAATGCAACAAGAAAACAGCAACCATGTGAAGTTATGCATCGCTGCCATACAACGACCTACAGAACAAAGAATAATAACAGGGAGAGAAGGGGGACTTAGCAGAAAAGCTTAATTCCCCAAGCAATCATTCAGGATCAAGGCGCCTACACCTTGTCAACAACATACCATCACAAACATCTGGCTATCGTTCAAAAATAAGGAAGCATCAGCGAAACAGCTTTCTTGTGGCTTTCACTGCTCCGCGTCATAATCAGCCATTAGCCTGCAGGTAACTCAGCACCAAACACACCTTAAACAAGCAGTCCGACTAGAAAACGACAGCAAACACGCCACTAGTGTTGACTGCGAATAATGTTCTGTAAAGTCTTGAGTCAAGAACAAGGCGAGTCACGTGGACTCCAGCAGGGAAGGTGATACGGATCAATGGTATCCAGTTTGGTCGTAAGTGACTTCATTTCTCGCCGATAAGTCAACATTTTGCCACGTCGAGCCTTGCGCCACCCTACATCTGGCAGACGATATTCTCACCGGTAAGCGGTAACCGGGCGTACGTAACACGTGTCAATGCCAACGCGTTATTCAGTTGCAAATCAAAGGATCTGTTAAGTTTTCAACCTAATTTCGACTGTTGTTCGTAACTTACGTCTCCGTGAGCCCAGTTGCTAGGTCTAGCATATCCTGTTCTTCCACGGTCAATGGATTACTCAAATTTTTATAATCCTTGGGAGAGAAAATTAGATGGCAGGTGGAGCAAGCAAGCTCTCCTTCGCATGCGCCTACAACAAGCCGGTAAGAACATGCCCACATTACCAAAGCCGTCAATATCAACCTCGTTATCGATGACAACATCGAGTAAAGTATCGCCGACATTGGCTTCAACAGTTCTCCTTCGACCGTCCGGAAATGAAAAAGTAATGGAAACTCTAAAATGTATTGATGGGTAATAAACTACCAACTTTCTTTTGGTCTGTGAACTGAAACAACGCATACTTTGAGCCACAGCAGAAGTAAGAGGACGGAGAAGGATCGGAAGGAGAAAGCGCGTATGTGCACATGACATCATTGTAGTATGTGTCCAGTCGACGTTTCCGAGGTTTTCTAGTTATGGGGCGTACGTGGGCCGTAATAGACCGAGAGGGCTAAAAGTAAAAGAGATAGTTCGTAGGCGGCTAGACAGTTCCAACATAACCACCCAGTAAGAGTCAGAGCTAGATGGAGGGTGCACCTGACTCACACCACATGGTCAGTTGGACGGCGTCAAAGCTGTCGATGGAAAGCAGAATCTGAGGTGACTGGGCAGATGGCGAAATCACACACTTGTGATGATTGCTCTAAGGACACCAAAAACGAAAAGGGAAGGTGAAGAAAGGGGAAACAACAATGGCACTCAAGGCTACGCTAGACGACATCTTGACCGTTGACTTGACACAGCGATACCCTGACGCGCTACATTATCCCCCCCCTCATGAAGCGCTGTCTACAGCGTCTACAAAAGCATTAACCCATGTCAACTTGCTGACGCACTTAGACTGATGAGCGCAGTGATGGGCTCAGACGATTCCGTGTGTGGGAATGCTAGTGATCAATGCAACGGTCGCAATTCTGTTTCACAGACTGGCGTTATGAGCTGGTAGGGTTGCCAAATATGTAGTATGCGTTCGGTCGAGGGTTCCGTGGGGTTTGGGTTCCGGGGCGTACGTGATCCGTAATGGACAGAGGGGGCTAATAGGTAAAATATGTAATTCGTAGGTGGCTGGACAGTTTCATCACAACCACCAAACAAGAGTAGGAGCTGGGTGAACAGTGCGCCTGACTTACTTATCATTTTCAGCTGGACGTCGTTGTCACAGCTGTCGATGGAAAGCAGAGCCTGAGGTGATTGGATGGATGACAAAAACACGCACTAGAGATGGTTACTCTAACGACACCAAAAACAAAATAGGAAGATAAAGAAAATTGGAAACGATGATCACAATCTAGGCTAGGCTCCACGACATCTTAGGTAAGGTCAGGTCAAGACCTACGAACAACACAGACTTCCGTGCAACACGCGAACCAGAGCCATCGACACTCCGACATCTGATCATCTCTACCTGTTTAAGCAAAAAGAAATGAAGCGAGAAAAAGAGCAATCTTTGCACTTGCGTGGATCAACATCAAATATCACTGTACGAAGCCTTGCTACTAAATTTCCATAAAAGTACAGTGGTTCAAATTCAAATGTGATAAGAACAAAAGTAGATGCCAATAGTCGTTCCAGCCTGAATGGGTCGTTGATCCAGGTTCGAACTCGGTGTATGATTGGCCAGTTGTATGAGCCAAATCGGCACGTGCACAACCAAATCAAACCCACGCGCCCTACGCTAGCAGCCCCTGCTGCGCCGACCACGCGCAATAAGAAAAGGAAGAAAAAAATTGTATTCTAGGCACAAAATGGGAGAACTCAAAGAACAGTTCATAAACTGCCTGACCCGGGTCGACAGACTCCGTCCAGCTCTCTCGAGCAAACAACAGATTTGTCAGATAGGAATATCGTTTGCAAAAACCATGTTTAAATGGGATGAGAAGACCAAACAGCATGTAATGGTTTTCGAGGGAATTTCTCACCAGCTTTTCTAGCAATTTAACCAGCACGCTGGTTAGACTAATGTGCCTGCAATTTACAGGAAAGTGCTTATCATGCTTTTTAAAGAAGGGCAGACAACAGCTTCCTATCAGTCAGTAGGTAACGCACAGTTGGCAAGACTTTGCGAACAAGCGCGTTGCCGGCTCACAAAATGTGTTTTCCAATTCAAATAGAAACTTCGGATAAATGGCATCGGTACCAGCGGATTTGGTAGGAATTAGCTCCAGCAGCAGTGAAAGCACTTGGGCTTCCGACACGGATATCAGTTACTAAGGAGTCAGAAGGAAATCTCCTCTAGATCGATAGTTGGTAAAGGAGACTATGACAAACATCCTCGCATACTGTTCGCCAAGAAGACAGGCCTTGCCGTAATCACGGTGGGCGGCAACCCCAATTGATCCGTACAACGCCAGAATCGATAAAGTAGCACGCCCTCATTTTCTGACATAAGTGAAAAACCGCGTCGGTGTTGATGGAGATGTTTGTTAATTCCGTTTCATAAATAAGTCAAGCTTCCATTAGATGCTTCTTACATGCACTTCTTGCTGTTCGATAACACCGTAAGGCATCGTCTGATTGAGTCAAAATGTAGCCCCGGCAACACTTGGACCGTCTGTGCAAGTTGACGTGCAGTTAAATAAGAGCAGAATAGTCTGGCGTTTTCTTCTAAATGAAAGTGCAATGTAGGACGCACCTCAGAAAGGAATGTTTTGAACTTATCTTAAGCCATCTGAATGTTGTCTGCTACCAAATGGTGTAGTGTGACAGGGTAGCACTGGATCCCAATGCATGACAATTAGCACCCCCAGATTTTCGGACACCTAGCCGCGTTTTGCTTGGGCTCTACTAAAAGCATAGTCGAATGAGACGCAGGCATGGTCCCTAACTCCAGGTGGTTGACCGTAAACGATGTTACTTATGGTGGATCGACTTTGCAAAAGTAAGCAAGAATGGACGGAGAGTGCTCCTCCATGAACCATATGGGCTGATCTACAAACTGATGCAGGGGGGGCTTACAATGTCAACTCCACTAGCTCGGCGGCTAAGTCTACGGTCGCAGTCTTGTAGATGAGGTTGCGCCAGTCTATCTTCAGAAAGTTAGTCACCCATCAGCAAGCATCGGTTAGTGGAGTGACGGTGAATGAAAACGATAAGCTTTCTGGAAACGCTACCAGGGCTCCTATATACTAACCGAAAGAGCATCAACCCTCCTCTCATTTGAGTGGAACGCTTTGGAAACAATTAAACAGGCGTGCAAATCCATGTCCGCGACGGCCACAGGGACGATCAGATCACAATAGTGCGTAAGCAGGTAGGGATATTTCACTGTCCATGAAGTCCGAAGACAGCCACGTTTCAGCAAAAGTGATGACGCCAACTTCGCACATCTTGTTACGGAGGCTACAGACGTTACTGAGTATTACATGGAAGGTATTGGTATGGTGAGCCCAGGATCGTGAGCCAACAGGGTGGGCCCTGGCATGGCGGAAGTGGACCGCCGGCGCACCACCCACCAGCCGCAGACCACTTTCACCTGCAGCGCGACGTGACTTGAGGTCTTGGATAGCTGCCTTCAGTTTCACCTCATCCGCTAGAGGAAGGTCCGGCTGTATGTTGACTACAGAATCCTTTAATTTAAAAGCAAATCGCATAAGAGTATGGCGCTCCTCCGGTGTGGAAAGAATCACTCGTAGAAGGCGAGGCCTAGGGTTGGGACTACTGACTGGCACGCCTCCCAGTCTGGTTAGCTTACGCACGGTCACTCCAAAAAAGCTAACCAGGAGGATGCTAATAACGCAAATTTTAAACCATTTGAGATCATGTAACATCCTTTCCCTGAGAAATGCGGCATAGAATTCCACAACGTTTCTCAAGATCAAGGTACCATCCATATACAATTCGTCCCGACGTGTGTTACAGAATCACGGGATGGGTGCACATGCGATATATGCGACTATGTAGAATTGATGGTTGCACAAGGCGAAGCTTATGGAGCTAGTGGAACGGCATGACTCAGTTCCGGTGGTGTTGTATTCAAGGGACTTGCTATACACGACGCGTCCCCCTTCGCTAGCACTTTAAAGGAAGGTCTTACTTCGCTAATTTGACACAGGCACAGTAGCCTGCAAATCGTCCTTACTATGAACAGAGCCAAATACACCGTCTGACTGGTCGTCATTAACAGAAGACGTACACATAGGAAGAGGTAAGATCGTCAACCTGATCGCGTCCGATGAGTTGCACAAACCCACAATATTCCGCAGGCCAGGTATACCTGCGTTTTCAAGGCTATCTACGATTACATTCACTTTCCGGTTTAGGTCGGGCACCAAGGAGAGAAGTTTTCAATACTCTCTAACCTGAAAACTAGTGTCAAAAATCTTGCATCCGAAAGTGGACCTCGCTGAGTATTGCGTTAGCAACAAGTAGGACAACTAAAGAGAAAACTCACTGCTCGCCATGACACCGTATTATGCTGAGCTCAAACCAGTGCATCTTCAGAGAGAGAAAACAACTGCAGATGTCCCATTGTATTCTGCTAGTCGAGTCTGTCCTTAGTTCTGAGCACTTAAGCTTACCGCATTGTGTCTGAGCCAGCTAGTGGTAGACTTGGCGACAACCTAGGACAGACTCTTTTAGCCACTGCATCGTGAAAAGTAGGCTAGTGGTCAAGGGAAAGTAAGACGTTGACGGGTTTGCAGCAACTAATTAAGCAAAGAACGATACATTCGGTCGGGTCTTACCAGGCGTAATTCGTTCGTATGGACATGGAATCATTAAGCGTAAAAGGTATGAATAAACAGGGCAAAGAGCCTGATAGAGATAAGACAAAAAGTTTCCACGTGATACAGGAGCTATGTCAAGGGGTGGGTAAAGTTCTACAGCAAAGTTAACCAGGGGGAAACTCAAGAAAAATGAGAAGTCCGTATGACCAAAATTCTGAGTTATTCGAGGAATGCGAAACCACCAGATGGAGAATGAGCCTCGCAGGAATTGGCAGGCACGACGAAATTTATCGGATGTAAGCGGGTGAGGATGAATCCAAACAGTACTGAATCGATGACATTTGTAAGACCCGAATTTGTTTGGAGCGGAGCAACGTGACAAAGCTTAACTCCTGAAAGCAATAGGCATGTAAGATAAAAATGAGAGCCGTCAGCTGTACGCTGTAACGGGGCTTCGCTGCCGCGTGACCACCATCAGTCGCGTGTGAGCTGAGTATACCGCGAGGAAGCCCACCCCAAGTGGATTCGAACCGGTGACCTTACAATTGCAAGCCAGGCGTGAAGACCACTCGGCTACCGGCCGACAACAGCCAGGTAACCACAAGACAAGCAGCGGGAAGCCCGTAGAATATGGATTTTGAGTAAGCAGGGACTTGAGGACCCTTTTGAATCACAGGAGAAACTGACAAAGTCAAGTATCCCCATCATCTTTGTGCAAACATTGTTCTCACACAAAGCTTTTGAAGAAAAAAGTTCGAATGGTGAAACACAAGCACGCTAATCGCAAGTGGTGGCACGTCAGAGGCGTGCCGAGTACGGAAGTACACTGCAGGCATTTTGTAGTGTTGTTACAGAAAAACGCTGCAATTGCTGTCTTTGTAGGGAGGGCAGCAAAAACGTTGCGAAGTCCAAGTACGTAGGACGACAGTGGCAGCCTTTTAGCTGCAACGTCAAATACGTCATCCACCAATCAAAAGCGCAACTGAAGAACGCATATTTTGGATCGCCGTCAGTACTTTGGGCGCCAAACTAATGGCCTAATGCTTCCTATTTAAAATCATGGACTACTAATACCAAGTACTTACGGGGTCAATAGCGGAGAAGTGTTAGAAAGGAGGTCCTTGCGCAAATACTCCACGCATGGGCAAGTAACTGCAGCGACTCATGCAAATTACATAAAACTTCTGTAGATTTATAAGCAACTCGTATTATCTTCAAAACAGAAACTGTGGTTAAAGTTCTACAAGTGGTTGCGTATTCATCTTGCATCTCGCCAGCTTGTAGATAGAATAACAAGATAAATGAAGGGGAAATTCAGATAGGAAAAATCCCTTGTGTTCCTTCTTGAGCGGATTGTTGAGGCAGGAAATGATAGGGAACTACGACGTCTTGATGAATTTGAAACGAAACATCTGAACCACACCCTGGTCAACTAATTATTGCGCATGTTCCCTGTACTAGCAGTCACCGCTGTGCAGGTCATGTGAAGTAAGGAAGACGCAGAAAGAAAATGGTAGATAAAGAGGAAGGAAAGTCATTTAAATGAAGGATAACACCGAAAAGTGAGGAGAATGACAGAAGATGAACTAAAAGTTGGAAGATGGATATGGTTAGGAGAAGGGAAAGATTTCGGTTTGCTACTCAAGAGCGTTTAACTGAAGCTTGAAATCTTTAACCGTAGGGTCACAGAGTACACTTTCTAGAAGCGAGCTCTAGCGCTCGACTACTTAACGCGATAACCGAGTTTCCACTCCGATCCTGTCGGAACGCGGGTTGTGTAGTTTCATGGGATGACCGCAAAGACAAGGCAAACTTGTCGGGCTATATAGCCAGCACAAGTCCGGTCCAATCTACCCAGTTACAATGCGGAAAGTAAGGAGTAGGTCTCGAAGCCGTCAGTAGTGTATTGAATACATGCCCAAGCTAAGTAGACGGTCGCGGTACGTTTGCCGCCGTAACAAATTTGGTGCCTACTCTCAAAAACCTCTCGAGCTCCATTTTGTCCCGAACAAGACAGGGCAGGAAATCTTGGACGCAGTGTTCCAGATGGGGCCGAATGAAAGCTGAGAACAGCTTCACAAATACGTCGGCAGTCAAGACCCCGAAAGAACGGCGTATTAACCGCAACCTTATAAAACTCCTACTAACGGCCTTCTTCCAGTTGTCACAAGAATGCAAGTATGAGAAATGGAAGACTTCTAGGTCTATCTGGCTGGAGACAAGGGTGAGTTCAACTCCGCCGAGCACGTAGCTCGAAGGTGGAGAAGTTGCTCCTATACAGAGAACGGAATACTTAGCCTGATCAATGGGCAGTAGCCACAAAGTAGATCAGTCCTAGAGTCTGTAAAGGACACGCTTAATGGCCTCAGAACCCCCAGGGACATTTACAACATTCCACAGCTTAAGGTCATCAGCAAACAATAGCGATGATAACAAAAGCTCCCCAGGGAGATCATCAACGTAGATGGAGAAAAGCATCGGTAAAAGGACCGAGCCCTGGGGGACAACGCTAAGGACCGCTTGCTTAAAGGATAAGCTGGGACCCACACGTACACACTGCTCTCTACACTGCAAGAATGCAGATATCCAGTGAAGGGCACAGATAGATACGCCGTAGGACCTCAGCTTTTGTGATAGCCTCAAGTTCGTTGCCTCATCAAATGCTCTCGAGAAGTCGACGAAAAGCACATCCACTACGTGGCCATTGTGCACTACCTCGGCCCAAGCTTCACGACTAACCAACTAATTCGTCAGATACAAAACCCCTTCCGAAATCCGTGTCGTGCGCTACTGAGTAGATTAAATCTATTCAGGTGACCTTCCAACGAATCTCTCACCAGCTTTTCAAGCAGTTTGACCATGACGCTAGTCAGACTGACTGGCCTATAATTGGCTGACAGACTCCGATCGCCATTTTTGAAGATAGGACAGATGACAGCCTCCTTCCATTCGGAAGGTAATGTACAGCTGTCAAGTGACTTCTGAAATACCATCGTCAGCGGTCTACTTAGTTCCGCCGCCAACTCATGCAGAAGCTTCAGGTGAATTGAATCAGGCCCAGCTGCTTTAGAAGGGTTCAGTACTTGCAGCAGCCTAATGAGTTGCGTTTCCACCACAGTAAATTCAGCTAAATAAGAAACCTCAGGTATTCTGGGGACAAGTTCAACGCTAGTCAACGCGGCCTCACGTACAAAAGCCTCTGCATACTGCTCAGTAAGTACAGAGCCTTGTCAGCGTTCGCATACGCATGCGTTTCAGCAGCCCGCAACAAAGTTAGAATTACCGAATTTGAACCATAGCACTTCTTAACATAAGCAAAGAACTTCAGATTTACCGAAGCTCTATCTGTCAATACTTTTTCGTACAACAGCCAAGCTTTCCTCAAGTGTTGTTTACATCTATTTTTAGTCCCGCGGTACCTATCATAGGTGTTAGTTGATGGAGCCGCACGGTAGGTCCTCCAGCACCTAGAATGCTTCTGGAGTAGGTACTTGCCCGGTGGTATCTATGCACGGGAATCGTGGTCGTGTCTCTTCTCGCAAGTGGGATGTAGACAGTAGATACTTCCGTGAGATAAGGCTTAAATTTATCCCAGACTACCTGAACCGTATCGGTCACCGAAATGTCGCAACGCAACCCAGAAGTCCTGCTAGGCATTGCCTGATAGTTAGCACGCCATATGTTTGGATAGGACTTAGCGATGCTCTGGCGACGTCTGGTCAGAGCACAGCTGAATGATAAACAGATATGATCACTAGCGCCTAAGGGAAAGCCATAAGTGATGTCACCTACGAAGTCTAGTGACTTGGCAAAAACTAGGTCCAAAATAGATGGTACTGGGCGTCAATGTAGCTAGTGGGGAGGTCCACGAACTGATGCAACGGTACTTGTACTTGTAGCGCACTGCGATTTGATAGAATGTTCTTGATTTTATGATGGTGAAAAACAGAAGCAAATGCAAAACGAACAAAACACTTTCAGGAGAAAAGGGTCTTCGCTTAATGGGTTTTCGTGTGGTAAGGCGGTGGTCCACTTCCGCCCTGCCAGAACCCGTTCTGGTGGCGCACAATCTCGGACTCAGGGGTGCTAGATCCCTACAGGTGAACTTCAGTAATGTGCGTAGCCTGCAAAACAAGGTGAGTGAAGTAGGCGCAATTATAGACGACAGCCGTCCAGATGTTCTCGCATTCACTGAAACGTGGGTGTCCACCGACTTCAAGAACAGTGAAGTGTGGTTACCAGGCTATGCACTACTGGGGTGTGACCGCACCTCCGATCGTCGCGGAGGTGGCGCTGTTTTGTACGTCAGCTCAACCCTTACTGGCTGGCTTGCCGAACAACCTCCTCGTGGTGCCAGCTGGGTGGTTCGGGCTTTTCCCGTTCCAGCGAATGGTTCGGCGGCAGGGTTCCAGGACGTGGTGGGTTTTCGCCTGGCAAGCGTTCTCCCTATAAAAGCCACATATGTCCGTTTAACAACACTGCGACGTGGCGGATGTGACTCGCCACTAAATAAAGTCACTGCCCCTTGCCCCTCCCTGAGAGGCATTGTACTTTAAGGGTGAGTTGGGCCCCTGGTCCTTCACGGACCGAAAGGCGTATGAACCATCTACTTGGTCACCGGCTCCCAACGGGTTGCGACGCCCTCACATCGCCCTACTGCCTTGTAGGTTAGATCTTTGATCAAAGGCTCGGGGTAGGGCCCCCTAAGACAACCCTCTACTTCGGCCTGGGCAACCGGGTAGTATCACACCCACTGACGAATCATGGACTACACCGCTCACTACTACTACTGCTATGGCGCTCTTCTGCCTTAACTCAACCGCTCAACATCCACTCACAGACCACCCCACCTCCCGTCCTTCACATACATGTACTCTTGTGTCTTCTACGGTCACCGTCACAAACGACCCACGTCTCGCAGCTGATGGAAGTAACAGCCAAACTCCCGGTTTTCAATGTCCTGCGATCGCAACCGCCTCTCACTCCACCGAAGCTCCAGCTCTTCTTCGACCTGGTTCTCCATTCATCCTCGCAGCGTTTAATGTTCGAACTTTGATGCAGATCGGACGACAAGCATGTCTGGCCCGTACTCTTGAAACGCTATCGGTAGACATCTGTTGTCTTTCAGAGACCAGATTACAAGACTCTAGCGCCGTCATCAGAATGGCCTCTCCGGTAAACTCTGACGCCAAATACTATTTGCGGCTTTCCGGAGACCCAGAATCTGCCGCCACAGGTCAAGCTGGTGTTGGGGTTGTATTAAGTGCCAGGGCTGAATCAGCTCTGCTTGACTGGATCCCAGTCAACAGCAGACTATGTGCAGTCAGACTAAGAGGTTCATGTAACGTAAGCAGGCGTCGAGATGTTAAGCGTGCCTTATTTGTCGTCTCCGCCTACGCCCCTACAGACTGCAGCCCGGATGCAGTTAAAGATAGCTTTTACCAACAACTACATGAACTTCTGCGTTCCTCCAAACGGACGGATATAGTCATTCTTGCCGGGGACTTTAACGCACGGGTTGGCCGCCTTCTACCAAGCGAGCACCACACTGGGGGTAGTTTTGGTCTCGGTGGCAGTCGATCAGACAATGGAGACAGACTACTTACTCTTTGCTCTGATCATCGCTTGTTTCTTTCGAGCACTAGTTTTCGACACTCGAGGAGACAGACTGCTACCTGGCGCCCGCCCTCACAAACGCAAGGGTGCTCCCAGCTTGACCACATAGCAATCAGCTACAGATGGCGAGGAAGCGTAACGGACTGCCGATCGTACTGGTCAACTTTTCTAGACTGATCACGCATTGGTTCGTGCTAAGATTTGCATGCGTTTCGGTGGATCACCTAAGCGCACCTACTACCGACCGGACGTCGCGAATCTACAAAACGCTGCGGTTTTAACCAGGTACCAAGCCTCACTGTCAACTTTGTTTGGCTCAACTACTGACGGTGATCTCGATTCGCAGTGGGCGCATATCAAAGATGCTTTAGTTTCCGCCAGTATCGACACCTGTGGAGTTACCCGTCACCCACCGAAACATTGGATTTCCGCCGACTCCTTGTCGCTGATGGACAGACGCCGCTTGATCCCATCGGATTCCAGACACGTTGAAGAACGTCAATACCTTGGTCGAGAGTTGCGCAGGAGTCTGCAAATGGACCGCGAAGCTTGGTGGTGTGAACGTGCTAGGGAGATGGAGCTTGCTAGTCTCTCTGGTAATACCAGGAAACTCTGAGACACTGGAGGTTGTGGAGAGCTTGAGACACTGGAGGTTGTGGAGAGCTTTGTCTACTTGGGAAGTTGTATCACTGCTGGCGGGGCTGTTGGAGACGAGATTTCGATGCGCATATCGAAAGCACGCCTCGCTTTTTCTAGGCTGAGGCATTTGTGGCGTCGCCACGACATTCGTCTCTCCATCAAAGGGCGGGTCTATTGTGCAACTGTTCGTGCTGTACTGTTGTACGGATGCGAGACCTGGCCCATTCGTAAAGATGACTTGCGCAGGCTATCCGTCTTCGAGCACCGCTGTCTGCGGTCCATTGCCCGTGTGTGGTGGCAGCACCACGTA
>OX104066.1:66372916-66404366 GCA_944474145.2 Dicrocoelium dendriticum
TTCTGCGTGCAGCACAAACCAATCCACTTCGCTGGCAGCTCGAGTCAGACCGTTGAAATCCGTCTTTCAGTAGTTGTAATGTGGCTGCAGTATGTGGGATCGCTGCAACGGCAGCTGCATGTTGGCACTAAGAACTGCCAAACTAAGAGCTGTCAGTGGCTCCAGAATCCGAATGTCATACACAGGTTGTTCACTCTTGGGTTAATGTCAACTCCAAACACGCTGGAGTTGAGCGCGGTGTTATGCGCGTCGGTTTGCAGATGTATTATGCTGTCCCGTTTCAAGTACCACATCAGCGAACTGCTTCAGCCTCACAATAACCGGTGATACGTTTAACTTCAGGCCAACTTATTCGAGGAAATTCAAAACCGCCTATGAGTAGAAAATAGGGCGACTCATGTGGTCTCGAAGATGCGACAGCCAATCCAAATAACAGCTCATTGGACTGAGATAGAATGCACCCACGGGTAGCTCTCCGCACCTGAGGTGGATGGAGCACCACAACTGCTCACATAGGCCATCTTCGCTTCGGTGGGCGCTCACGAGTCTCCCACACAGAGAAGACCGGATGCAGAGCAAGACGCCACCGTGGGCATTCGATAGCCTATCACAGCGGAAACACGAGTAGCCACTAAGCTCAACTTCCTGGGTGAGTGTCTCATCGTTCAACCACGACACTGCAAGTCCCATTACAACTCGTCGCTCGAAAGCAACGAAATGGCATAGCTTATCACGTTTGTTCACAAGACTGCAGTACATGGTAGAAGCTACACACGGGGTGTGGTAAGAAGTACCGTGCGTGCCTGAAAAATGAGCTACCGATTTATCCGAATTCGCGTTCGTGTTGTAATCACTCGAAAATTTACAACACAGCTTCGTTTCTCCCTCACCATTCCGCCTCCTTAGCTCGATGATGGTACACGAGGCGCTTCTGGTCAGCTGGATCGATATGCGGATGAATATGCATCCTGTCGCATCTCAGCCCATACAGTTTTAGCGTCGGGCTGGCTTCATCGGCAAAAGTTATTCGCATAGATCGGTCTTTCTTAGCAGTGTTTTTGCTGAGGCGGATGACCTGCTTCACTTTCACTCCGTCCTCACCCACATCGAGGAGCATATGAACCAAGCTCTGTAGAAACTCTACGTTATGATCATAGCATGCCTGAAGACTTGAGTCGTTGAACTCAGGTGCGTGAAATAGCATCAGATTTGATCGCCTCTTGCCATTCAAAATTTGGACCCGAGCTTTTCTTTATCTATCCTGTTATTCATCAGTAGCAGGAAGCTTCTCTTCGTTTCGCGGTTTCTTCTGCCTTTGAGTTTTCCGCGGCTCTTCATGCATTGGACATTCATCTGCGTCATTAGAGCTAGCAGAGCGTCAAGTCAGTGGATCATTAGTCTCAGTTCGTGTTGTGTTTCCAGAAAAGTTCAGATGGCGTAGTAATGAGTTGTCAGAGGGAGTTGAATAGCAGGAAGGATGGATTGAACTTTTGATAGACTAAGCCAGTTTGCGGGACGGTAAGTTTAGGACTGCTAGCGTTAAACCTTTGGTCATCGGTAGACTTTCTACGCTTCTCTGTCTGCCTTAGGCTGCCTCGGTCGTTGCACATACTTTGGATGAAATTATGTTGAATGGAACGCAGAAGATGATAGGAATCGGCAAGTAATCAAACACGCGAAAATGAAATCTAGCACAACAATCAAACAACGTAAGTGCATTGGCCGTTTTTCGAACAATTTTCGAACTGAAACCACAGGGTAATTTCTTTGGCATTTTGGAAACAATGTCGTAAGTGTGACGTAAAATGGTAAAGTAGTATTTGCAACACGGAGCAATGAGATCTGTAGAAAGGCATCACACAAAATATGTCCCAGAAATTACAGATTCAGAAATCAAATTGGGTGATTCCGAAATCTGCACAGAATACTTCTGGTATGCCGGTAAATTCACAAGGGAGTATCATGAAAACGCAGCCATGGGATAAGCAACTGGAGGTCGCTAATCGCTTTTCTGCTGGTTTCACATCCGTTTCGTCTCTTATCCTGCATCACATACTAAAGCGGAACGCGCTTTCACCGATTTTTCACATTTTATGTCCGTCTGTTTTGCCGAGTGCAACTAGATTGTTTGGTGACATCGAGAAATATTCACTGCTTCGATAAAGATTACGTAAGGCCCTCTGGCCCCTTTTATCGCTTGAGATAACGTTTGAAAACGCGTTCTGGTGGACGTCCTCCGGTTCTCTATATAGGATTGAATAGCTGGACTGACCGACCTCAAACAAGTCGACCGATCGGCGGTGAAAAGCCGTTGTCAGGTTTATGCGCATTTTACCTGTTTCATTAGATCAAATTAACTTTTTATTTCTTCGGGGTTGGGGCACCTTACATGGATGATTTATTGATGAGTTCACTTCCCTCGGTGAGCCGGTGATGCTCCTTTATCGTGCCTGGATTCTCTTCATATATGTCTTACTCAGTTCTCTTCAGCAATTTTGAAAATGTTTCAATTATTCATTTTTGTTTACGGCTATTTTGCTCATGAAGCGTTTTTTTTAAATCGGTTCGATGGTCTTGTTGCGACAATGCCCTGTTGTTCATAAAAGCACTGCTCTGCTCACTTCGCATCCGTTTCTTATGGGCCTTTGGTCCCCTAATTGTCATCACCTCACTGTACTGTTAACACCTTGAAACATGCATGTGAACCGCAACGAAATCACTTTCGCTCACGGATCGACTTTGAATAGTTGCCTTGACAGTGCCATCATTTGTGTTCCAAAGCTCCGTGCCTGCGCAATCTTGGAAAGACATCAGACCGTTTCCACTCTGTCTCTGTTGTTCTCCCTAGATTGAATATCACAGTTCGATGATTCTACCAGGATGTGGATGTCGTAGCCTAACAGACAGTCATAGGAACGATCGGCTTAGAATAGTCATACATAAAATCTAATTGTGATTTTGTTAACACATTGCCCCTTGCTCTTGTAAAACTCGCTAACAGATCACTTTTTATTCTCATAATGTCTCTGGAAAATTTTGTTTTTGTGATGCCATACTCTCGTTGGGAAAAACAGGTACAGCTGTACATCCAACAATTCTCCCCACCTCGACATGAGAATGTACTTTTTGGCTTTTTCTCGATTGATGCTTTCGACGTTATCACAGACAATAAGGTACTTGAGAAGAAGGTGACGAGAGCAACATCCGGTGTCCCTCTCTGTCTACTTTGTTATACCGCAAATATTGACACGCCTGTTAAAACGTCCGCAGTGTATGCCTACACAAATTTTTAGAGTTGTACCAGGAAAGAGAACCCGAATACCCTATCGGATCAGAACATGCGAGCGAGGCACAAGGGTCGATTTAGTCGTTCCTACAGAAACTCACAGGAAAGATAGAATTTTCCCAGGAGGTACATGACTATGACGAGAAAATCTGCTCCCTGGAGCATGTTAACGCAAATCCGAATCAAATCTCTGAGGTTTTCTTGTGTCGCATCAGATATGAAAAAGGCGTCTGAAGCGTAACAGAGACAGAAATTTTTTTACATAAATGCGGAATACATTAAACTGAATCAGAATGAAGCTAGCTACATCATATCTTCTGACACCATCTGTGGCCGTTAACGATTTCGTCTTGGCCTGACTGATTTACGTAAACAACCCGTATTATTTGTCAACCATGAACAAGCTATACATCGCTGCGATGTTGCTGCCTAGATCACAGCCACCAACTTTTATCAGCAAAAGCTGAAGGTACTAAAGGTTTTCATTGGACGCTACCGATTTATACGCTGAGATCTAATACTGCTTTAAGAAATATTATATCATTCTGCTATTTGCTGTAACTCCCCAATAATATTAAACTCGAAGGTAATCAACGGATGCTGAATGAGCGATACAACCGTCTGGAGGACTGATTAATTTGTTTCCCCTCCAAGTGTACCGAATCTGGAAAGCTCTCCTAATCTCCATTATTTCCTCTCATACTTTGTTATCTTCAAGAGGATTTGATGTTCCTCTTTGCTCCTAGCACTTCGTCATATCAATTGTGCAGGTGTGTGCGATTTACTTTGATTACACTCATATACCACATAGAGACAAGGAAAGCGGCACCTGAGTGTACGTTCTTATTCTTCTCATAAGAGACGTTAATTACTTCTTGCCATCGTCATGCGTCGGCGTATTTAAAACATTCGCATATTTTGCCAATGATATATACTCGTTCCACCGCATTATCTTTAGGCGTTTTGACTGATGGCAACATATGATTATTTTATCTTCACCGCAACAGTTCTTTGGGATAGCCACGGTGTATACTGCATGTCGAGGAAGCCGGTCATTGGGCATGCGAAAGGCATGGCCTACTTAATGTAGGCTAGTACGATTTAACAAACGCTAGAGTGAAGCACCACTTGGCTTCTTGCCTAAAACCAGCCGGCGAGCCTCAGCATTGCTCACCCGTTGTTCCCACCAGATGTGAGCAGTACCCTGCAAACACCGGTGATCAAACAGTCCGAACTGGCAAGGTCTGATTCATACAGCAACACCGGCCTTATCGCAGCATCATACATCCTACCTATCAATGACAGGTTGGTATCCCGCCATCTCCATAGATAGTTGAACCTGTAGGAAACCACACTGACTTTGCTGTTACGCGAAATAACCTCCTCAGTGATGATTGGTACTTGGTTTCGATCTGCAGCGTATGCAACTCAGTTTACTCCGTTTGATAGTTGATGCAACTAGGTATGGTATGTGTTTTGCGCCGTCAGTGTAAATTGCTTCTCCCTACTTGGCCGACACGTTCTTGTGCTCACACTTGTATGTGCATAGCTCGAACAGGTAAAAGAACTGTCTACCTCGTGGGCTGTGTTTCAGCTAATAGCGCTATCGGGAACGAAGTTACACCACCATCCATGTCCCGATTTACATTTTCTATCTGAGGCAGTAATGGAGCCGTTGGAACGTCTCCATCTCGATAAAAAACCGCGTTTACTTCTCCGTTCCTTCAGTGTCGTTGTATGGGGGCGAGATCTGGCCAATTCGCGTGGGTCATATCCACTGACTTTCAGCCTTTACCAGTTTATATTTAAGCAGAATCCCTCATGTGTGTTGGCAACACCGAGCTCATAGTGATAACCTTAGACGTAGCGTCCTGGGCAATGTGGGTGTTTTTTCTTCCAAGCTAGTTTCTTGCGCCAATGGAGATGGCTTGATTGCCTTTTACAAATCATCTGAGTGTTCCCTCCATTGTGCCATGTTTGCTCGTGCAGAATGGGGTTTGTAGGCGACTACTTGGTAGTCACTATTCCACTATATATATATATATATATATATATATATATATATATATATGTCCACAATCTGATTACAGATAATGTACCATCAGAACCATGGCGAAATAAAGAGGGAAACAAAGTATAACGCAAAGAAAAGACTTTTTTCGGTTTTACACACGCCGCTTTGGGATTTTTTTGTTTTGGAGTTTTATATTCTATGAGACGTTAACTAATAGATAACACGGCCAAACAGCACTGTCTCCACTAATGCCGCTTGCGCGTCATAGCCTCCAACCTTTCTAACCACTTGCAGTCCGAATCGCGTGGTCCCCATCCTGGAAGGCGGACCCGTCCGACGGATGCTAAGCTTGATGTTGCATTCCTCATGCTCCTTCTCCACGTTATTGGTTGTCCACTACGGCACTTTTTCCAATCGCTTCCGGGGAGCGCGAATAACGCTCGGCGAGGAAGGCGATAGGCCGGCATGCGCAAGATGTGGCCGAACCAACGCATGCGGTGTTGGGGAATAACATTCTGAAGACTGGCACTACTCTCTCCCGTAACACCTAAGCATGGAAGACAACAGGTCCACGGGTTGTAAGCTGACTGCTCGATTGGCGTAGAGCACGAGAGCCACTCATTGTCTCTGACGGTCGGTGGGCACCTCTGGGTGTTCAATGGTTTGTTAGCGCCTGCCTCAAGCCAGGCAGCCCCTAGTCGGATTAGTGCAAACCGGCTAAAACCCTCCTGCGTCTGGCCTTAGTCGCAGGTACATATCCTACTGCGGTCGCAAAACGTATATGAATCGTTCCTGTACCTCAAAGGCTGCGTGTGACGGCCGTCAACTTGATCCAAGTCTGTCCCTGCAATCACATTCCCGAGCTGGATCTGCTTCCCAATGCCTTGTGGGTCAGGCGATTGAGTCAAAAGCTCCGGGTGGAGTCCCTCAAGCAAACTACCAAACCATCCATTGCCTTGTGGGTCAAGCTGTTGAGCCAAAGGCTCCGGGTGGAGTCCCTCAAGCAAACCTAAGCACAAGCGCCACCTCGCGTGCGATTGCCCACCAATGCAATCGTATGCCTGCGCGCAAAGCACTCAGCATCGGGTGCTGGAACGTGCGCACACTACAGGACCGGAACTCGAGTAAGCGCCTTGAGCGACGCGCTGCACTGTTCGCGATGGAACTGGCGCGTTACCACATCGATATTGTGGCGCTCAGTGAGACCCGGCTCACTAAGCAATGTAAGTTACATGAAGCAAGTGCTGACTACACACTTACTACTGGGTGGGCAACGCCACCTCAGCACCAGGTTAACCTGGAGTCGGATTTGCAATCTCTGATCACCTCCATGATCAGCTCGTGAGTGGACCACCAGGCATCAGCGCGCGACTGATGACTGTTTGCCTACGACTCGGAAGAGGTAAGTTTGCCACTTTTGTAAGCACGTAGGGTCCGACCATGTGTTATCCTGATGACACGCTTGATCAATTCTACACTCAGTTATCCTCCATGATACGGTCTGTACCGAGGAGCAACCGACTATTTCTGCTGTGTGATTTCAACCCGCGGGTTGGGCGTGATGCATGGGTATACATAAATGTCGTCGGTCCGCATGGCATTGGTTCAGCGAATGCGAACGGTGACAGGCGGCTCTCACTGTGTGCCACTCACAGCCTGACGATCACGAACACTCGGTTTGCACTGAGTGCGATAAGGCAACTTTGACGCATTCACGGAGTGGTCACGCTCACCTGCTTGACTATGTCATCGTGCGTCAGCGTGAAGTGCGCATGGCACGTGTACTGCGTGGAGCTGAGTGTGGCACTGATCACAAATTGGTACGGGCCAAACTGTACATACATATATTTTCGTAAATCTATGTATTGCGCTCCCGCCGTGAATCGGCGTAAATTTAACATTCACTTCCTCAGTACTGGGGCGTAACGTACTGAGCTGGAGAAGGCGATGGCTGTGCGCCTGTGTGATGTGGACTGCATAACCACAGTGGACAATCTGTGGCACTACATCCGCGACCAGGTGACAGCTGCTGCCGAGGAGACTATTGGGCGCGCAGACTGTAAGCGGCGTGTTTAGTTTAATGAGAACAATGCGACGATTGGCGCATTGGTGTCGGAGAAGAATGCAGCATTTGTTGCGCATGTAGCAGACCCCAGTGATTTGGGGAAGAAGAGAAAGTTCGACAGAATTCGACGACGACTGACCTGAGAGCTCCGTCGCATTAAAAATGCGTGATGGACGGGGAATTCGAATCAGATGGAATGTTACGCCGAACGCCGCCAACACAAGGAGTTCTTTTACTCTTTGAAGGCGGTGTATGAACCGTGGTGGCTGACTTGCCTATGCGGTCATAAAGGTGTACGAACCACTTGTTTGCTCACCGGTTCTAAACGTGTTGCGATACTTTCATATCGCGCTGCTGCCTTGTAGGTTCGATCCTGGATCAAAGGCTCGAGGTGGGGCACCCTAAGACATCCCTCTACTTCGGTCTGGGCAACCGGGTAGGATCACGCCCACTGATGAACCATGGATGGATTACACTACTGCCTTCCCTCTTGCTATGTCTACTAGCTTTACTGTCTCTGCTGCTTAGCATCCGATCACAGATCATCCCGTGTTTCGTTCTTCAGCTGCACCTATGTCTTCCCCGGTCATCGTCAACAACCGCTCACTGATCGCATCTGACAGAGTTCTGAGCCAAACGTTTGGTGTTCCTTACTCGGTGGTCACAACTTCTGTACACTTAACCGAAGCCCAAGCTTTCCTTCATCCTGGTTCTCCATTTGGCCTTGTTGCGTTCAATGTGCACACTCTGATGCAGATCGGACGACAACCATGCCTGGCCCGTACGCTTAAGATCCTCTCGGTGGACATCTGTTGCTTTTCCGAAACCAGGTTGCAAAGCGCCAGTACAGTCATCAGAATGACATCGGCAAACCCTGACGTCAAATACCACTTGCGCCTTTCCGGAGACTCAGAGTCTACCACTTTTGGCCAAGCTGGTGTCGGGGTTGCACTGAGTGACAGGGCTGAGGTCGCTTTGCTTGTCTGGATCCCAGTCAACAGTCGGCTATGTGCAGTCAGACTACGAGGTTCATGTAAGTTAAGTAAGCGTCCATATGTTACACGTGCCTTGTTTGTCTTCTCCGCCTACGCACCTACAGGCTGCAGCGCGGATGCAGTCAAAGATTGCTTTTACCAACAGTTACATGAGCTTCTGCGTTCTGTCAAGAAGTCTGACATTGTCATTCTTGCTGGAGATTTTAACGCACGAGTGGGCCGCCCGCCACCAAGCTAGCACCATCTTTGGGGTAGTTTCGGCCTCCGTATCAGTTGATCAAACAATGCAGACAGACTGCTTGCTCTTTACTCTGATTATCGCTTGTTTCTTTCGAGCAAAACTTTTCGTCATTCGAAAAGACAGTCTGCTACCTGGCGTACGCCTTCTCAAACACAAGAATGGTCACAGCTTGACCACATAGCAATAAGCTACAGATGGCGCATAAGCGTAACAGACTGCCGATCGTACTGGTCAACTAGTCTGGACTCCGGTCACGCACTGGTTCGCGCCAAAATTTGCATGCGTTTCGGAGGATTATCCAGACGTACGCACTACCAACCGAATGTTGAAAATCTGCAACATCATGCGACGTTAGCCAAGTACCAGTCTTCTCTGCCAATACTACTTGTTTCATCCTCTAACGATGGTCTCATTTCCCAATGAATGCGCATCAAAGACGCTTTAATTTCTGCCAGTACTGTCAGTTGTGGATTTGCTTGTCATCCGCCGAAACGCTAGATCACCACTACCTTCTTGTCGCTGATGAACAGACGCCGCTTGATCTTAGTCGACACCAGCTGTAGTGATTAACGCCGATCCCTGGATCGAACGTTGCGTATGAGCTTACAATCAGACCGGGGGACCTGGTGTGAACATGCTAGAGCTTAAAATTGTTAAGCACTCTGGTAATACCAGAAAACTGTTCCACCTCATCCGAGTCACCGAAGGCTTGCGATCAGGAGTAAGCGAAACAATCTGCGGAAATGTTGGTTCGCTAATCATTAATATTCAACGACGAATAGAGAGATGGGCCGAACGCTTTCTCTCGCAGTTTTCCTGGCTGTCAGATCCATCTGTTCCGCTGGGGCGCGCACTGGTGATGAGTGGACTATCCCAACTGATCCTCATCTCATCAGGAAGTCTGGCGGGAACTCTGCTGCCTAAAGCGTTCTAAGGCACCCGGCCTTGATGCTCTACCTCTTGCTCTATTTAAACATGGGGCTCTTCACTGGTTCGAGAACTCATCGCTTTGTTCTCAGGACTCTTGACAAAAGAGGAGGTTCCATCATCCTGGAATGAGTCGGTAGTCGTCCCTATCTTTAAAAAGGTCCCGCGCACAAATTGCTCCAATTACAGGGTCATAAGTTTGGTTCCCGTCGTTTGCAAGATTCTGGTGTCCATCCTTCTTTCCAGGCCATCCCCAACGCATGAATCACTACAGCGAGAAGAGCAGACTGGATTCCTCCCTGGTCGCAGCTGCATCGATCAGATTCACACTTCGCCATGTATCAAAAGTCGACGATTATTGTGTTTCTGGATGTTCGTGATGTCTTCAATTCTGTCGACAGGGCTACATTGTGACACTGTTTGTTGAGGTATGGCGTCCCCGAGAAGTTCGTTACCATTCTGCGTGCTCTGTGTAGTCGGACCTCGGGTAGAGTTAGGGCTTATGGCAAGCTTCCGCCTTCCTTTGGTGTCACCAGTGGGGTGCGACAAGGATGCCCTATCACTCCATTCCTCTTCAACTTTGCCATTTAGGATGTCCTCAAAAGTGCTCTGGAAGACTTGTTGAACTCTGGCGTTGAGCTCCTCCCAGGTAGTCGGGTGGTTGTTTTGGTTTACACTGATGATGTCATTTTGTTGAGTGACAGTTCGCAGGCCGTTCAACTTGTACTTAGCTTCCTGGCGATTAAAACGTCGAAGCATGGCATGCACTTTTCCCCATCCAAGTACAGTGCGCTTTTTCAAGACTGGTATACGCCCCTACCTACATTCACCATCGATGGGGAAAGGTTAGAAGTAGTACAGAGTTTTGTCTACCTGGTAAGCTGCATAACTGATGGTGGGGCTGTTAGAAACGAGATTTCGATGAGTATCTCAAGAGCACGTTTCGTCTTCTCCAGGTTGAAGCATTTATGGCACCGCCATGACATCCGTCTCTCCATCAAAGTATGGGTTTATAGTGCTACTGTCCGCGCTGTACTTTTATACGGTTGCGAGACTTGGCGTGCTCGTACCAATGACCTGCGCCAACTGTCTGTCTTCGAGAACCGTTGCTTGCGGTCAATCGCCGTAGTGCGGTGGCTGAACCACCTAACCAATACTAAAGTCAGACAGAGTGCCTTGGGTAGAGACAGCCACTCTCTCGAGGCGCCTGTCTCGCTGCGTCAACTGCAATGGTTCGAGCACGTACTGCTTATGCCCGTTCAGCGTCTTCCGCATCGTGCTATGTTCGCGGTCGCTGGACAGACTTAGAGGAGGCCGTGTGGTGGGCAGCGTACAACTTGGTGGTTGATCAATTCACTTATCTTGGCAGCTGCATCAGCAATGATGGGCGCATAGAAACTGACGTGAGCTCACGCATTGCAAAGGCTAGAGCTGCCTTCTTGAACCTGCGTCATCTTTGGCGACAGAAGGGAGTTTCCCTCCCTCTGAAAGGCCGTGTATACAAGGCCACAGTGAGGGCCGTTCTGCTCTATGGTAGTGAGACTTGCCCCCTTCGGTCTGAAGATCTGAGGCGCCTTCAAGTCTTTGATCATAGTTGTTTGCGAAGCATTGCTGGTGTCGGATGGCACCAGCGTGTCCGCAACGATGATGTGCGTAGGCGAGTACTAGGTGGTGATGATCATACTAGCTTCCTAGAACAACAGATAGCAATGAAAAAATTACGTTGGCTCGGGCACGTGCTACACATGCCTGGTCACCGCTTACTTAGGAGGGCCTTGTTCAGTCTACCAGGTGTCGGATGGCGCAAGGCTCGAGGTGGACAGAAGTTGACTTGGCAGCAGGAAATGAAGTCACTGACGATCAAACTGGGTGCCGTTGGTCCGTCTCGCCTTCCGGGTTGGAGTCCACGTGACTCACCTTGTGCTTGGCTTGAGACTTTACAGGACATGGCTCGCAACCGACACCAGTGGCGCGTCTGCTGCCGTCTCCTAATCGGATTGTCTGTTTAAAGTGTGTTTGGTGCTGAGTTATCTGCGGGGTAATGGCTGATTATGACGCGTGGCAGTGAAAGCCGCAAGGAAGCTGTCTCGTCGATGCCGCCTTATCTTTGCACGATAGCCAGCTGTTTGTGACGGTATGTTGTCTACACAAGGTGTAGGCGTCTTGACCCTGAATGTTTGCTTAGGGCATTAAGGTTTTCAGGTAAGTCCCCCTTCTCTCCCTCTTATTATTCTTTATTTCATAGGTCCTCATGGTTGTATGGCAGCGAAGCATCAGTTCAAATGGCTGATGTACTGCTGTTGATGATGATGATGATGATGATGATGATGATGATGATGATGATGATGATGATGATGATGATGATGATGATGATGATGATGATGATGGAGAAGCAGGATGAGAAAGCTGACGCACCAGCTTGCCACGGTTAGTTCCCCCCCACTCCGTGGATGGGGTCCCAAGGATGCTGAGTGCATTTGGTTGAAAACGTTAGAAATCTTGCCTCGAAACCGAACTCAGTGGCGGGCGTGTGTCTGCTTGTTACGGTGATCCCCCTTTCTCTCCCCTCCGTTTATACGTATATATATATATATATATATATATATATATATATATATATATATATATATATATATATATATATATATATATATATATATATAGACGACCTTGCCCTCCTCTGCCACAGCTCCCAGACGTGCCAAGCCGCGCTGGACAGATTAGCACTGGCTGTCTGTCGCTTCGCGCTTTGCTTTGCACCATCGAAATGCAAAGCGATTCTCCAAGATTGACAGGGATCGCCCCCTGTGCTGACCCTTGGTGGGGATCAGGTAGAAGTCGTTCACAAATTCAATTACCTGGGAAGTTGTATCAGCGCCCTTGGGATCGAAGACGAGATCACGAACCGCATAGCGAAAGCTCGAAGTGCTTTTGCTAACCTTCGCCACCTATGGCGACGGCACGACATTACTCTCGCCCTGAAGGGTAGAGTGTACAATGCAGTGGTACGTTCGACACTACTGTACGGTTGCGAAACCTGGCCCCTAATATCGGCGGACATGAAGAGGCTAGTTACGTTCGACCATCGGTGCCTTCGCAGTTTGGCTCACGTCTGGTGGGAACACCGCTTGAGTAACGAGCGTGTTCGACGCCTTGTTTACGACACAGGAAAAGCAAATGGACCACTCAGCACCGTCATTTCACGCACCAGGCTCCGGTGGTTGGGCCACGTGTTGCGCATGCCAGCCCATTGACTTCCACGACGTGCGTTGTATGCTCACCGGGGATGTGGACGGAAGAAGAGGGGGGTTGGCCAAGCGATGACTTGGTCCAGGGGAATGAAGGCCCTCACTTCGGAGCTGGCCTCGGTTGGAGCGTCTCGGCTCCCTGGTTGGGGTCCAAAAGACGGTGAACACGTTTGGCTGGATACACTTGCTGACACGGCAAGGAGCCGACCTCAGTGGCGTTTGTGCTGTGAGTTTCTTCGTCCCTCCCCATCACTTTCAGCCTCCCCCTCCACCTACGATCTCATTTCGTAGCCTAAAACCTAATAATTTTTCTTTTTGCCTAGTACTTGGCTGGTAGCTTATCGGGATCGATGCCCATCGGTTGCTGGTAGCTCAGCTGGCATGCAACTGTTGTCTTTATTTTCCTTTTCCTTTATGTATTCCAGAACAGCTACCTGACATGTATAATGATGATGAATAGTGATGACTCAATTTTGTAGCTAGGAATAATGCCCACTGATGACTGCCGCATCAATGCGTGCAACCGTTGGCAAGTGAATAAGCAGGTCGCAGTGAAGGTCATTGATGCTAGTTTCGGACAAACGGCACACGTCAAAACCCAAGATGCCTAACTTGCGTGGCAATGCAGCCCGTTGACCCGTTTGTCCTAGAGTGCGAACCTTGGACGTCACTAAAGAAACAGGATAGCGTGGCCCGGATCGCACACAAAAAGGAAGGCCGAGTCTGTATTATAAGAACCCAAATGACTCTCGTCAAATTCTTGATCCCCTCACGTAGGACCCGTGTCTCCTGCCTTTGTGGTATTGCAGCACCCCGTTATCGGATTTCGTTTTGACCTTACTTTAACGCCTATGCAATCAAAGGACAAGAACTCTGATACCTAAATCGGCCACACTTTTTTCCCAGTTATGCTAGAACGTAGCATACTAACGAACAGCCTAGAACCCGAATGATCACTCAGAAACGGTAATAAGATAGCGGTACCCAGGCACTCCTTGAACGAACATTAGAAGGAAGTGTGGGTTCAGCCAGAACAATGGAGGAGGGCGGATTTTGCTGATGGGTCATATGCAGTGAATAATTATGGGAAGCTTATCATGGAAAATTAGTGCACTTGAAGCGGAAACGAAGGCATATAGGGAAACATTCAGCCGTTACCGTGCGGCGCCGAGATCACAGGGCAAATGCACTAAATGCGACGCGCAGCGGTGATGTATGCAAAGTGCCCGACACTGTAGACGCGGAGGGACACTGAAAGAAGGAAAATGCGGTACGAATGTCCTTTGGGTGAATAAATGTACCCGAGGAGCGAGTCGGACAACCAGTGAAATCCTAACCTGACGGATTCGACCACTGAACTCGAACAGTAAAGTTTCATATGTACATTGCCCTGCGGATTGATTAGAATCCTTTTTTGATACGGCTGCTTACTCGTCATTTGCGTAAATGAAACAAAAAGAGTACATGTTCGGGTTTAAAACCCTTTTGTTTGTGGAATTACACGAACAATGCATATTGAGGTTCTTCTCCGGACCAAGCGAGCTGTACTTTCCCCTGATTTTTCTTTGCTAAGTAAACCTCTTCTACATGAGTGATCAACTTTAATCTACGTGTCACTAACATCAGTCACAATACTCTTTGTGTTGACTGCGCAGGTGGTAGATTAGAAGTGTGCATATATTTTCTCTTTGAAGATCGTCGTGCTGCAATCTGCAAAAGCCCATACTAGGACATGAATTAGGGACCGCGTTTTCCGTCGCTGCAGCCTTCCCATCTAATCGGATGCATGCGGTCATTCACTGTAACGCATGCTATTAGACTATTCTCATTGCTTACTCTAAACGTAACACTGGAATTGGACGTATTTATACCCACTGACTCTTGTTTGCCATGGACATGTGATATAGCCATTGCCGCATTAGTTTGAATCTGTTAGATGAAGGTTAATCCATGCTTTTAGGCGTATTTCGAAGTTAAAATATACCGCAAACGACGACTTGTGCTACTTGTTTAACAACTTTGATGCAACGCCAAATGACGGTTCACAGTCACGGTTAACTTCTTGCTGGCTAACCTTTAAAGCATTTGTTTGCGTTAGGGATGAACGAATATATTCCGCTACCGTTGACTGAGATTTATAAATAAGTGATATTCTCCAGCTGCGTCTTTCGATGACGTCAACTATTGCATCCAGAGGTCGTCTAGAACATTGATATTGCTGTGTGCCATGCGGACCTCGTCTAATACAGTTGTGGTCACACTACAATGAACTGTTTCACGTCGACTCAATACATTATGGTCTTGGGGACTCAGTATATCCCTTACATTGGAGTACGGATGGAAATTTTTACGTTGGATTGACGAGCACGTTCGATTCGATGTCGGGGTTTTTGTCGGGAAATGCGTCAGTTGACCGATAACCACCGACTATTTTGTGTACATTTAATCTTCGTGTCCACCTAGAAGCTGGGGTAAAATTATGATCACCACCCATACCATGGCTGTTGTCGACGATTTCCGTATAATGATCAGTTGACTAGTTCTCAGAAAATGCTGATTTTGTTGCACTCGGACAGTTCGTGCGTCAGGTCCCATCTAAGCAGACGGGTTGGTTCGCATTTATCGACAAAATCATCATCATCAACTTCACATCAGCCAATTGAATTGATGCCATAACACTAGCAGGTATTTTTTATCCAAATCCTGGAACAATCTTGTGTTAAAATATAAATAATCACAAATCGTTGCCTCACAGTGTGATCAGTTCCCGTTCACTTTTATCTATAACTATTTCATTGACTAAATATTTCCCCTGGCAAGTTTTCACTCAGTCCACGTCCTATCTATCCTCGTCAAATATTTGCCTTACGAACTGCAGTGTAGCCCCATAGGCTACCATCCACACTTTATAATAATTGTGTTCAGAAGGAACAAATGCGAATTCTGTCGTGCCATCTACGTCACGATTACCATTCCTCTTGATAAACACTCATCACCTCGTGTGATCATTGTAAAAGGACACTCCATCGTGCCCACTTGTTGCAGATGAGAGCGAACATTCGGGCTCGTAATCTGAACGCAACTACGGATGACTTACCTCCATCTTGCACAATGAGCATACACAGTCGTTGCATCCTAATTCCCCTAACTTCGCTCTCTGAGCTTATTTGTAGATGTTGACCGTTATGAATTGCACCATCTGAAAGCTTCTCTTTCTCCTCTAGTGTAGGTGCGTTTGAAAATCATACACGCTTGAGGTGACGATGATTAATGCAGATCGAGCTTATTTGTTTCATTGATTTCTTTTATCACTATGCTTACCAATTCGTGTTCTGATGCCTGTATAAACCGTTCACCGAGCTGCGCTGTTTGTGCGTGATCTCCTCAAACTGAGTCCGTGTCCACTGCCAATGTACCCGGGTGAAATGTGCCAGTTTTTCGCAGCTTCATAAGAGGGTCAAATTATTTCATTCGCGTTCAGAATCTGGCCTTATGCAGCAGAAGCGAGGTCCGGGTTTTTGGAAGTACGGTTTAATTATCTGGCTAACGATAGACAAGATAGCATCAGCTGCCGAAATGTCATAAGTACGAGCAATGTGAATCTGCTTGTAATCCTTTACTTCAGGTAGTGGTGTCTACTTCAGGTGCTACAGTTTCGTATCAAGCTTGTGTCCACTGATCAGCCTCGTGTTTCACTTTTTCTCCAAGTCAAATCGCTTGGGTTCCTGGATTGCTAAATTACTGATTCAATGAAACAAACTGTTGTAGTGTTTTTCACCTTACTTTATGTTAATCTCAAGAGACCGCCTGTCTCAGAGTTGTTTTGCGATGGAGCTTTAGTCAAGTGAACCATTCCCCCTCTCGCTTACCTGTAATCACTTCAGCTACCAAATGTCTTTTGTGTGCACTTTCGGTTATTAAATAGGTAATTCTTTGACAACTAGTTCCTGTTTCCCTTTCTTTTTTTACAGTTGCCACTAGCGAAACTGTGATTTCCCTTTGATCATAGCAGTACCACTAATCTGAATACTGATGTACAGTATGGTATCTGAAATACACATGATTTAGCTACCACCATTATCTTCCATCCTTATCCGCCCCCGATGGCTTTGTATCTGTATCATTTGCTGCTCTGTGTCTGTCCATTGTTTGGGTGGTTGGTAACAGTCCTTAGTTTTGCGTTCTTGTTTTCGAATCTTTCTGTCTCTTCCATCTCTCGTGTCTTTGCATACTACCACTTTATTTATCCCTGTTGTCTACGTTTCCCCAATAACTCCATTCCCCTGTTTTGTCTATACTTTAGACCTTTAATTTATGATCCGTTAACACAAATTACATGCCACGGCTCAGAATGATTCGCGCTTACCCATCGCTAACTGATCGACGCTTGCAATGGCCCAAGATGTTCCTTTCTAGGTTTCTTTTCGAAGCGTTTATATCCCGCCGAATTGCTTTACACAATCTTCGGTAGTGAATAATTCACTACATGCCCAGGTCTCTGACAATTTCTTTATTGCCTCCAAAGTCGACATTTCAGTTTTCACTGGCCACAAACTATTGATTTACGCAATTTATGACAGCCGACAAATATTCTGCGCGCGAAACTAAATCCATGGACCCTGTCTTTCATTGTAATCCTCTGGCGTTCTTGATCCTGTCGCAGTTGCTTTTTCATGCATTCATCTGCTCATCTCAGATCAAGGAACCAATATCCATCTATCCGCCATGGCTGCGACACGTTGTAATTGCATCAAATCCCTTTATATTCCTCAGTAAGGATTATCTTTCTCGACGTCACATGCACTTCTCTCTACTTCACAGTTTCTTTAGCCGTGTCAAGGATAGTCTCTAATGCGTTGCACAACCTGTCACATCCCAGCACAAACGCTTCCCAGAAACCCCTAACTAAACGTTTATTTTGGCCTAACATCAACTGCGTTCTCTGTATTGGTGCACGCGCGTAATCGGGTGTCAGCGCGCCAAAGTATATGGGCGCACCGAAAGCCAACTTGTGGTCTGTTTTGCTCCCCACTTTCGTTTTGAAGCCGTTCACATCGACCTAGTCGAACCTTTGCCACCATACAATGGGTACGTTTACCTTCTCTCACCCGCGTCGACAGGTTTACACGCTGGCCAGAAGCGTTTCCGATTGCCGACTGCTCATCTGAGACAGTCGCATGCGTTTTCCTTCAACGCTGGATAGCTCAGTTCTGAGGATGTCATCACCTCGCAGGCTAACCACTGTCAGTGACAGTTGTAGATAGGTGGTGCTAAATCCCACTTAGGTTGCAAATTATATAGCCGAGCCAACGTCCCCCATGGCTCAGTGGCTTAAGCTGCTGGCTAGTTGGCATCTGCCTCTAGCGGTCATGGGTTCGATCCTCCTTAGAGGACCAAGGGAATGCGCGCCACTGACAAGCCCCAATAGGGCGAAACGCGTCTGGCGCTTTTCCGGACAAGGCTCTGCTATGTAGCTTGTGAACTATTGGGATGAAAGCCTTATCAGAGTTACAACTCGTGAGTAATAGCTCAGTTCGTTTGTGCAGCTGTAGCCATTATTGACAGGATCACTCTTTGCCGGATCCTTCAGTTACAAATTCTCGCATCATTCTTGCCGGAACTCAATCCGTCAAACTCCTGAGACAACATCTTGGCGCAGAAGACCAAAAGCATTTGGGTGCGCTGCGTTTGTACGCAAACACATTCTTGTCAGTCTGCTGACAGTCGATTGACTTTGGAGGTCACGTCAACATGCTTTTACTGCAGTCTTCAGTTTTCTCCTGTTACGACAGGGAGAGGAAGGTGTTACTGAATTCGTCAGTCGTATACAACAGTTCCTTCCTGACTGCCGTTATAATGATACTCCTCCCACAAAGTTTGAGGATACAATGGCTATCCAGTGTTTGTTGCTTGATATCCCGAGCCATACAGCAAAAGTACGGCTACTTTCGGAAGATGTGAACAAACTTACTCGGCGGACAGCATGCGCGCTGGTCAGATAAAAGCCAAACGTGGTGCAAGATTTGATTCCCTCTTGGAACGATTCTCCTTACGGCACAGTTCACGCGCTCAAATAGCGACATCCATCAACCGACGAAGCTTTTCTCTTACTTGCTACCGCTCGGCGAAAGGCATGAAAACGCAGCGGATTGCTGCTACAAGTTTGGACATCTGGCACTTGTATGACATTCGACGGTTCTCCAACGATCAATACCCCTCTCTGCACAATGTGCTGTTCACTCATTGGAAAACTGACGAGTCCAGCTTGTATGTAATATCACACACTACCACATCCAGTGTTATGGGGATACCTCCATATACTGTCGTTCTAGACCATTGGTCCTTAACCTTTTTGAGGTAGTTACCTCCAAAACGGGCTCACTTTAAACAATTTTGTTTTAAAAAGCTAATTGGCTATTACCTATCGCATTTTTGCTTTAAATCACGAAAAGTGAATACTATTCTTAATTGCTTTCGATCATTCAAATAAAGAATACCCGTATTTTGAGTCGTTTTTAAATAATCAGTCAATGTGTCGGTTGCTTTTGCTTAATGCTGACAAATTCCGATATCTTTGGTGCGGTTTCGGCTATTGCACATCATCATTTGTGCTCCAAATTCATACGGTTCCTTGCCTTTGTGTGTGTGCTTCGTGATCAAACATGAACAGATCTCATTGGTTCCAATTCCTTTCAACCATTCCTTGTAAGTCCATCCTTGATAACTACCACTCTGTATCGATAGGTCATGAATACTAATCGCCCGTTCTGTCTCTTCTACCTTGTCAACATTCGCTCGCACTTTTACCTTAGTGTTCATTCAGCTCTGTAACTCGACCCGGCGAACGACTGCCTTACTCAAAAGAACAGCGATCAATCAGCAAGCCGATCGAAACGCCGGTTAGCTGCACTGCTTTGCAAGCTTGTGTTTGTAATTTAGATAATAAAGTTTATTACCAAAAATTGTCTAATTCAACAACCACTCACTAATGATTAGTCACAGATGGCTACTAAAGGGTGATTCGGTAGTTAGTTACCAGTTCTGATACAAATGCTTCTGCTTTTAATTTTCTTTGGTGGCAGATTGATCGTCAATTCTTCTTACTCATATTCACCCCCCGTAAAACTCTATTTTACCCCCACATCGAGAACCACTGATGTAGACATAGGGAGCCAGCCGGTGTGCTTAGAGCTGGACACCGGGGCACCAGTCACTTTGATCAACAAGCAAACATTGCCTGATCTGGCTCTGATACCAACCCATTCCGAGTTACGTTCTTACATTGGAGAAATGATCGATGTATTGGGCGTGTGTGATGTGAGTGTAACTCATGGAACTAATACACTGATTTTTCCTCTGCTCGTGGTTGACACTGACGTTCCAAACCTGCTTGGGAAGAATTCGTTGGAACACATGGCAGAGACACTTTCAACTATCAAAATGTTTTGACCGCATTCCGGATTTCCTCAACTTTCCAAAGTTTTTATTATCGTTTTCGATGCAAGTCTGCCTGGAAACTTACGGGATTTCAACGTTCGTTTAAGCATCAGACCAGGTATTCTAACCGAAGTTTTTCAAAACGTGAAGCCTCCCTTTTGCAGTCCGTTCGAAGGTAGAGTCGGAGCTGGACCTTACCGTGGTGCGATGATTTGTGTGCCTCAATGATCCATTGAGCTATACTGGGTTGTGCTTTTGCACCTTCAGAGCCACTCATACCAGATTGGTCAATGGTTAGAGGCCAGACAAACTCAGCCTCCTGATCCTCCAGGTTGGGGGTTGGAATGAGGATGGCTCCTTATTCCTTAAAACGAACTCTTTGTAGTCCAGTGTTAAACGCGCTGCCTTGCGGCCAGGTTTTTGAACCAAAGGCTTTGGTTGAGAACCCTAATCGTTCTCCTGTCTAGGCCTGGGTAACCTGGCAGTATCCTGCCCACGCAATACAATGAATCTTTCCCCAAACAAATTGCTGATGCTCTGACCACCGCAGAGGATAATAAACGGTGCCCTATCTGCTGCATCGGGCAGGGTGGATAGGGATTTGGATGCTACAGCTCAAGCCTTCCCGTCTTCTTATTCCCCTTCTTGCGCTTTTTCACCCTTATCGTCCCGTTCCAGCTTCACTTTTATCCCCCCTGTTTTCAACCCCCCAATTCTCGGCCCTCCCCCACCTTGCTTCAATAGTCGCTTGTCTTTTAGTTTCAACTCACAGGTGAACGCAGAGCGTCATTCCTGCCCTGTCAACCGGCCCATGCCAAGCAAGCGGCCCATTCCAGTTCATCGACTTCCATTTGGAGCCCTCGATCCTCCTTCAGATTGGCATGCCTCAATGTTCGCACATTGCTTCAGATCGGTCAACAGACAGCACTTGCCCGAACATTGGAGACCCTTTCGATCGATATCTGCTGCTTATCGGAGACCCGCCTGCAAGACTCGAGCGCTGTACTCACTCTATGATCCCCTTCAGGTGACACTAGCAGCACTTTCTCATTGCGCCTATCCGGTGACGATGCAGCTTCGAGCACCGGCCAAGCCGGTGTTAGTATTGCCCTGAGTCCCCGGGCTGAACCTGCTCTGGTGGATTGGATTCCAATCAGTAGCCGGATGTGTGCGGTCCGATTGGCTGGCTCGTTCAAAACTTCGAAGTCGCGTGGGACTAACGGGTGTCTGTACGTTATCTCTGTCTATGCACCGACAAACTGTAGCGATGACTCGGTAAAAGACGACTTCTATCGCCAACTGAATGAGTTCCTTAGCCACAGAAGAAGCTCGGACACTGTAGTGCTGGCTGGGGATCTGAACGCTCAAGTTGGAAAATTATCCACAGATGAGCTGCATCTGGGCGGCCAACATGGTATAGGCTTTCGTAATGATAACGGTGAGCGGTTGCTTCATTTGTGTGAGGATGCTCGCTTATTTCTTGCGAGCACTAATTTCCGACACAACACCCGCCGGAGGGTGACTTGGCGCCCACCAGCCTCGAACCAGCTATGGACGCAAATCGATCACATTGCTATCAGTTACCGCTGGAGAGGCTGCGTCCAGAACTGTCGCTCGATTTGGAGCACAGGTGTGGATACCGATCATGCACTTGTATGTGCTGACCTGCGGATGCGCTTTGGCGGACGCCCACGACGATGTTGTGAGTGCATTGACACCGGCAGACTGGTGAAGCCAGCTGTTCTGAACGCCTATCAAATTACGCTGTCATCCGAGTTGGATAAACGCTCACTGGTCTCATGCAACAGGCCTTACTAGCAGCAGGCAAATGCTCATGTGGTATGTCTAATCGCCAACATGGACATTGGGTCTCTTCACAGTCTCTGGAACTTATAGATGCTCGCCGGCATATTCCAGCTGGAAGCGAACACAATGAAACTCGCAAAGAGCTTCGGGCAAAACTCCGTGCTAGCCTGAAGAGAGACCGCGAATCCTGGTGGTCTCATCGTGCAACAGAGATGGAAATGGCTGCATTCCTTGGTAACCATCGTGAGTTATTCCGTCTTATACGGGAAACGGGCAGCAGGAGACTTGGTGTTAGTGAAACTATACTTGACGAGAGTGAACAGCGTATCCACAACTTATCAAAACGCCTGGAACTTTGGGCTGAGCACATTGAAAGGCAATTTAATCGGTCGGAATTGTTAGATTTCTCGCCGACCAGTGATCGCCCTGCTCCGTGAGCTGTTCCTTTGGATCCACGCTCTCGCTCAGAAGTCGAACATGAGATCGGACTGTTGAAGTTAATCAAAGCCGCGGGACCTGATGACCTTCCTCCAGCCCTCTTCAAATTCGGGGGACCTGCTCTTGTGGATGATTTACACGAGTTACTAGTGAGACTGTGGGAGCCTGGAGACTGTCCCAACCGATTGGAGCCGCTCCATCATAGTCCCAATTTTCAAAGGAGGCTCGCGATCGGAATGCGGCAGCCATAGCGGAATCAGTCTGATCCCCATCGCCTCCAAATTGCTTGCCTCTGTCATCCTTCACAGACTGACTGGCACTGGTGAAAGCCAGATTCGTGAAGAGCAAGCTGGATTTCGTCGAGGTCGTGGCTGCATTGACCACATCTTCACTTTGCGTCAGTTGTTGGAGCACCGTCACATATATTGGCGGCACGCCGTTGTCATGTTCCTCGATATCAAAGGTGCATTCGATTCGGTGGATAGACATGCACTTTAGGACTGTCTACTCACGAAAGGTGTACCTGGGAATTATGTAAATATTATCCGAGCATTATATGCGCGTAGCTCGGGCAGAGTGAGGGCTTACGGCAAGTTGTCGTCGCCCTTTAATGTCTCCAGCGGCGTGAGACAAGGATGCCCGCTGTCACCTTTCCTCTTCCACTTCGCTGTTGACGAAGTCATGGAAACCGCGTTTACAGGACACGACTTAGAAGGTGTGGAGCTACTCCCAAGAGAACGACTTCTTGATTTAGTGTATGCTGATTTTATTGTCCTGATCTGTGGCAGCTCACAAACGTGCGAAGCGGCACTGGACAGATTAGCACTAGCTGTCCGTCACTTCGGGCTTTGCTTCGCACCCTCGAAGTGCAAAGCGTTCCTCCAAGATTGGTCTGGACCGTCTCCTACGTTGACCGTTGGTGGGGATCAGCTAGAAGTCGTTCAAAAATTCAACTACCTGGGAAGTTGTATCAGCGCCCATGGGATTGAAGATGAAATCACGAATCATATAACAAAAGCTCGGGGCGCTTTTGCTAACCTACGCCACTTATGGCGGCGGCGCGACATCACTCTTGCCCTGAAGGGTAGAGTGTACAATGCAGCAGTACGTTCGACCCTACTGTACGGTTGTGAAACCTGGCCGCTTAAAGCAGCGGACCTGAAGAGGCTAGTTACGTTGGACCACCGGTGCCTTCGTAATTTAGCTCACATTTGGTGGGAACACCGGGTGAGCAACGAGCGTGTTCGACGCCTTGTTTATGGCACAGGAAAAGGAACTGAACCGCTCCGCACCGTTATTTCACGCATCAGGCTCCGATGGCTCGGCCACGTATTACGCATGCCAGCCCACCGACTCCCGCGACATGTATTGTTTGCGCGCCGTGGGTGTGGATGGAAGAAGAGGAGGGGTGGCCAAGCGATGACTTGGTCCAGAGGAATGAAGGCCCTCACTTCTGAGCTGGCCTCGGTTGGAGCGTCTCGGCTCCCTGGTTGGGGTCCGAAAGACAATGAGCACATTTGGTTGGACACACTTGCTGATATGGCTAGGAGCCGACCTCAGTGGCGTTCGTGCTGTGAGTTTCTTTGTCCCACCCCATCCCTCTTAGCCTCCCCCTCCAACCACGATCTCATTATTTAGCCTTTTATAATCTTGCATAATTTTTTTTCTATTTTTGTGCACAGCCGCCGGCTGGTAGCTTATCGGAACGATGCCCATCCGTTAGCGGTAGCTCAGCCAGCTTGCACCAGTTGCTTTTTTTCTCTCCTTTTTTCTATGTATTGCGGCACAGTAACCGAGGTGTTTCCCACCTCTAGCTAACGTGTATGATGATGATGATGAGAGTCGTAGCTAGAGTGTTGTCAAGAGGACGGATTAATATTACCGCTACCCCACTGATCGTTCCGGTACAAAGCCAGATGACTCAATTCGCATTTGTGGTGACTGCAAGGTGATGGATAATCAGGCAACGACTACGGAACACTTCCCTATTCCACGGGTAGATGACCTCTATGCAACCTTGCGAAAAAAATCCTGCGAACTTGATCTGTGCCACGCTTATGTTCAAGTAGAGCTTCATCAATCTGCTATCGAAGTTACGACGATCAGTACACATGTGATTGTTTGGATATAACCCGTTACCGTTCGGAATAAACCGCGCCGGCAATCTTTTGATCTTATATGCAATTTAGTAAATGGTATACCTGGAGTGTGTACGTTTTTACATGATACCTTGGTTACTGGCCGTACAGATTACGGACATCTGACGGCACTCACTACAGACTTGGAGCGCTTCTAAGAAAGCTGACTTGAGTTCAGTTGTTAATGTGAGTACCTGGGATTTCGTTTGGACACGTATGGGTCACGTCCGTTAAGGGAAAAAATTCAACCTACCTCGTCTTATCTAAGAGTTGCAATCATTTCTTTGGTTGGTGACCCGCTAGAGTCACTTTTTGTCTAACTTAGCTACTACTCTCGCGCCCTTGTATACAATGTTACTTAAGCATTCCTGATTGTTATGGTTACCGGAACAACAAAAGCTTATGTGGATGGCAGTCCGGCCATAAGTAAGGCTAACTTGTTGGTACATTTTAATTCAAAGAGGCCGATCATCCTCCCGTACATCGCGTCACCTAGAGGGTTTGAAGTTATGATATATCACAACATGTAATACATGACTGAACAACTCATAGTTTTCGCTTCCAGGAGCTTAGCACCTAGCGGAAAGGAATTACGATCAGCTGGACCAGAAGGCCTTGACTTTTAACTTCAGGGTCAAAACATTTCACCAAAACTTGTGGGGAATGCGTTTTTACAGATTACAAAACTCTGTTAACTTTTCATCGGCAAGAAAATGGGCACCTTCTCCATGGGCTTTACTGCTTTCGGCTTCCATCTACACAATCTCGTATGTTCATAGGGAAGCGAATAGAGTAGGCAACAATATGAGTCGCTTAGCGTTGATTTATCTACCCGACTGCGTACTGAAACGCGCTGAACTGGTTCCTTTTCCTTATCATTTAGACTAAAAATTTCTCTAAAATACATTTTCTGACGTCTTGAACCTATCGCAGATTGGTTGGCAAACAATTTATTTCATGTGCTGATTTATTGAAAAGTTATATCACCTTATCTGTGTGCATTATTCGAATTATTTCATTTGATATTGTCGTCTCATGTGGTTGACTGTTGGTTGCTATCCCCGGTGTGATGGCGCTTGATGTGCATGTTTACAGGGTGCCTACTTGTCCTTCACCCACTAACTCGTGCATACTTGCTCTAGGAGACTGTTGGTCGTTTCTGGAGGGGACGGAGTGCACGGTCCTTGTGGCCTTGCTAGGCTCCATGAGCGGTTCCATGCACTAAGTGTGGAGCGGACTACGGTCCAGCCACCGCCTTGTGTGCGCTTGACTCCCCAAATACAACGTGCTTGTGTTTGCTTATGAAACAGTTTGGGCCGGCTCCGTTGATGAAACGTGGCTCCCATCCACATGATTCCCGGTCTTATTCCTTCGTGTTTACACTAGATATGGGGTGTGTGGATGGAGTTATGGGTGGTGGAGCGCAAGCCACCCATGGTCCCTCTGTAGGCGCAGGCATCCTGTGGCTGGCCACAATGACAGGTGAATCCGGAACCGGATGCCGTCAGTCATATATATGAGCAGTGATGATGGGTACGCTGCATGCGCTTCCATTTGATTTATTAACCACCTGCTGGACTGCTGATTATTTTTATTTCTGGTGATTGGTTTGCCATATTTTGTTAATATTTACTTTGTTCCCTCATTTTAATGTCTAACTGAATAGTCTTCTTTTTACTTGCACTTGTTGCTTAAACGAAAGGTGGTAAACTTCGTTCATTTTTCTCCTTTCTTGCGCACTTTTTTATTCTCTTGTTCTGCCATCTTGAATTTATCGCGGATATCTTGATAAGCCATTTACTTCGTATGGTAATTTAGCGAAGAGTTATGCCGGCAAATCCGTATGCCTTACCCGGTTTGTTCTTTTTCATATCGTGATTTTAAGTGAATGGCTGTTGCTTGACTTCTCTAGTGTGGCTGCGCTTTATGCGCATGTTGACTAGATGCGTAACTGTCTATTACCCATCTTGAATGAGCAGTAACCTGGATAGCGAGATGGACTGACAGCACCGAGCTGGGTCTTCAGCTACTTCATTTCTCGCTACCAAGTTAATTTTGCCCACCTCAGGCCTTGCGCCACCCTACATCTGGTAAACAAAACAAGGCCCTCCTTGGTAACCGGTGACCAGGCATACGTATTGCTTGCCCAAGCCAACGCAACTTATTCAGCGCTATCTGCTGTTTTAAAGAATAGCTGGGTTATCATTAAGGTTTTACCGTAGGTCCCTCTTCTCTTTTTCTTCTTCGTTCCGTGAGTAACCGTTGTTGTACGGCAGCGAAGCATCAGCTCAAGTGTCTGATGTACTGCTGTTGATACGGATGATGAGTAGCGTTCCGCGCAGTTCGTCACGCCGAAGCTTTTTATTGATCTTGTTACGATCGGGGAACAAATGTGGCTGACCAGCTTTTACAGATGTGATGACGTCATTGATGTAGAGCAAAAAGAGTACAACTAAAGTTAGTGCCAAGTCAATAACTAATGCAAGCGTGTTCACTTGTTTCCTATCGCTTGGGCTTCTCGTCGTCATTCGCGTCAGTTTAACGCCAAGCTAATTGTCGATTGGACTGCTTTAAGTTGTGCGAAGTGTTGTATTAGACTAGTCAGAATGCATTTCACCTACTGCCGAAACTGGCGTGTTCTCTCCGTTGTGTGCTGCGAGTCAAATACAGCCTTCTACATCACACCAATACAGATAATCTCATGGTGCATCGGTCGTCGCGCAGTCGTGAGGCAGCGGTAAGGGTCGCCTTATCTGTTGCATACGACGGGGTGGATAAGTGAAAGCATGCTACCGCTGACGTCCCCTTCTTTCTTCTTCCTTGCACATTCTCTATCAGTCGCTATTTCATCTAACCCATTACTTCCTGCACCTTAGGTCACCACACGAGCGATGGCCGGACACAATCGTATGTCTTCGCGTACAGCGCTCATCATCGAGTGCAGGTATACGTCTGACCCTAGTCTACGATTGTGGAAGTTGGCCCATTAGATCAGCTAACACAAAGAGGTTAGTCACGTTTGACCACTGTGTCTTCGCAGTTTAGCTCCTATCTACTTGGAACACCGTGTGAGCAATGTGTCTGTTCGGCGTCTTGTTCATGGCACAAGGAGAGGAGTTGAACCGCTCAGCACGTTTATTTCACGCACCATGCTCCGATTGCTGGGCCACGTGTTTTGTTTACCAGCCCACCGACTCGCAGTGTGTATTGTTTTGCGCACATGAGATTTGATTGTAAGAAGAGAAGGGGTGGCCTAGCAATGATTTGATGAAGAGTAATGAAGGCCTCTACTTCGGAGCTGGTCTCGGGAGGTGCCTCTCCTCCTCCTGGTTAGGGATCGAAGGCAGATAAACACGTTTGGTTGGATACACTTGTTGACATGGCTATGAGCCGACCTCGGTGGCATTTGTATTGTGAGTTTGTTAGTCCCTGTTTCTCCCGCTTAACCACCCGCTCTAACCACGATCTCATCTATTAGGCACAATATAACTCTTTTTTGCGGTACAATTGCCGGATGCTGGCTCTCCGGACGATGTTCATCCGTTACTGTTGACTTAGCCGGCGTGTCTCTGTTGCAAGCTTTTTCTTTTCTTTTGTATTACGGCACAATAGCTGAAGTAAACGAGAACCGACAGCACCATCGAATTGTAGACTGGCAGCTTGGCCCAAACGGTTAGCAGGTGGTTGTATTAAATCAGATGTTCCAGCTTGCCAAATGCAGCACCTGTCTTTGATATGCGCATGCCAAGCTCGCTGGTGTTTTGCAGATCCGGGATAACGAAATTTCGGAAACTCTCCAAAACTTCATCAGCAATTCTGGTTTACAAGCAACCTACGAATTCCATTTCTGGTGACGGCTGAAAAGGATAAATGGTTCTGCTTGTGTTGATAGTGAGTCCGAACTTGGTCGCTGTCGTAGTGAGATCCACCGTTATGCAGTACAATTCATCCGCACTGTGTGCAAACAACGAGCTGTTGTTGGCAAAAAGAAACATTCAGATAGTTGTATCGCGCACTCAGATTATCGCTTCGTAACGATTGATGTTCAGCAACCCATCATTAACACGGCGCTAGAAACGGACAAGCATTAAAAGCAAAGGACATGTCGGCAGTTAGGTAAATATCAAACATGGAAGGGGCCAAGAAACATTCTCGCTTCCCACCAGAGACAAGATCAAAATCATCCGAGGTTTGTTCACTCAGCTGCATCCTCACCCGCATACCACTGTGCAGGCATTCAATAAGACTTAAGCTTAATTGGACAGCCAAACTTACCCAACAGCAGTCACAATTTCTCACGGTTCGCCATGTCAAATGCCTTGCTAAAGTCTACAAATAACGAGCACAATAGATGGTGTCCCTGTCGGCATTTTTTTCGCAAGTAACGAGCCCCTGAACACCATAGTTATAACGCTGCAGCCAGAACAAAAGCCACACTGCTAATCAGCCAAGAATGGTTCAAGGACTTGAGTCACGATGCGATTGGGCTGGATTGTAGCTATCATCTTCCCAACCAATGTAGCAAGTTAATACCATGACATTTTTTAGCACATTGTCTGATCACGCTGCTCCTATACAGTGATAACACCACGGCATTCTTTAGCTCAGATGGCGTCCGTAGATTAAATCACACGCTTTCATCTAAAAGGTGCAGTGTATGTAGCAACGCGGGTTTCAAGACTTTAAGGTATCCCGTCGGCCCCTGCGCATTTGCAGGTGAGCAAGTGCTCTCTGCATCCCATCGTCGCAAGGAGACTAGACCTTAAGGTGGTGTGATGGTTTGTGTAACCCGTGGAACTATTGAGCTATACTGGATGGGGCGCTTGAGAGCTACTCCTAAGAGATTGGTCAATGGCTAAAGGTCAGGTGAACTCAGTCTCCGAGTCCTCCAGATTGGAGGTTTGAAATGGGACGCCGCTAAGGACACCTTCTATCTGGAACGGAACACGCTACTGCGCAGTGCTACCGTTTCAGATAGCATAGTTCTTGCAGCGGATATGAATGCGTAAGTAGGTCGTCTGAGCTCCTCGGATGCTGTGCTAGTTGGTAAGTGTGGACTTGACACAGACCGGACGGACAACTAGAAGCGTCTGTTACAGCAGTGTGCGGAGCACCTGCTGTTTTCTTAGTAGCATTGCTTTTAGAACAGCGCCGAAATATCACTTGGAGTCCTCCTGTAGCTGACTAGCGATGGACCCAAAAAGAGCACGTTGCCATAAATTACAGGTGGCGAGGTTCAATCCTAGATTGTCGCTCGTTCTGGAATATTTGCTTCGATACACTGTGGGTTTTCCATGACCTTTAGCAGGAGGTGTACTAAGCGTCTCTGTCGACTGGCAACTCAGAAGTAATCTCAGCCATCAGTCAGACAGGCTTACTAGGACGCACTGCGTGCCGAACTTTCGCTCTCTTTTCCTAATGACACTGATCATCAATGTTATAGCACCTCGGCTGCCATGGATTATGCAGAAGGCTCCGCTTGTGGTACTATCAGTGGTCCTTGCATCACTTATTGGATATCCGAGAGATCGGTGTATCTGTGCGAATCCAGAAGAAATCACTCAGTTGGCTCTGCGCACATAGCGACTAGGCGGACTTTTAGGCGCGAACTAAAGCGGAGCCTGCGTGCAGACAAGGAATCCTGGTGGAAAAGTCGGGCCCAAGGAATGGAGGAAGTGGGAGCAGTTGGCAACTATTGCAGGCGCATCCAAATGATCCGCACCACCGGTCCCAGCAAACCAGGCATCAGGGAGACGAGAGACAGCGTAAGTGCACTGATTCAAAATAAAGAGCACCGTATGGCTCGTTTGGCGGAGCACTTTAGAGATCAGTTCAGTTGTCCTCCCGATTCTGGACTTCTTTCTACTCAGTTTTTGAGGATGAGTCATTTGCGGTTAGCTTAAGGTTACCATCGGAGGCTGAGGACCGAAATGCGATCACAGCCCTTAATCGTTTTCGTGCTGCTGGCTCGGATACCCTCGTACCCGCATGGGGATAAGGTACTCTGCAAACCACTGACCCTGCTCGAGTAGGTCTGGAAGGAAGAGACCATCCCAGCTAACTGGATTATATCGATTATAGTGGTGATATAAAAGTAGGGCAGGGGCATCGAATGTGCTAACCACAGGGACATTAGCCTAACGCCAGAGGTGACAAAATTACTGGCCTCACTTTTGTTTCAACGTCTCACTGCAAAACGATAATCCCGGATAAGGGAAGAGCAAGCAAGCTTCCGCCCAGGACGTGGCTATATAGACCATATATTCACTCCGAGGCAGATGCTAGAGCAGCGCCATAGCTGCCATGTTTGATGGTGTTTGAGCCCGGGGGCGGATGGAATCAATGTATCACGGATGGACTAGGGGCCAGTCAGACGTAAGTCAAGCACACACGATTGGTGCTGCCCATCAGAAAGCAGATTGGTCAGTCGTACGCCGATTGGATAGCATATACCTGAGACCATTGTAGCATCGCGTGCAGTTGTGACAAATGGTCAAGCGAGAAAGCATCAGCCGAAAATAAGAATGGCCAATGAGACGTTACTCATGAGAGCTAATCCCGCGGAACGAATCTAGCCCAAAGCATTGGAGAAGCAGTACACTGTCGGTAGGTGGAAAAACTATTGGTCGGTCGTACGGGAAGTGGATGGCATCTGTCTGAGATTATGGCAGCAACATAGGCAGCTGTGACAAACAACCATGGGTGGGAACATGGACTAAATGAGCGGAGGGACAATCAGGTGCCACTGAGCAGTCTATCCATGGTGGAAACAGCGAGGCCCATTGTAACCTTGAGGTCTGTAAGCGTCTTCTTAATAATAACCCTGGAATCGCGGCGCAGACTTTCTTCTTGATT
>OX104066.1:66404864-66473526 GCA_944474145.2 Dicrocoelium dendriticum
CAATCCTTCTCGGCGTTCGCAACACGATCAAAGAAGACCTAGGTTGTTGCCCCGCTGAACTGGTTTTCGGCACCACTCTCAGACTTCCCGGTGAGATGGTGTTAGATTCCAGAATCACTGACGAACTAGACCCGACTTCCTATGTCGTACGATTGCGACAACATTTTTCTTCATTTCGGCCAATGAGGCTGGACCTTACCGTGGTGCGATGGTTTGTGTGCCTCAGCGATCCATTGAGCTACGCTGGGTGGTGCTTTTGCACCTTTAGAGTCACTCATACCAGATTGGTCAATGGTTAGAGGCCAGACACACTCAGCCTCCTGGTCCTCCAGGTTGGGGGTTGGAATAAGGGTGGCACCTTATTCCTTAAAATGGACTCCTTGTACCCCAACGCCAAACCCGCTGCCTTGCGGTCAGGTTTTTGAACCAAAGGCTTTGGTTGAGAACCCTAATCGTTCTCCTGTCTAGGCCTGGGCAACCTGACATTATCCTGCCCACGCAATACTATGAATTTTCCTTCAAACAATTTCTTGATGCTCTGGCCACCGCAGAGGATAATAAACGGTGCCCTATCTGCTGCATCGAGCAGGGTGGATAATGGTTTGGATGCTACTGCTCAAGCCTTCCCGCTTACATATCCCCATCTCACGCTTTTTCACTCTTACCGTCCCATTCCAACTTCACTTATATCCCCTCAGTTTTCAACCCCCCGATTCTTGGCCCTCCCCCAACATGCTTTGCTAAGCATTTATCTTCTAATTTCAACTCACATGTGAACGCGGAGCGTCACTCCTCTCCTGTCGACAAGCCCATGTCCAACCAAGCGGTCCAATCCAGTTCATCGGCTTGCATTTGGAGTCCTCGATCCTCCTTCAGATTGGCATGCCTTAATGTACGCACATTACTACAGATCGGTCAACAGGCAGCACTTGCCCAAACATTGGAGACCCTCTCGATCGATATCTGCTGCATATCAGAGACCCGCCTGAAAGACTCGAGCTCTGTGCTCACTCTGCGATCCCCTCCAGGTGACGCAAGCAGTATTTTCTCAGTGCACCTATCCGGTGACGATGCAGCTTCGAGCATCGGCCAAGCTGGTGTTGGTATTGCCCTGAGTCCCCGGGCGGAAGCTGCTCTGGTTGATTGGATTCCAATCAGTAGCCGGATGTGTGCGGTCCGATTGGCTGGCTCGTTTAGAGCTTCGAAGTCGCCTGGGACTAATAGGTGTCTATTCATCATCGCTGCCTATGCGCCCACAAACTGTAGTGATGATTCGGTAAAGAACGACTTCTACCGCCAACTGACCCAGCTCCTTCGCCACAGAAGAAGCACGGACACTGTTGTGCTGGCGGGGATTTGAACGCACAAGTTGGAAAGTTGTCCACTGATGAAATGCATCTGGGCGGTCAGCACGGTGTAGGCTCCCGTAATGATAACGGTGAGCGGTTACTTCATTTGTGTGAAGATGCTCGCTTATTTCTTGCGAGCACTAATTTCCGACACAGCACCCGCCGAAGGGTGACTTGGCGCCCACCAACCTCGAACCAGCCTTGGACGCAGATCGATCACATTGCTATTAGTTACCGCTGGAGAGGCTGCATCCAGAATTGTCGCTCGATTTGGAGCACATGTGTGGACACCGATCATGCACTTGTATGTGCTGACTTGCGGATGCGTTTTGGCGGACGTCCACGACGACGCTGTGAGCGTATTGACACCAGCCAACTGACAAAGCCAGCTGTTCTGAATGCGTATCGAAGTACGCTGACATGCGAGTTGAGTACTCGCTCACTGGAGACAAATGATGTTCACTGGTCACTTGTTCGCCAGACCTTACTAGCAGCGGGCAAATCCTCATGTGGTATGTCTAAAAGCCCACATGGACATTGGGTCTCTTCTCGGTCTCTGGAACTTATCGACGTTCGCCGGCATATTCCGGCTGGAAGCGAGCACAATGAAACTCGCAAAGAGCTCCGGGCAAAACTCCGTGCTAGCCTGAAGAGAGACCGCGAATCTTGGTGGTCTCATCGTGGGTCAGAGATGGAAGTGGCCGCTGCCCTTGGCAACCATCGTAAGTTATTCCGTCTGATACGGGAAACGGGCAGCAGGAGACCTGGTGTTAGTGAAACTATACGTGACGAGAGTGGACAGCCTATCCACAATTTGTCAAAACGTTTGGAGTGTTGGGCTGAGCATTTTGAAAAGCAATTTAATCGGCTAGAATTGTTCGATTCGCCGGTCACTGATCGCCCTGCTCCCTGGGCTGTCCCTTTGGATCCACCCTCTTGCTTAGAAGTTGAACGTGAGATCGGACTGTTGAAGTTGAACAGAGTTGCGTTACCAGATGATCTTCCTCCAGACCTCTTCAAATTTGAAGGCTCTGCTCTTGTTGATGCTTTACATGAATTACTAGTGAAACAGTGGGAGCAGGAAACTGTCCCAACCGACTGGAGCCGCTCCGTTATTGTTCCCATCTTCAAAGGCGGCTCGCGCTCGGAATGCGGCAACAATAGAGGAATCAGTCTGATCTCCATCGCCTTCAAATTGCTCGCCTCCATAATTCTCCACAGACTGACTGGCGCTCGTGAAAGCCAGATTCGTGAGGAGCAAGCCGGGTTTCGTCGGGGTCGTGGCTGCATCGACCACATCTTCACTTTGCGTCAGTTGTTGGAGCACCGTCACACATATTGGCGGCCCACCGTGGTCGTGTTTCTCCACATCAAAGGTGCCTTCGATTCGGTTGATCGATGTGCCCTTTGGAATTGTCTACTCATGAAAGGTGTGCCCGAGAAATATGTAAATATTATCCGAGCATTATATGCGCGTAGCACGGGCAGAGTGAGGGCTTGCGGCAAGCTGTCGCCACCCTTCAATATCTCCAGCGGTGTGAGACAAGGATGCCCGCCGTCACCTTTCCTCTTCAAATTCGTTATTGACGAAGTCATGGAGTTTGCATTTACAGGACATGAATTGGAAGGTGTGGAACTGCTCCCAGGAGAACGACTTCTTGACTTGGAATATGCAGACGACATTGCCCTCATCTGTGACAGCTCCCAGACGTGCCAAGCCGCGCTTGACAGATTAGCACTGGCTGTCAGTCGCTTCGGGCTTTGCTTTGCACCATCGAAATGCAAAGCTTTCCTCCAAGATTGGCAGGGATCGCCTCCTGCGCTGACCCTTGGTGGAGATCAGCTAGAAGTCGTTCACAAATTCACTTACCTGGGAAGTTGCATCAGCGCCCTTGGGATCGTAGACGAGATCACGAACCGTATAGTAAAAGCTCGAAGTGCTTTTGCTAACCTTCGCCACCTATGGCGACGACGCGACATCACTCTCGACCTGAAGGGTAGAGTGTACAATGCAGCGGTACGTTCGACCTTACTGTACGGTTGCGAAACCTGGCCCCTGAGATAGGCGGACATGAAGAGGCTACTTACGTTCGATCATCGGTGCCTTCGCAGTTTGGCTCACATCTGGTGGGAACACCGCGTGAGTAACGAGCGTGTTCGACGCATTGTTTGCGGCACAGAAAAAGGAATTGAACCGCTCAGCACCGTTATTTCCCGCACCAGGCTCCGATGGCTCGGCCACGTGTTACGCATGCCAGCCCACCGACACCCTCGACGTGCGTTGTTTGCTCACCGGGAATGTGGGTGGAAGAAGAGAAGAGGTGGCCAAGCGATGACTTGGTCCAGGGGAATGAAGTCCCTCACTTCGGAGCTAGCTTCGGTTGGAGCGTCTCGGCTCCCTGGTTGGGGTCCAAAAGACGGTGAACACGTTTGGCTGGATACACTTGCTGACATGGCAAGGAGCCGACCTCAGTGGCGTTCGCGCTGTGAGTTTCTTTGTCCCTCCCCATCCCTTTTAGCCTCTCCCTCCATCTACGATCTCATTTCCTAGGGTAAAACATAACTTTTTTTCTTTTTGCCTAGTAGCTGGCTGGAAGCTTACCGGAACGATGCCTATCCGTTGCTGGTAGCTCAGCTGGCATGCAATTGTTGTATCTATTTTCCTCTGTGTATTGTATTATATATATGTATGTATGTATTTCCTTCATGTATTGCGGCACAATAGCGGAGGCGTTTTCCCGCCTCTAGCTGATGTGTATAATGATGATGATGATGATGCCCAGATTCAGCCCTCGGAATCAGCAAGTGCACTCTGATTTGCATACCTGCCCTTTCGTTTTTGTGCGCGTCAATGCGGTGCGTAAACCCTTGACACCACCGTATGAGGGCCCTTTCAAAGTTCTTGCTCGCAAAGAGAAATACTTCGTATTGGATAGAAATGGTTCGAAGGATTCTCTGAGCCTTGATCGCTTAAAACCAGCGTCCGCTGAAACTAAAGCATCACAACAAGCCACCGAACAGACGTTTCCAAGTACCCCTCCTACCCAGCCAATGTGTGAACCCTGTGTGCCCCCCTTTACACCCTCCACTGAACCAGTGAGTGAACCATACGCACCGAAGCACACACGCTCTGGACGCGCTGTTGTTTTGCCTTCCAAACTAATGACTACTAACAACGCACAACTTTCGAGCGTTCGTTCTCCCGACTCACGCTCTAGGAGGGGAGCCCTGTAGTGTTTATAAATTCTTCACATTTTTCCTTGTAACTTCCTATTCTATCGTCCGTCAATTTTTGTACATTTGTTTTATCTCACAACAAGATATATACTCCTCTGCGAATTTCATTCGTCTTCTGATTTCGGTGACGTTGTGCCGCCTTCGAGTGTTGTGTGTGCTCCGCATCGGTTGTCGGATCTCTATTTACGATCAGCGTTCTATTCCTCCGTTCGTGTCATCGGACAGGTTTGCTGATTTTCACCTTTTGTAACCTGACCGTGAGCAATCGAGCTAAGGTCCTATTCGCAGTGAACCTTCAGCGTTATAACTCTCTGTCAGACACTATATGCTCAAAACGACAAAGCGTCACGGGACCCTGCTTCGGTTATCAAGAAGAAAAAGCAGACCATATGTGTCATAAAACCGTTCAGGGGAATCGATGACCCGAAAAATGTAAGATCGACAATGGAGCGAAAATCACGCTGCCGTTGCTACATCATCTGAGGGGATAAAAACAGTCCCATCGCCAGTGCTGAAGCCACCTGCTCCAAAAGTCGAATCAAGGACCCGTGGGGTTAATACGCCCCGCCGTGATGATTTTTTCACGGATAGCAGCGTTATAGTCCGTAACGAGACTAAATGCATCATCACCATCCATCATTATACACGTCAGCTAGAGGTGGGAAACACCTCAGCAATTGTGTCGCAATACATAAAGGAAAAGGAAAATGAATACAAAAGTTGCATACCAGCTGAGCTACCAGCAAAGGATACGCATCGTTCCGGTAAGCTATCAGCCGACTACCAGGCAAAAAGAAAAAAAAGTTGTTTTACTCTACGAAATGAGATCGTAGGTGGAGGGGGAGGCTAAAAGGGATGGGGGGGGACAAAGGAACTCACATCAAGAACGTCACTGATGTTGGTTGCTTGTCATGTCAGCAAGTGTATCCAGCCAAACGTGTTCACCGTCTTTTGGATCCCTACCAGGGAGCCGAGATGCTCCAACCGAGGCCAGCACAGAAGTGAGGGCCTTCATTCCTCTCGACCAAGTCATCGCTTGGCCACCCCTTCTCTTCTTCCATCCACATCACCGGCGCGCAAACAACGCACGTCGTGGAAGTCGATGGGCTGACAACCGCAACACGTGGCCCAGTCATCGGAGCCTGGTGAGTGAAATGACGGTGCTGAGCGGTTCAGTTCCTTTTTCTGTGCCGTAAACAAGGCGCCGAACACGCTCGTTACTCACGCGGCGTTCCCACCAGATGTGAGCCAAACTGCGACGGCACTGATGGTCAAACGTAGTTAACCGATCTTACGGGCCAGGTTTCGCTACCGCACAGATGGGCCGAACGAACCGCTGCATCGTACACTCTACCCTTTAGGGCGAGAGTAATATCGCGCAGCCGCCATAGGTGGCGAAGGTTAGCAAAAGCACTTCGAGCTTTTACTATACGGTTCGTGATCTCGTCTACGATCCCAAGGGCGCTGATGCAACTTCCCAGGTAAGTGAATTTGTGAACGACTTCTAGCTGATCTCCACCAAGGGTCAGCGCAGGAGGCGATCCCTGCCAATCTTGGAGGAAAGCTTTGCATTTCGATGGTGCAAAGCAAAGCCCGAAGCGACTGACAGCCAGTGCTAATCTGTCAAGCGCGGCTTGGCACGTCTGGGAGCTGTCACAGATGAGGGCAATGTCGTCTGCATATTCCAAGTCAAGAAGTCGTTCTCCTGGGAGCAGCTCCACACCTTCCAATTCATGTCCTGTAAATGCAAACTCCATGACTTCGTCAATAGCGAATTTGAAGAGGAAAGGTGACAGCGGGCATCCTTGTCTCACACCGCTGGAGATATTGAAGGGTGGCGATAGCTTGCCGCAAGCCCTCACTCTGCCCGTGCTACGCGCATATAATGCTCGGATAATATTTACATATTTCTTGGGCACACCTTTCATGAGTAGACAATTCCAAAGGGCACATCGATCAACCGAATCGAAGGCACCTTTGATGTGGAGAAACACGACCACGGTGGGCCGCCAATATGTGTGACGGTGCTCCAACAACTGACGCAAGGTGAAAATGTGGTCGATGCAGTCACAACCCCGACGAAACCGGGCTTGGTCCTCACGAATCTGGCTTTCACGAGCGCCAGTCAGTCTGTGAAGAATTATAGAGGGGAGCAATTTGGAGGCCATGGAGATCAGACTGATTCCTCTATTGTTGCCGCATTCCGAGCGCGAGCCGCCTTTGAAGATGGGAACAATAACGGAGCGACTAAAGTCGATTGAGACAGTCTCCTGCTCTCTCAGTTACACTAGTAATTCATGTAAAGCATCAAGAGCAAAGCCTCCGAATTTGAAGAGGGCTGGAGGAAGATTATCTGGGAACGCGGCTTTGTTCAACTTCAACAGCCCGATCTCACGTTCGACTTCTGAGCGAGAGGGTGAATCCACGGAGCACGGCGATCACTGGTCGACGAAGAATCGAACAATTGGCAGGTCTGACAGGATTTAGACGGCAGAAATCCATATTGTCGTCGTTTGACGAGGTTACGGGTAAGCAGGAAGGTGAGCATGGTTTCTGTGACTATTCGTTCCATTACTCTTGAAACTATAGGCGTGTGGCTGATGGGGGGATTGTTCTCTATGTTCTCCTGACTGCCCTTTTTGTGTTTGGGGATGACGGTGGCATGTTTCCATGTGGTTGGATAAATTCCGTTTGTCATGGAAAGCGTGAATAGGCTGAGAAATAGAACTGGAATGTCCTGGCCACTGAGTATCAGCAACGCAGAGGGGAGACCATCGGGACCAGGATGTGATGACCATTTGACTCTGCTGATTACTCGAGTGATAGAACGTAGGTCAAACTTAATCGTGTCGAGTGAGTCATTGGTGCGCCTAGCTGGCATGACAGGTGATGTTCCATTAGCGTCTGTGAATGAATTGCAGAAGTATCCATTGAGGATCTCACATATTTTTGATGGATCCCTAATAACGGATGTGTCAGAAAGTCTGAGTGAGGCAACAGGCGTAGCTTTTTGATTGCTTCTTTGTCGGAGTAGTTGACTGAATGACTTGGTTTTATTGTTAGATTTAAGGGCAGAAGCTTCTTCAGCAATCTTGGCTGATTCCTGCGCAGTTTGCCAGTTGGTTAGGATTTCGTTCATGCGAACAAGGAGGTGGAATTCCTTAGTTTTGGAACATCGATGGTGCATCTTTTTGATCTTCCTAAGTACACCGCAGGGCTTCGCTGATTTCGCTGTCGTCTTTAAGCGGGTTCTGCAAGTGAGTGAGGCGATCACATCTAGGCAGCTGAAGAGATTTAGATATAGGACTTGTGCGGCTGCGTCTACATGAGTTGCTAAAAAAAGTTGTTTCAGTTCGCAGATCGCACTAATATCTCAAAGCTGTCCCAGTTAATGTGGTTGAACATTCGAAACTGTTTGACATAGAAAGAAGTGGCGCAGTGTGGAGCAGAAAATTTAAGTATGAGTTTGACCACCTTGTGGTCGCAGCCAGGTATATTATCTAATATACCAGCAACTGCATCGGAGACACCTTGCGTAAAGAATAAGTCCAGGGTGTTAGAAAGCCTAGTGTGATCGTGAACTTGTTGGGTCCAGTTATTTGCGTGGACGGTGTCGACGAAACTTCTGTATCTGAGTGGGGCAACCTGGTCGTTCCAGGGGATAAGTGGCATATTGAAATCGCCACCCACTATCTTGTGACGTGCGGGCATTAGGGAGATTTCAGAGAAAAGCTTAGTGAGTTCATTAAGCTTTTTGCTAGATGTGTGTGGAGGGTTGTATACGCAACCGATAAGGAGGTTAAGTTGACCTCCGGTCGTCTGGATCCAGATGGAGTCTTCTGGGTCACCTATAGATAACAGTTCGAATCGGGTGCACCAAAGTCGTTCCGGACATAGATAAGGCAACCGCCACCCCGCTGGTTGTCTCGTCCGTTACAGAATGTTGTGTAGCCAGGGATGCGTAGTAGGCTGTCAGAGGCATTTGAGTGGTGCCACGTTTCTGTGATGAGAAGCAGCTGTGGGTATGAGAGTAGGATAAATGGGCCAATGTGGTGCATCTTGTGTGTAATAGATCATGCGTTAATAAGCAGCATACTGTATGTTTCAACGCAAGGAGAGTTAGAGGAGTTAGATTGTGTAAGTTGCACAATAGGGTGCAACTGGCGCAGGGATCATGGAAGTGGTAAGAAATGGTGGGGTGATATAGGAATGGGATCAGAAAGTGATTGGTTAGGTAGCTGATGGTAGTCGGCCGCTAATGAGGCTGTGGTAGTATTGTTGACCGTGGAACCTATCCGGAGGGCTGAAGCCAACCGTGGGGGTTAGTTGCAGTGAGCAGATGAGTTGTTGGAGGTAATAGAGAGCTGGCGAGAACTGTTGGTGGAATGGGCGAGGTGGATCGTGTCCTGCTGCATCCCATAAAAAAGGGGCCGTGGATGGCATGGCCCGGTTGTACTGCTTGTCATCCGGATATATTTTTCGTTCAGGAGAACGTATAGTCATGGAGTGCGGGGTAGTGTTGATGGAGCGGTAGAGATTTTCAGAAGTGCGTCATCCTTAAGAGGTTGCTTTGTTCCCCACTGTTGCAAGATGTTGTGTGGATTGGTAACGGGGTTGCGCACTTGGCGTTTGGATGGTATAGCGCTTTTTGTAGGGCCGACTGGGCGATAGCGTACCAGGCGGATAGTTACTAATTAAAGGAATTACTGCGTTGGTGCTGCGCGGGCTGATCATAGTTCCATTTTGCTGTGGTGACTGGTAGAACGTCCTCAGCTTTTGAAAACCACGGCATTTGTTATAGTTCTGGGGCTTAATAGGATTGTTTGGCGCCTCAAGTAGGTAGGGCTTTCGCAGTGATTGGGCTGGTTGGGTCAAGACCTGCGTAGAGGGCGAAGTTTGTGATCGCAATGATTTCGATTTCATGCAGTCCATTGGTACAGATGTTGCTTGGTGCTTGTCAGCTATCCGTTTGTGCCACGAGGGCTTTGCTTGGGTACGGTTGTCTTTGGTATGGTGATGCATCAGCGGGGCGTGCTTCGTAATACGAGGCGTGCCATGTTTCGGCTGTGGATCTTTGTTGGTAGTCTGTTGTGTTGCGATGGTGGGTTCGGCTTTGATCGAGGGGAGGGAAGGGAGTTGATCAGCGGGAAATCTACATTGATAGGTTCGGAATCGGTGTAACTCATGTCGGAGGCGTTATGCATTGACTCAGCTTCTTGTATCGTTAGCTGGGGCGAGTCTGGAACGTTGGTGGACTTTTTATCTATTAAGGCTGTGGAGCTTGAGCCGGTATGTAATGCTGTTGTGGACGCGTGACGCAGGGGGGTTAGGTCCAGATCCACGTTAGGGCTTGTCGTAGGGCAAGCGGTAGCTCCGGCAATCGGCGATGAATCATGAGGCTGTTATCTTGCTTTGGTATTAGTGTCGGGTAGGAATGCTCTTTGCAACGGCGTTAGATCGGTCTTGATACCAATAGACCCAATGTTTGCGTTTGTTCGTAAGGTAAATCGATTTGCTATGAAGCGTGTAGCCAGTTCTTGAGTTTTGAAGGCGATAAGAATAGGGCAATTGCGACTGATCTTCGATTTGCTGAGCCGCTTACTCACGCACGTGTCAGGAGGGATGTTACACATAGACGTAAGTAGGCGGGTGACTTTTTCCGAAGGAAGTTTGTCAGGAACGTTGAAGACGATCACGTTTCGGGCTCGGCGGGTGCGCTCGTTTATCTCAGTAGTGATGGTAGTAAGGGCGCCGGCATCCTTGAGCTCATCAGCGTTGCCATTTTTCCTTAATCCTGCTAGTTGGGCCAATGGCGTAAGTTTTGCTAGCTCTATTTTGGTAACGGCCATTTCCTTTTTAAGAGTAGCCATTTCATCGGAGAGTGCACTGATTTGGTTAAGTGCATCTTTCAGTGGGTCTATAAGGGGGACAATGCCGGGGCGCAGCTTATTCAGGTTGCCTGGTGCAGCAGGACGTTTGGTTGCCTTTACCGCATTTGCGGTGCATGAGGCAGAGCTGTGATCGACAGAAGCTGCAGTATTCGAATGAGTACTTCTACGTTTGCCCCGGATTTTGGCTCTGGCGGCTTTACCTTTCAGTCCATTTTTGTTCATCATTACGGAATAACACGGCTTCATAGTTCGTGTTCCAGGAACACTGGCTTGCTGTATATAGGATCTAAAAACCCTAAAGCATAGTACGTCAAAATATCAAGGCAACGCGCCTAACTACTCTAGTGAATAGTAGCTATATGTCGAAATAAGCAACAAAAAGTCGAAAACGTACGGCCTCTAACTTCTCGTGGTCAAGGTCAAGGTCAGTAGGTAAACTGTAAATCCAACATGCTGGCATCCGTTGTATTTGTCGTCGGCAGTACCACGTAATGTCTCCGAGGAGTATCCAGTAGTTTGTTGTTGAACCAATTATTAGAGGAAGGAGAATGGCCAAACGCAATCGTTCAGGCCCGAGAAAGCTGCAAGTTGTCCTGAATAATGAACCGTAAATACTCTCAGGGTAAGTTCTGTTGATTGGGGACACTGGCGTCCACGACCATATGGACAGTAAAAGTAGTGCGGGCTGCTCCAGGCGTGGTAAGTGAAAAGAATTTCATTAGTGTAAAGGGCCTGGCCCATTTGTTTTTGCCGCAGTGAAAGTATTGTGTGTGTAAGTATTATGTTATGATAGTTTCAACGTAGGTGCGTAGTACAGGCAGGAAAATTTGCCCTCCGGTTAGATGAAATGTCCGAGTTGACATTAAATGTCAGCAAGTGAACTCCGAGTATGAGTTACGTGAAGAAGAGGCGAGCTGAACCCAGTTGTTCAGGCCTCCGTACAGTGGCATCTATCCAAGTTACCACATAAGTGCTTTGTCCATCCGTTAAGTAACAAGGCAGCGTAATAATTACCCATCCATTGCCAGTCAAGAGCAACCACACCTGGAATATTGCGTTTTCATCTGCAGCAATTTGCAAAACCCAGATTGCATACTGCTGGAAAATGCTCAGTAGCGGTCTACTAAAATGCTAACCACACAACTTGTACAGCTTAACTTCCTACAGCGGTGTGATCACCTAAACGTCCAGCATTTAGGTTGCGACTCAGTACCTTAAACCTATACTTCGTACATAAGGTAATATAACAAGCAGTGCACAATGACATACTTAACTTGACCCTGAGAAGTGGATCAACATTTAACCTCAGAAACAACTGCTACACTATTGATCCGCTACCAGCACCGAACTAACTGCATTCACACTTCTTCCTAGCTGCTTAGGTAAATATCTGGAACAAGTTGCCATCCCGACTACGGGAACTTCACAAACCGCAGACTTTCAAGAGGAAAGTACAGAACTTTTTTGCCAGGTAATAAGAACGCACTTACGGTGTCTACGATACGGACGATCATCCTTTTGCGACTGGCCAAGGTGGAGAATAGACGACGTTTAGGGCTGCTCTACACCATACTTTTAAATTCATTTTGGTCGCTTGACACCTTGGGTTTACAGGTCACTTGTAACCATGACGCCTTACACAGCCCGGTCTCTACAGAGCCCATGCGTACCTGCCTCGGTCGACATTCTGCCATTCTCTCCTAATTTAATCATTCACGACGCTATCCCACATGTCCCCACCCTGCCTATGGCAAACGTTGTGCTAATCTTGTCTTGACTTGTTTCTTTCTATCTGGAAACTTCCACCTCACAGCATCATGTATACACCCTTATCCAATTTGGCCGACTTCTTGAACGTGCTTATAAGGGCCTTATTGGTGTCCAAATATGTTACCAGCTATAGACCACAGACTTCTCTGCTTCAAAATGTCTGGTAGCTCACATGGCTACCTCACTTCATAATTAGTAGGTTTTTAACATTCCCCTACATCAGTTTGTTTTTAACCACAGCCTGCAGACCTACAATTTAGCCTACATTTGATGGCTATTAGAAAAACTTATCAGGCCGGCAACCTTGTAGGGGTTAATCGGTAGGTTAGCCGCCAGGAATTGTCTCCAGCAGTGGCCAACCTCCTTTTCATCCAACCAGTTAATGCAATTCCAACATCCAGGAGGTCTCAGCAAAAGCAGTCACAAGCATGGTACAAGCGTTAAGACTAGGATTCTGAATGCAAAATGTATTTAGCTATTTCTGATTAGTTCCTGACCAGCTTCGGTTCCTCCATGGCCTGTCTGGTCCAACGACCGCAAGGACCAACCGGGATCTACACCCCACTGACTTCCTTTATTCAATCACCACTTCGCCCTGTTCAAGAGCTCAACAAGTAGTACAGTCTAGCCTACTGAATGACTGGTTCGCAGGTCCGCAGGTTTTTCACATGTAGGATACCGTAGGGCAAAAAGGAGTCCGTCCACGCAGAAAAACTACAGTCCTTTCACCTTAGCTACAACTTCATTCCTTATACTTCAGCTTTACCTTTTATTACTTGCCAAATTCGTAGACCAGTAGAAAATGAAAAACGTTAGGCTTACGAATTTTGAGGTAAGCCTGGCTACTGCATTCTAACTAACCTAAGCCCTTTACAAGAATTTAGTGCCAATTGTTGCTATCGATACATATAATTCACCAAAAGTATCATAAGTATTGTCCAAAACATCGTCTAAACACCACTTTTAGATGTACTTCTATGAACTTTCGTGAAGGTCAGTTGCCAGTTGGCCTAAAATGCTGCGTTTTCATTAAGCCTGCCTACTTTACTGGCTACTTTACTCCGCCATTTCCCACTATAATCGGTATGCATACCGCAGTATGTATATATTTTTAATGGTAGAAAAGGTGACCATTATAAAATCTGGGCACAAGCATCCTGGCATATTGCTCTCTACCTATCCTCTCTTGGCTCCAAATACTAAGTTGTATTTAATTTTTTCAAGGGCAATTCACTATTGGAATCACTAATAGGCGTAACAGCTTCATTCGATTTTGCTGGTAAACCATTCGCATTTCCAAATTCGGTTCCACAAGCACGAAAGTTAAGCAGTGACAGAGAACCCTGTCACGCTGGCAAGACACACCAACTATTTTGACCACTACTTGGCTTTACCTTGGCCGCCCGTCCGTAATTTTCTCTTAGAGCTGACTCCAAAGCCCACCATGCGCTATGCGTAATGGTGGGTAACAACCAGCTCCCAATTATTTTTACCTACTTTCCCGCTCTTGGGTTACCTCACTACTCTGCTTAAAGCGCTAGAACAGCTGATATAAACAAAACCATTAAAGTAGATGACGTGACATTACAGCACTAGTTAACCCTGCCATCTCTATGAACACCGCGAGCACTGCCTTCAGAAGTTAAAGTTGAAGAGAAAAAGCTCAAAATTAACCAAAGTGAGGCACAACAGTGTGTGGCTACACATGTGGTACAATAATCCCTTATGGTTGTGCTACATCTACCCTCCAAATGCAGAGTGGTTACTGTCCCAGAAACACAGACCCAAATGGATTTTTCCCCCTGAAGCATTGTACTAAATGTTTCGATACTCCGTTGCACACCATTAGCGACAAGCTTCTTTAGCTCACTGGGGTTGTTGATATAGGCTTATGGATATAGAACGGATGCTGTACGGGATAGTAGTAGCGATGTTAGTCCAACTGTTGTGCGCCTTTCAGGCCATACGTGTTAAATGAGCTAAAAGGTCTCCTGTGTTACCAGGTAGACTTGGCTCATGTAGCCTTATTATAACCACGCAACCCCTTAGAGGCTAAAATACTGAACTCTCTATTCATAGTGGTTTATGTGGCTTATGCGGATGCTGATGTTGCATTCATGGTGCTTCTTCACACAAGCTGGGCTAAACCAACATATACTTACACTAGGTCTTTTTAATCCGGATAAATTTCATTCCACTTTTTTTGCTTTGTTCTGCTTGCCTGAATAACCTTCAATTAAAATGCCCTGGTGCTTACGCTAATTGTGGTCATCTTCGTTAACTTGATCGTTTGTAGTATTTCTGGATAAACGGCGTACATTTTGTATTATCGCGGATACGTTGGTAACTACCTTAATCCATAGGCTAATTAGTCGAAAAGTTATGTCGACATAGCCGTATTCTTTAACAGAGGTATTTTATTTGATAATGCGGTTTCAAATGGCTGGCTGTTGCTCAACATACACGGTGTGGCTGATCTGGATGTGCAGGTCGGCGAGGTGCTTACCTGTCAGTTACCCACTACCTCGTCCATACTGGCTCCAAATGACAGTTGGTGCTTGTAGTCCGGTTAAGTTCGACGCGTGAATACTCTCACTCGGTGTGAAACGGAGTATGGTCCAGCCACCAACTTGTGTGCGCTTGCTTCCCAAACACAGTGTGTTTGTGTTCGCTAGTGAAGGAGTGTGGGCCGGCTCCGTTGTGTAAACGTGGCTAATAAATCCACATGCCTTCCGGTCTTATTCCTTGGGGGGTTTACACTCTTTATGGAGTACGTGCCTGAAGCTGAGGGCGGTGCAGATCGAGACACCCATGGTCCCTCTTTTAGTGCAGGTCTCCAGTAGCTGACAGCAGTGAAAGGCAACCCCAAAACCGGATGCCGCCAACCATCCTCTGAAAATGGTACACTGAGGCCTTCTGACCGTAGGCTAAGTAAAAATATGCCCTGCAAACTTCTTACTTCCTTCTTGTCATTTTGGAAGTAACGTAGCATTTATTTACATGTATTTGCTAAGTATGAAGACAACCATGGCTTTTCGGCCTCTCACGTCATCTTCATGTACTACTGGGAATTTTGTACATATTGCATACCTTTTTGTGATATCTGCTTGCAAAGCAGAACACCAATTTTAGCAAACTAAAATATAGTTATCCGTAGACCGCGGTACAATGGTAGCGGGGAATTCTTCTACCGCGCGAATTTTATATAACTCGCGATGGTAAATAAAGTGTAAAATTTGTCTACCTTCGCTTTTAGGGTGACGGAGAAATCTTTGGGTGATTTGCTATCACAAATGGTAATCGTTTTCTCAGATACCCTACGTACCAGAAGCTGCGATGTAACACGGGATACTTAGAAAGATACATTCTTCAGGCTAGCATCCAACTTTAACCGAGGCTGCCTAGAGAACGCGGTTTCTAAATGAGGAGTTGCTAACACAACATAACGTAACAACGGCTATGAATACAGGGTGTAAACGACTCTGAGAAAGGTTTCCTTGTGGCTTTATACAACTTATAACCGGAGGCTCATATGGAGCTAAAGTTTCGTGTAAATGACGTAGTTCCTGAAAAAGGTAACCTGGTAGACGCACAAGCATCTTCCTGATATACGAACAATGTTATGATGGCGCACTTATATGCTTCAAATGCGAAACTTACTAAAGTGAGCATGGAATCTTGATGTGAAAAATGTTTCATAGTGTGGACCATGGTAGCAGGTACCGTGCTTCGTGAAGCCATTTACAACCGCTATGTTAATTTTATATGTTGGCCAAGGAACCTTATCTATGGTTCCAACTGGTAAGGGAACACGACTTTGCCATCTAGCAACATTCTGACGTTTGTACGATGGTTCCTAGATTCACATAGCCCGATACAATGGTTTTATAGTTGGTCTACCTCAGCCAAGCCACCACTCGGTAGCTCCAAACTGAACTGTGTAGGATGACATATAGTTTCAGAACGCCTACTGCTACAATATTATGCATAGTCCATCTCAGCCAAGTCATTGCATGGTAGTTCCATTCTGATCTGTGGAGGATGCTACCTTAATGCAGGAAGCCTGCTGCCGCCATTTTGTAGATTGCCCATCTCTGCCAATCTATCGGTTGGTAGCCCTATACTGAACTTATACGATGGTTCCCAGATGCCCTTAGCCTAATGCAACCATTTTCTAAATGGTCCATCTCAGCCAAGCCAGCGCATTGTAGCTCTATTCCGAACTTTGAACAATGGTTGCTAGATTTATTTAGCGTAATGCAACCCTTTTGTTAAAGGTCTGCATCAAACAAGTTATCATTTTGTAGCTATGCGCTGAAATTTAGACGACGGTCCCAGGATGCACGTAGCCTAATGCAACCATTGTTTAAACGGTTTGTCTCCGCAAACGCCATCGCTTTGTATCTCTGTTCCGTTACTATTTCATTGGTTTAACCTACCGATTCAACCGTTTTATAGGTGGTCCCGCTCTGCCAATCCATCGTTGATACGTGCAACCACGTAGCCTGACACAGCCGTTTAATAATTGGTATGTCTAAGGCAAAGCGTTGCCTGGTTGCTGTATTCAGATCTGTGTATCATGCTACATGGAATCACCATGCCCTATGTAATCGCTTTCCTTTTTGTTTATGTTAGTGATGCCATCGCGTGGTACCTTTAAGCTTTGCTGTAGACGATGATAGCCGGCTTGATGTACCTGTTTCATATTTTGCCCATCTCGACCAAACGAACGCGCGAAGGATCTGTTCCCTATTCTGCGTCATGTCATAGGTGCTTAGGATATCGCTCATCTATGTATACGGTGATCAGTAATCGTTCGCATTATACAGTGAGATACCGCTTATGTTATTGCTTTCCATTGGCATTCCCTTTATGAAGGCTCCAACTAGTTTCCCATTTAGCAACTGTGTAACCATCACAAGAAGATCCTTACGCTGCTCTGTTATGATAACCCATGCCTCAGTGGTCTGGTGTGTGGCCGGGTGTCTTACAAGTCCACCACATAGTAATGGTCACTTTGCATGGGTTTGAGCGTCCACGGCAGCTATATTTTGCAAGTATTTTGGAACTGACCTTACCTGCTATTTATGATAACGGCATGTATACTGTGTGGCCTACTGACACAACAGCCCCTCTAACTGGCTGTGTAGCCCATATACTTTAGTACATACCCGCTTTCGGCCGCAACCCCGGTTCTGTTACTGCACAACCAGTTGAAGGCTGCGCCAAGTGCTCTCCGCATACGCATTACCGTCAAAGTATTCAGCACGTACGTTCACAGTTTAGGTAACATGAACTGTTGCTTAAATTCCCTCCGCTTCATCTAAGCCTGATCAAGGCGTCCTACTCGGACCGATGCTCTTGTCTCTATTAGTACATGATCTACTAAGGCATCTCTCTATATCATCACCATTGTTTGCGCATGACCTAATGCTGTAGACCACGAACCACCGCATTTGAACTTAGAGCATTGCGCCAGGCTTCAGCCGCCTATTTAGCCGGGCTACGGTGTTATCGTCTCCTGGCCCTCCCATTAAGGAACACGAACCGCGTTCGGACTGCATTACGGTTATGAAATAGTTATCGAATGATGAAACCTCCTTGCGGTGTTCTCAATGCGGTTACCGTGTCGTTTTGAAAGTCAGTTAGGTGGCAAAACAAAACTGCAGCGCTTCGCTTACTTACGTCCCTGTTTGCTTGACACATCATGGCAACCTAGTCGCGGTATCCACCTGACTATCGCTGGGTGTTCAAACTAAACGTTTTCCTTCTCCTGATAATATCCACCTACCGAGTATTACAGCCTTATGTACGCCTATCCTCATTGTAAGCATAGTGTTGCTACCCAGGGTTTCGTCAAGCAGTTTCCTTTTAATTGCATTAACACTTGGTTACCTGTTATGAGGTTCTAAATGAACGATCAGCTAGAAACAGCACACAAGCGGTTCTCCGATGGTTACAATTCTCTATGACCGTAGGTCTTCATTAATCGTCACTAGTCAGTGTAACTTCTTGTAATACGGCCTTCACACTCCCTCCAATGTCTCTACTGTGGCGCCTTAGGTACATCCCTATTTTCATCCCAACACTTTTACTAATGGCTGGCTTCTCGGCAGCCGTGCACTGTGAAGCCGTATGAAGCTCCTGGTACTTTTGTTCTCCAGGCTGGGAAATTTTCCACGGTGTTTGCGCAGGTGAAAACCAACGACTTTCCTGGAATAGGTTTTCTTGTGGATAGCCGATTAGCAGGCATACCTCTAGCGCATGAGCACACGGCAAACCCCAATGCATTGGGAATGTGCATTCGCAAATCGGGGAGCCTGGATATTTCACCTGGAAGGAACGCCAATGGGAAGTGCTCATATTCAAGAACCCCTTGCCATATCCAATGCCTGTCAACTTGTGTACCGATAGGGGCTTTAGCAACACTTTACGAGGATACGTCCCTAAGGAAGGCAATACTTCGGTTAACCAACGCACTTTTGAGGAGGTTTCCACCTCACTCATGGGAGTTTTCGCTAGGCGGTTTTCCCTTGCCTGGTCTAATTCAGGCTCCGTAGTAACACCTGGATAAACAATTGAAAGACACCTGACCTAGGGACATACCGTGTTTCAGGTGTCTAGTATCTATCGCCACACTGTTCACGGTGAAAGTTCCCAAATTTCTTACGTCCTTTAAAATACGTCCTGCCCAGCCTTGCGTATGGGGGAGCCAGACGCTATTAATCCAACTAAACAACTCCTTGCTGCGAGCATCGATGGCAGCAAGCAGTTGGTTCGACTGCGGTTCGCGTTGTTTATACACCAACTTGCTAGTCCATTGCAAAACTTTTCTCCGGTCTGTAGCGCTGCGACCTATTAAATGAGCGCAGCGCTTTCACATGTCTACTGGTACTTGGAGGATCCAAAATCTCATATGCGCATTTGGAACGTATGATTTGAAAGCTTTCATTTGTGCTAAGCAGCGCGATAGAACCAACCTCATTGCGGTAGGGGATTTTGGTAAGTGCTCCGTTATTCGCTGCACGGCATCATGGTAGCTGAGGTCACTTTCGTTAGGCATGAGGGCATAGAAAATATACGAGCAACGTCGGTTTCCTCAACCAACATTCCATGCCATAGCACATAAGCACCTTGGTTGCGTTGACGTGTGGCGTCTGCCAAAGTGACATCGCAAAAGCGAGTACATAATAGTATAACGCTTCGCAGTATACAAGCTACATACTGCAAAATACCTTCGTTGTCCACTATGTTGCAGATACCTTCAACCTGCCACGGCCTCCTCACGCGAACGTTTTCTTTCGCACGCTTCATTTTAGTTTGCCGGTTATGTATAGACCTAAAGTCTTCACGTTCCAACAGCAATGGGAAGGTAACAAAGGCGAAATCTCTTATCCCACGCGTACGCTTAAAACACTGCATGAGCTCAAAGACTTGGTCCTCATCCCGTCGTGACAGCATGCGATTATGCGCGTATAACCATGGCTTTCCCAAGTGAAAATTACGGCTATGCATCATAGAATAATCGGTTATCTTATACGTACCACCAACAAAGCGACAAGTGGCACGAGCGACACACTTGCAGTCTCTGTAACTAAATGGGCAGTATTAGCAGGACAAACGAAATCACTTACCAGCGGCATTCACCACGTTTCCGGTAGCCACGTACACACCAGTACTTCACGTACAAATATGCGAGCCGTTTCTGTAGCGCGACATCATGGTTTCCCCGGCATCGACCGGCAGGTTCAGAATTGTACACGAAAAATGACGTGCAGGCTTGGCGTTGAAATGCCGAAGTCTTCCTGAATGTTTCATGTGTTCCATATTTCATCTTCATTAGCCGTTTGAATAACTGCTCATAACAGTAACCGATCGCAACCGTAATCCCCATACAAAGCCATCGGGACCGACCCCTTGACGAAATTGGAGCAACTTGCGTCCATACCGCTGGCAGGCATGGCGGAGCACTACTGCGCGCTCCCCTACACACCGATCCACTAATTCATCAATAAAAACCAACCTTGAACAAATTTCCCATTATATCATCTTTTGGCATTTATTTCCGTTTCCAAACGCGCTGATTACGGTTTAAACGTTTACATTGCGATGTTCTAATTAAGTTGCCCACCACAGCCCGCAGATGCATGGTCCATAAACCTGTTCAATCGCGTAAGGCATGATAAATAACGCATGTATCCCATTGCTATTACTTTTCATGTATTCAGCAGTTAAAGCTAGTTTATAGCAGTTTATTTGTATTACTTCGCACGATATTCTAGTCTTATAAAAAGCTTATCATTTTCTCCTAAGATTTACTTAGTTTGAACCTTAGTGCCGAAACCCAAATTTCTCGCAAGAAATTTTGGTTCTAGTGTTCGTTATGTTGTATTTTTCTAGTTAAGTACTCTGCCTTAGTCTGTCCCCTAAAAACGCGTTTTCTTTGTATTGGCATTCATAAAAATTAGTCTAAACAATTTCCTTGTTCTGTTTAATTTCACCGCTGTTAGTTCTTTATAGTGCAAACCATTATATGTGACAAAAGTGCTTACCGAAATAGTCAAACGCCTTTATGGCGAAGTTCCTTGTAAATTGGATCCTGCTTCTATAGAAAATGCGCACAACCGCAGCTGTCCGCGAACTTTTGCCACCAATAAAATCAAGGAGCGCAAATATCGTAGGTTGAACTCAGGTAAAATAAAAGTCAAAAATGTATGTTGATGTTCGCGGATAATTGCATTTGGCAGCCAAAGCCAACATGCGCAAATGCGGCCTTGCGCGACTTATCAAGAGCAAAATATTGCCCGAAGGAGCCAGCTGAAATCCACAGGGCGCGTACAACACTTTCAACTGTACACGTACAACAGCCTTGCATTCGTCATCGCTAACAAGGAACACAAACCCTCACTGTACTTAACGGATACAAATCCCGAAGCTTTAGCCCAGTCTTTTGGAATCATAACTAGATAGATCAAGAACAGTAAATTCTCAGTAATTTACCCATTGTAAACTTTACTTGTTTAATGGTTACCCAACACACGTTGCTCCATACGTTCTAACTTCTTCCTCTATAGATATGCGCACGTATGTAATAAGCTACCGGAAGCCGTCAGAGCATCTGCTATCTCACGCGATTCTCCGCGGTCATAAATAGACTATTAAGCGTCCCCAATGTAGCAGAGATTCTGGGCATCTGCATCCCCGAGGACGAGCTGTGGGAGAACGGCCCCGATTATATGTAGACAATCACACAAATTCTTCAATCAGAACCAATAAAGCTCTCTTCATCCCGAAACTGTCCGCTCTTTATCGCACTCTTTGCTTTCATTTTTCTTACAATTGGACGGTAAACTCATTGCTTTGCATAACCTAGTCTAATTTGACCAGTCTCTGATTTCACCCGTGACCACCGAGTTGCAAACGATCTGGGATCCGCAGTCAATGTTAAGTCTACTACACCTTGACAGCCTGCTGGAATCGCGTACACTTTATTAATATAGTTTATTCCTGTCCATTTCTGCTGCCCCTCAATAGTTGGCTTCCCACCTTAACTATACGCTTCAACCTCAACGCACCGACGAACTTTGTCTTTTCTGATCGGCCTCCCGCTCTACGACCACTGTGAATTCAATGGCCAATACTCGGAAACACCGAACACTCTATACCCCTTCACACGAGCGTCTCAATGTCTTTCCAACACCTTATCAGTAAACTACTTCCTATCCAAACCTTTTTCCTTTCCTAATCGCTCTCTTTGCTCTTAAGACTCGGGCATCGTTGGCTTCTCCCAACGCCAGCAGTAAATCTTCTCTATCCCTATCTTGTCATTTGCCGATGCGTCCTCTGTCTTCAATCCTTCTTCAGCAGACTGCCAACTCTCAGTGCCCTGCAACAACCTAGTCTCATCTGACCAGTCTGCTTCCTTTTGACTTCTTCCAGACTACCGGGATGTTAACGTCCCAGACTCTGTAGGTTCAATGCAATGTCTCCCGCACCACGACACCCTGTTGGACCTGTCCACCCTTTATTACTGTAGCCACATCCAGCTTTAACCTGTCCACCTCTCGACCCACTCCAACTCTCTCCCCAAATGAACTAGCCTCAAGTACAATGCGTTGACAAATCAAGTTTCGTCAGATCGGTCTCCTGCTCTCCTACTTCTCCCAGGCTCCCGTGACATTACTGACCATCGTTCAGATGACTGAGCGCCGACTGTATTCAATCATGCTTCAATCGGACGGCAACTCTCGGCGCCCTGCCCTAATTTAGCCTAATCTCATCAGCCCAATAATTTGGGACTAACAGCAGGCTACCGGGATGATAGCGGTCTTAGCTTCGTCGATTCAAAGCGGTGAATCCCTCACCTCGACAGCCTGCTGAACTTGTCCCCCCTATGGTAACATAACCACTTCTAGCTTTGACCAGTCCAATGACACTGACCTCACTTATCTTCCCAAATGAATTATACCACTCAATCACAATGCGCCGACCAATCCAGTCTCGTCTGATCGGTCTCCTCCTCTCCGACTTCTGTGACGTTGCCGGCCATTGCTCGGAAGATTGAACGCTCTGTCACCATTACCTCGAGGGTCACGTTAACTGTCGCGCTTCTTATCCCTAAACGTTTACTCTGTAATCTGTCCTATTCTTATCGAGCTGTCTTTATTTCTTCTTCAACCGGGGAGCGTCCTCTCAATGCCCTGCCCTTTTCTCCTATTTGACTATTGAAATGCAGTTCCAGGCTCTGTATCACCAACACGCAACTTCCCTCATATTGCGAACATGTTTGACTAGCATACCTTATGTTCATATAACCTCTTCATTCCCAAACCTGTCCAGCTCTGCTGACACTTGATTTATCTTCCCAACTTAACTGTACGACTCATTCTCAATGTGCCGACTAATCCAGTCTCGTCTGATCGGTCTCTTGCTCTCCGAGTTCCCTCATACTGCTGTGACGTCACCGGCATTTGCTGGGCAGACCGAACGCACTGTCCCCACTACGTCGTCAGCCTCCTGGACTTTTACACACCTTTTAAGTAAACCTCTTTAAATCCGGACCGTCTCCTCTCCTTAGGGCGCTCTTCGCTTTCATTTCTTCTTTAATCGACCTGCCAACTTCCATTGCGCTGCATTAACCTAGTATCATCTGACTGGTCTGCTCCTCTGACCTTTTCCAGACCAGCAAACTTTAAACGGTCTAGGCTCTGTAGACTCAGTGCTGCGTGTCGCTTACGTTGACAGCCTGCTAGAGTTGTCCGCCCTTTATTAATATAGACACTTCCATCTGTAACCTGTACACTCAATTCTTCTTCAATCGGACGGCCAGCGCTCACGGTCCTGCCCTACTTTATCATTATCTGATCCGTTTACTTCTCTGGAACTACTACCAGGCCTCCGAATATGTCGACTAACCCAGCCTTGTCTGTTCAGTCTCCGACAATCTGCGTTCTCTCAAACCACCGGGATATTACCGGTGAGTGTTCAGAACTGAAAGGTTCATACTCCTTCGCAAGAGAGCGCTGTTGGCTTCTCCACACTTTAGTAGTAAAGCTTTTTCTTTCCGAATGTCATCTAGCTGCGCTGCTTGTCTTCAATCGGGCAGTCAAGTCTCAGTGCTCTTCCTTAACGTAGCCTCATCTGACTAGTCTGCTTCTCTGCGACCTCTTCCAGCCTACCGGGAGGTTAACGGTCTAGACTCTGCATACCGAAAGCAGCTTTTATCCCTTCAAGTATCTGCTGAACTCGCTCCTCCGAAATCGAAACAGCCTCTTCCTTTTCACCCCTACCCCTTAATGCTGATCCTCTCTATTTTCTTTCCATTTTAGCTGTCCGACTCAATCTCAATGAGCCGAATAATAAGAGTCGTCTGATCGGTCTTTTACACTTCGTGAAGCTTGCCTGACGTAATCACCCCCGTATAATATAGCCTCTTTGATATTTAACCCGTCAATTTCTGCTTCCCCTACAGTTGTTCTCACCACACTTGTAAGACTCAATCTCTGTTTGCCGACTAAACTGTTCTTATCTGAACGGCCTTTTGCACCCTTATTACTTCTATATGGCAGTGCCATTTCCGACCACGGTCTGACAGCGACTTCGCTCGCTTCCACTTACGTCTAGACTCTTGTTGCTTTTATTTTCCTCTTATCCATGGCCTGCTCTGCCATTACGCTCCATTTATTTTCCCACGGCTTACATTCATTGCGCCAAACCAAGTTATCCTCGTGCATTTAGTCTCCTCCGCTCCGACCTAGCTGCTGATTACTGGCGGCACTCGAACCATTTCTAAGTGTCTCGACTATTACTATCATTATTATGCTCACTTACCTCTTTTCATATGCCTCTGCTCTTTACTTTATGTTCGCGTCTGCCTAGTAGTGTGACCGTACGTGGGATAACGGCTCCCAATGCACGACAGTTTTGGCCATCTGTGACCATTTTCTCTAGATTCTGACGGCTTTCGTCCTATGGAATTATGAGCGCATTAGCGTAATTACTCTTCGCACTGTTGTCCGCATTCGTCCGCTCCTAGCTGATTCTTTGAATTTCCTTATTCGCTTGGAACGTTCGGTCTCATTCGGTCTCAACCTAGTTGCCCTTAGTTTTACCTAAGATGCCTCTCGCAATCGGACTGCTGTCATCATCATCGGTTTACATGTTTCTCACCAACAGTCGTATTCTTCGCTCAGCTTATGTCAACAGACTTTATTATATCGATTTCTTCACCATGCGAGTGCATAACCTTCCTACCTAGTACTTGTGTCTGAGTCACACCAGCGACGTGATATAGAGAAAGCGCTTGCTAATCACTTATACTAAACAGAATTACATGTTTTAGTGTATCATAGGCACCTCTGCGCGCCAACAGTCTGTGGTAGTGCTTCTTGATTCATTGCTGTCTTCCCGTTTGGCTGCCTCTTGTCCGTTGTCCGTTGCCCGTTTTCCCGGGCTTTCCACATTTACTGCTGCCAAAACTAGGAGGTTTATCCACTGGGACTGGTCGACCCATCCTCAGTAGACAACTGGTATAAACGCTTGATCCTTTCACTGGGAGATGAAGAACCCACACATCGTTCCAAATGCAGCTCTTTCCGCCATTCTGGAGACGATCCCCTCAAGGGGTCACAACAAATGGGTTTAGCTCGCCTCGTACTGACAGTGGCACAATTTACTCACCCGGAATAATATAATTACATGGATCTTCTGTTCCACAGCCGAGGACAAACAATTCTGGCATGCTTACCTTCATTACCTCAAACATTCCGATTCTCCAGTCACTTGGAACTTTTCTGACGTCATTTCACTGACCGCTTTGCGCTCGTAAAATTTGCTTTTCCGATGGCTTTTCATGGAGTTTTCACTTGGGTATGGAGACAATCACACTTACACTTGAAGGGGTTCCGAATCCACTTTGCGGAGAATAGCATTTTCGTCTGTTATGGACATATTCAGCCACAAGAAACAACTGCACCCACCGTCCCCATGACAAGTCCAGCATGGATAGCTGGGCACGGTCAGCGAGCCGGACAAGAATATAATAGAAAACGCCGGCCCCTATTATCAATGTGTCCACTCACCTGCATCATTATCATCCGACTCTGCGACCGTTTTACATCATTGAACGGCCTCAACGACTACTGCCGGATCATTACTTAGCCATTCGGCCAAACAAGGAAGAATTTTGGCTGTCAACCGACTGCGAATAATAGAGTGTAAAATCGGTCCATAGGTTGCATAGCTGACTATCACTACTGTTCAAAGGAAGCTACGGCAGTGTTCCAAAACGTAGTGGGTTTCACCTGGCAAGCCTACTCCCTATAAATAGCCACAAACGTCCGCTTAACAACGCTGCATCGTGGCGGATGAGACTGCCAAAAATAAAGTCACAGCTAATCCTTTCACACTGACGCAGTCCTCAGCCTCCTACCTCCAACTTGTGCAACTGCTTTCATTATGAATAAAGCTCTGATAGAGCACAGCTCATCCCGACTTCGTAATAAATAAATAAATAAATATTTTATTCTCGACTATGCGAGGCACGCCAATTGAGGCATGATCATGAATGTACAGCTGTACAGAGATTTTATGGGAACTGTAGTGACAGTAGAAAATTGTTCATATGTCCGTGCTTGGAACTGTGAGATGGTGAACTTGCGAAAGAACGATTTGGTTGTAGTGGGATCGGGATTCATTTGTTTGGACATAATCGCTCTGCCATATATCGCGGTTATACCTCGACTAATAATAGATAAAGAATCCTGAGTGATCCACTGGGGGATAATTGAAGAGCAAGCTATCCAGTAGGAAGATTCTAATTGAGCAGCCAGTGTGAAGTTATGCGCTGTGACTTTATTCGGTGGCGAGTCACATTCGCCACGTTGCAGTGTTGTTAAACGGACATTTGTGGCTTTTTATAGGGAGAACGCGTACCAGGCGAAAACCCACCACGTCCTGAAACACTGCCGCCAATCCATTGAATGGCAAGTTGTAACTGTCTATGTTTCTTGTTGAACGATTTTTTGCTCCGTTATTCGCAGTCAAGTTGCATCCCATTTTTCTGCTGACTGATTCGTTATGCGAGTGGCCATTGCGTGCCTGGGTCCTCTCATGTGCCAGATCGGTAGGTCAGGAACTAAGCCTTCTTTCTGGATATGATGTGTTGATCATCTGCAGAACCACGTGAAGTCTTGAAGAATATACGTTGAAATATGTTGAAGTCTTGGAGGACGGGATAGGTTCCAAAGAAAGAATCGCAGATCCCCCGGGGTATGTAGTGAAATTGATTAGAAATAGGGGAAACCACGGCCATTTGAGCGGTCAAAGCGGAACGAAGAGCTTAGAATGACCGATTGTTCAAGCTTTGTATTGGCAGGAGAATGTGCCTTCCGTAGTCGAAAGTCTTCCAGTCAAGAGATATGTGGAAGAAGTATTGTTAGATAAATTGTTGTCAGTGGTTCATGCCGCAGAAGAATTGTATCAGTGCAAGATATTGATCGATTTGTCCGGTAAGTTATGTTGTAAAAAGGTTTATAATTTTCCGCTCATGTCCAGGTAAAGGAACTGGGTGCCTTGTATTGTTGTCGAAACGGAGGAAAATTCTTTGTGTGCGTGTCGCCGTACCTGTGACAGACTCGGGAGAAAAAAGGAAACGAACAGAGACAGCCACACAGACAGAAGAGAGGAATGCATCAGGAATGCAGTCAATCAATTGCGGCGATGCGTGAACTATTGTACCCCTATGCATGTAATTGTTATTTAAATATCGCATATCCACGTTTATCACAAGTGGCGAAATACGACGAGAATCGAGCAGAACACGGATCAGTAAAGAATGAAAGATTGAAGATGAAGCAGGAGTGTTTGGGGAGGGGTTAGAAAGCAAAAGAGCTTTCAGATGAGACTGGATAAGTCAGCAAGATGATGCTAGGCAGTCAGCTTAAAGTAGGGATAACAGTAGTGAATGTCACTAAAAAGAAAATTTGCGGGACTACAGAGGCTATATAAAAAGCCCGTTAGCACATCAAACGAAGCTCTCAGGCTAATGGACAGGATGTTTTGTGACTGCACAGCCTAGAACACGTGCGTCTCTGATTTCTGGAAACAGGCAGAAAGTAGGAGACTGGTCAGACGAGGCTAGAGTGGAGTCAGGCCCGAAGTGTTATCCGGCCAATGGATAAAGGAAGGCAGACAGCGCGAAAATGAAAGAATGTAATCGTGTAGGAGACACTTAGGAGAAGTGGAAGTGTCTACAAAATCTGGAGGTGTTGCGAACGGACCTTTGGACCTGTCGATGGTTCAAAAGTATGGGCTCAGTATTCGGAAAACAGGAGACCATGGAGATGAGAGGAGGATATCGGCTCATGGAGAGAAAGCCGTATTATAAATGTCAGAACGTTAACAGAGCGTCAACAGGATAGAAGTGTTAAGGATAAAAGCGGATATATTAGTGATGAATCATGAGCAGCAGTGCTCTGGAGGCGAGGGAGACAGAGCATTGCGTCTGCAGAGGCTAGAGCATTTAGAACTCAGAAGTCTGAGAGTGGTCAGAAGGCAGGAGGCCGTACAGCCAGAACCAGATAAGTCAGACTGGAGTGTGAAAAAAAGGCTCTATGGGTGAGAAGAGAAAGAAAAAAAGCCAACCATATGCTCCAGTTGCTTGCGCAGACCGTTGGAGCTGTCGGCTTCTGATCATTAGGGTCACGGAAGTCGGAAGGTACGAGATCGTTGAGACGAGCCCAGAATGTCAGCTCGTAGGGTGAAAGTCGTATTAGTAAAGTCTAAGTGCTGACAGAGAGCATCAACAGAAATGGACATGTTAAAGAAAAAAGGGGACATGATAATAAGGTTCACTCATGACCAGCGGTGGTCTTGCTTTGAGGGTAACAGACTTTCGTCGGCAGAGTCTAGATCACAGAAGTCCGAGAGATGTCAGAAGACAGGGGAGCGTACAGTCAAACCCGGGTAAGTCAGCAAGCCGAAGCTAGGCCTCCAAAGTAAGGTGGGAATAAAGTAATGAGTGTCATCATAAAAGCAGTTTGGGGAGCAAGTGTCTATATGAAAAGGCGGTTGCATGCAGAGGAACTGTCTCAGGATAAGGGGGACAGAGCACAAGGATAACAAAGCCAAGATCGTTAACGTTTGGAATGTAAGGAAGTAGTCAGAAAGCAATGGTCAGTGATTGCACCAAAACCTTGTTTGGGCTCCTGTGCTCATGGATCACTACATGGCGAAATTACCCCCAACTTGCATCTTGACACAACAGTTATGACTGAGTTTTGCGCGCCACATGGCCATCAGGTTCCTTGGTCTGACTATTATCTGACAATATGCTCACTCGTAAGGACTACATCTTTTCGTTTATTCCTTTCATTAAAAGGAAATGTTTTGCTATTCCAAAGAAGCTATGTTTGTATGCATATTTAATCATGCCTTAGCAGGTGTGTCTCGTTTTACCGAGAATAAACCATTTATGTATTTATTAGTAAATCTACCGTTGATAATGAAAATGCTGCAAGTGCAACAGTTTTGGTATATAAAGCATACATTGACTGACTTGTCTCCCCAAGCAAGAATATGGGATTTGTGTAAGTTTTGATCTGTTCCATTGCGGGCACAGCCCTTAGCAAGTCTATCTAATTTCTCAGTTGCTTTCAGACCAACCGCAAGTTGTTTATCATTTTGCCCATTAGAAACCCCAATAAAAATAAAAATAAAGCAACTAACTATCTTAACTTCCTCCAGATCGTGCAGAGCGGTAACCCGTGGACCATCACCATCATCATCAACAGCAGTACATCAGCCAGTTGAACTGAGGCTTTGCTGCCATACAACAATGAGGACCTATGAAATAAAGAGTTAGGAGTGGGAGCGAAGGGGACTTAGCTAAAAACCTTAATGCCCTAAGCAAACATTCAGGGTCAAGGCGCATACACCTTGTGTAGACAACAAACAGTCACAAACAGCTGGTTATCGTGCAAAGATAAGGTGGCATCGGCGAGACAGCTTCCTTGCGGCTTTCACTGCCACGCGTCCTAATCAGCCAGTACCCCGGAGAATTCTCTCCAACCCACGGACACCAACCTCCTACTCGCGTATTGATTACAATATCAAACATTGAAGATTGGAGCAGCACAACTACAAGCACAAAATACACAGCTACATACACATACACACAAAATGACATACATACGTACCCCCTAAACAAACACAAACTGCTATGGCAAGCCTATCGTAGTTTTGTACATTCTTGATCATGCATCGTTATGTCAAAATGATCATGCCTGTAAAGACGTGCCTCACCTTGTTGAGAATAAAAGATTTATGGATTTATTTATTTATTTAAGCAGGCAATCCGATTAGGAGACGGCAGCAGACGCGCCACTGGTGTCGGTTGCGAGCCATGTCCTGTAAAGTCTCGAGCCAAGCACAAGGCGAGGCACGTGGACTCCAGCCCGGAAGGCGAGATGGACCAACGGCACCCAATTTGGTCGTCAGTGACTTCATTTCCCACTGAAAAGTAAACTTCTGTCCATTTCGATCGTTGCGCCGCCCTACACCTGGCAGATTAAACACGGCACTCCTAGGTAAGCGATGACCGGGCATACGTAGCACGTGCCCGAGCCAACGCAACTTATTCAGTGCTATCTGTTGTTCAAGGGAGCTAGCATGATTGTCACCACCTGGTAATCTCCTACGCACATCGTTGTTGCGGATATGCTGGTGCCATCCGACACCAGCAATGCTTCGCAAACAACGATGATCAAAGACTTGAAGGCGCCTCAGATCTTCAGACCGAAGGGGCCAAGTCTCATTACCATAGAGCAGAACGGCCCTCACTTTGGCCCTGTATACACGGCTTTTCAGACGGAGGGAAACTCCGGTTTGTCGCCAAAGATGCCGCAGGTTCAAGTGGGTAGCTCTGGTCTTTGCAATGCGTGAGCTGACGTCAGTTACTTTGCGCCCATCATTGCTGACGCCGCTGCTAAGATACGTGAACTGAGCAACCACCCGGAGTTCCTCGACAGCATGCGTCCAGGGGTCATCAAATGGCTGGTGGTCCGGCAGCATGACTTTGCACTTTGAAGGTGCGAAGTACCTATAAAGTATGGGACTACTCTGGACAGGCTACTCAGGGTTGATAGGGCATCCAAAACAACGTCGAAAAGCAAGACGATGTCGTCCTACAATCAAGCACAACTAGAACAGTCTGTGCGACTGCCTTTCTTGTATATTGCCACTATAATCGATTCGTTCCAGTTAGCCGAGATAGATAGATTCGAATAAGATCAGTGGTTTGCAGAGGACCTAATCTCCATCCTTAAATAATGCAGGTGGGAGGGAATCAGGCCCGGCAGCACGAAAAACATTAAGGGCTGTGATTGCGTTTCGGACCTCGGCCTCCGACGGAGGCTCTAAATTAACCGTCCATTGCTCGTCCTGCATCACTTAAGTAGGAAGAGGTCCGGGAGCAGGTGGCCAACTAACTGAGCTTGAATGTTTTCAGCTCAACGAGCCATACGGCGCTTTTTATTGGGTATCAGCGCACGCGCGTTGTCTCTGATTGTCTCACTTATGTTGGTTTTATGGGGCCATTAGGAGGATTAGCTTGAAGAGCTTGCGGTAGTTGCCTACTGCTCCTGCCTCCTCCATTTCTTGAGTCCTACTGGTCCACCAGGCTTCCTTGTCAGCACGTAGGCACTGCGTTATTTCATGCCTGATATCCCGGCTGTCCACATTGTGCTCAGAGCCAGCCGAGAGGTGTCTTATAGGTTCCAACTGGTTCACCGACCTCGCGGTTATCCAGCGACTGGTGTGGTGAGGATGAATAGTGCCACAAGCAAATGCGCCTGCGTCCTGCATGGCTGCCGAGATCTTATTCCACTAAAGCTCAGTGTCATTAGGACAAGACAGCGGAAGTTCGGTATATAGTGCTTCTTGATGGGCCGGTCTGATCGAGGACTGAGACAATTTCTCCGTTGCCAAGCCTGGGGACGCTTGGGGCGCCCCCCGGTAAAATTGGTGGCGAAACGGCAGCGTACCATGACATGATCAGAGTCGACACAGGTACTCCATTATGAGCGGCAATCCAGGATGGAACCAAGACACCTGTAACTTATTGCCAGGTGGCCAGCTAAAGGAGGATTCCAAGTGGCACTTCCGCGCCCACTGTGTCTAAAAGCAATGCTACTAAAGAACAACTGGTGCTCCGCAAACAGTTGCAGCAGAGGCTCACTGTTGTCAGTCCGTTTGGGGTTAAGCCCACAAGTAACACACAGCTGAACTTCTGAAGAGTTAAGGCGCCATACTTTTGCTTTTATATCCCATGAAAGTACTGTAATATCTGAACTAGTAACACTGCGTAGTAGCGCGTTCAGTTCATGATGGAATGTGTCCTTGATAGCATTAGAACTGCAGTCGGTAGGAGCAAAAGTGGAAAATACAAACAACCAGCGTTTTGATTTGCTTCGCGAATTCACCTTAGCTGATGTCGTCAAACGGGCTGCACATAAATGACTGTTCACCGGAATCCAACCAACTAACGATGGCTCAGCCTTGAAGCTTAGAATGATACCTACACTAGCTTGACCTGTGAGTGCAGCATCGGCGGCTCCGGATGCGTGCAACCAATAACCGGAGGATAAGTCGGGTGCAGTTAATTCAATAACCCGGTAGGGTCATTGCTCCTAGTTTCAGACACACAACACACATAAATACCCAATATGTCCAAGGTGCTTGCGAGTGCAGCCTATGTAAGCTACAGTATCACCAACACACCAGGCCTGTGTTGATAGGTATAGAGGCTCCGATGCCCACGTTTTTGGTGATGGTGCTACGAGACCTATATAGGCTACTGTACCACCGGTACGCCAGGCCTGCGATAGAATTATATTGTGAAGCCGTATTGCTCTCAACCTTCTAAATTTCCGCTTCCATCCTGGCCTCTGACTCGGCGCCGCTGCATCCCATGTATTATCCACTAGGCTTGTGATGCCGCATCACCCACAATCAGCTAACTTGCCAACATGTTCATTCCTTCACCACATGCTTAGAGCGTCTGTGGTCTTACATTGTCACCATTACACTCAACATGCGCGCATAGCTCAGCTTTGCAAGACTAGTGGGGCCCTGCCAACTGCGGTGTGCGCTTTCCGTACTCAGTTGACAGTCGTTGTGGCATAGCAATGTATTAGTGGTATCTCCCGGGAGCGCATTATGTTCTTACTGAGGCTGCCAATGAGCGTTACATAATACCTGGTGACTTAACTTCCCTGAAACCTGCTTCACGGATCACAATAAGAAACGTGTGCCACGGGAGCAGCCTCCTTGGATATATCTTACAGGCAAAAGCATGCTCAGAAAGCGCGCTATGTGTTGCCGAACTTACCAACCGGCCTCAGCAAGCGAAGCCTACGGAAGCTACCAAGCCGTTAGAAATCAACGTAAGCTACATATCAGGACTGTTAGCCTTCAGTATATGAAGGGTTTGGCTGACGCAGTCGCAACCAACAGCTGCGTCTTAACTTCCGAATGGAAGGAGGTAATAATATGCCCCATTGTTAAGGGCGGTGACAGCTAAAAGCCCGAGAACCATCGTCCTGTCAGATTAACAAGTGGAGCAGTTATTTAACTACGGATCACGGATTCGGTGCGTAACTCTATTTACGCGCTTTTCGTCGACTTCCCGAATGCCTTTGTTACCGTCCCACATCAAGATGAGATGGTATGGGATATCTAAAGCTTAGCAACCGATGCGATGCCCCTGTTTAGTACCCTGGTACGGCCTTACATCACTTAGCATCATGGGATAAAAGTTGTTTATTAAACCTACTTCTCCCACGGTGTACACCTATTTCATTAGCAACCACCTCTACTGGCTTAGCTCACGTACGGCATTACTGATTGTGTATTCTCCCGTAACGATCCGGAAGTGACAGAGCTGACCAAGGACCTTTCTTCCGATGGCTAGCATCCAGTAAGGCAATGCTCATTCACCACCGTGCTATTGCTACGACTGCAGCGAGGCGCCCACACATTGAAGGTGACGGAGCTGACAAAGTGTCTCCGTTCCGCTCTCCATATTCCAATCTGTCCAATGAATAAAACAAAAACTGATTTCTTGACGGCAGGTGCTACGTCTTCGTGAGGGTAAACGAGGTCACTGTTTTACAACGGCAAATAATATCAAACTTCATAAATATAGCGTGTACCAAAGTATTTTCCGCGGTCAGCAATCCTTCGTTCTACCAAGGTTTTCGAACCGGCATGCATATTGCAGGCATGTACATTAGATTTACAGATAGCTTGATGTATTCAACTGACGCTTCGGTTAATTATCTAACTGTTAGCGCAATTAATCCTTGAGTTCTTTGAGCGGTAGGCAGCCGAAAATTGTTCCCGTGTCAGCTCCTTCACTTCGTCGTGAACCGGTAAAGATTTCTGTTTCCAACAGCTGGTGTATTGCTATACTTACTTGCCATTTCACTGTTACACGTCACCCTCTAGTACCCTTCTATGTAATAAAATACGACTAAACAATTTCCGGGTTATCGGTCAGAATCATCTTCTCCATAAGAAAAGAATCTTACCGGTTTGCTCCCTATCGATAAGCTACTCTCACCTGCAAGGAAAGTAGCAGCTTATTTCTCCTTTTTCAATGACGAAACAATGAAGGTGCGTAATGTTTAGCTAATAGGTAGTAACTTAGCGGCCTTTCATTTATCAAGGTTACCCCTGAAGTACCTCTTGCATGCCAAGAATTCCTTTCTTACGTTTAAACCTTGTCTTCCCAAGCTGGATAAATTTCATTGCACTTTAGTAAGTTGTTCTATCTATCGGAGTAATCTATGAAATTTTACTCGTTGCATACGCTAATTGTGGTCTTCACCGTTGTTTAACTTTTGTGGCAGTATTTGTATGAGTTGTGGACATTTTGTGATTATCGCGGATTCATTACTAACCATTGTACTACGTATGCTAATTTATCGAAGAGGTGGGTCGACCTAATCGTATGCTTTAATAGTTATACTTTATTTGCCAGTAAGTTGAAGTGATTGGCGATTGTCTGACATCCTCAGTGTGGCTGCCCCTTGGCATGCATGTTGACATGTTACCTTCCTCTCTACTACCCACTACCTCGTCCCTACTGGCTTCAGGAGACAGTTGGCCGTCACTGGAGGGGACGGGTTTCGCGGTTCTTGAGGCCGTGCTACGCTCGTAGACTGGTCCTGGCACTCAGTGAGCAGCGGGCTCCGTTCCATCCACCACCTAGAGTGCGCTTAATTCCCTAAGTACAGCGTGCTAGCTTTTGCCTGTGAAGGCGTGTAGGCCAGCTCCGTGACTGAAACGTGGCTCACATCCGCATGCCTCCCGGTCTTATTCCTTCGAAGTTACACTGGACATGCAGTGTAGGTGGTGAAACGAAAGCCACCCATGGTCCCACCCTAGGTGCAGGCGTCTTTGGCTGTCCACAGTGAAAGGCAACCTGAAAATCTGTTGCCGCTAGCCATGTTTGCTTGCACTCTTCATTGAATAACTATTATTGCGAGGTGTTATGGGCAGTGATTAGACAGTACTAAATGCCTGTACGTGCCAGATTCCTCCCTACAGCGCTTTTTCATGTACTTAAGGAAACTAACTGTTGCGAACCAGATTTGTGGCAATGTCTACTTACTCAAGGTTGCAGCACCTAAAAGTTTACCTATCTATGGTATCCTGGGGAAATGCGCAGCATTCGTTCTTGAAGGCCTGGTCCGTTTTTCTTTCCTCCCTTGTTCTAATAAATAATATTGCCTGCACAGAACACCTCTGAGGACCTACCTGCGACGCTCACCTGGACACGGAATCAATACAGAAAAAAGAAATCACCGGCACTTCGCAAGCCTGACACACTAAATGAACCCAGAAAACTACTCAACGCAATACAAGTCACATGTCGTCCGACTTCAACAGCTCCAACCACTTTCGGTTGACTCCGAAGGAGACTACACAAACATGGAAAGCCAGTCGGCGAAGCATAACTGCGAATATATCGAGGGTACTCGGTCCGATGCAATCTTTTCAATGTCCTATCACCAGTCGGCAGTGTTCCAGGGCGTGGTGGTTTTTCGTCCGGAAAGTCTTTTCCCTACAAATGGTTCTTTAACGACACTGCGACGTGGCGCGTGTGACGCCACTCAATAAAATCACCGCCCCAAGCACACCTTTGAAAGTTGACCGACAGCACATGTACAAATTCTGTGTATATATCTGCTCTCGTACGAACACGCCTACATATTTATGCAGTTACACGCCACTATTCTTAAATATTTTTGCAGCTGTTTCCTCATGCTTCACTCACCTGACTCGCACTGTGTACACAATCTCCTCGGACTAGTTCCACACAAACATACCCGATATTAGTGATCTGGTGCTTATCTATACATCGCTCATTCTGTGGACATAGATTTCATACAACCTTTGGACCATATGGACACACACTACTGCCTCCTTCAGTACTACTCCCGCTCTTGGTCCTGCCAATCAAATTACCATGTACAATAGTTCAATACACTGATCATGCCCAAGAGGCCTGCCTCGCTTCGTCGAGAATAAAATATTTATTTATATATAAGTACAAGCTTCGCTTTCCCTTTGTTCCGATTTTGTTCCCGTGTTTGGTTCAAGTCAGCCCGTGTCTTACGCGGCTACGACAATGTTTGTCCAGGAGCTAGGTCACTTAGAGGTAGTAGAGGATTTCCATCCGGTGATCTGCTCGGTTTAGGCTTCACGCATTCTTCTGTTCGATAATCCAAACGGTCAGCTTCGAATATGGGTTAAATACTCGACGTGTCTAAAGGCTGTGTTGAACGCCCGGCACTACCCTTCGCCGCTCCCAGGGGCTTTGTTCGCGAAATTGAAGGTTGGTAAAAGTTTCGCAAAGCTGGATGTCCCGTGCTTAACTGCAGCTCTAGGTACGTGAAGGTTCAAGAGCAGTACTCATCATTACTAAGCATCGAGGCTTGTGCCAAGCTCACCGGTCATATTCTTGCGGATAATGGCCGCAAGGCTGACCGACGCCGATGGAGCAGCCGCTTACCTGGACGACATCATGGTTGGCGGGCGCAGTGCTGATGACTTATTCGAAATTAAGTTTGTGTTTTTGACCGTGTTGTGAACTATGGATTCAGACTTTGAACTAGGGAGTTTATCTTTTTATAGACTCGATTAGGTTTCTCGACTTTAGTATCGACAGGAACTCCAGAAGTCTAGGTCCAGCGAAACTAGAGGCCAATTTGGAGCTGTCGTTGCTTAAAAATTTGGCATGTCTAAGATTCTTCCTATCACTCATAAGCCACTATAGCCCGTTCCTACCACACGTGCATAGCTTGCGTAGTCTCTCTGATTGACTCGTTAGACAGGAAAGTTGAAAGGATTGTGCAGGGCCTAGAACGCTCAGGTCTTCTCTGTCAGGAGACAGTAGAAGACACTGGCAAGTTGTCTGTTCCTGCATCTGATTGTTTACTGTCTAATGTTAGCTTACCTGTTAGCAAAGACCTTGTCAGTAACGAGCCCTCAGAGAGCGTGTTTGATTCGGCTGTTAGCGAAGGAGAGCAGCAGGTTTCTGCACTTGTCAAAAGAAGGCAAAAGAGGGTCAAAAAAGCGGCAAAACCAAAGGCGGACATGAGAGGTCCGTCGGGCGCCCATTCCCCCTCCTCAAATTCTACTACTAAGGAATCCTTGCAACGGGAAACATCTACGACATTAGAGTCTATAGAAACGGACACTAAACTGAAACCACCGACGTCCACAGAGCGTTCGGTAAATACTCCGCGTGGCGGAGACTCGTATACCGACTGCAGTGTTATTTTCAGAAACGCCACTGAGTCTTCTGCTGTTCTCCCATAAGACCGCATGCTAGATGACCTTAAGTGGTTTAGAGTATGCATTACCAAACTCCTGCCTTCCGGCTTCCCCGGTGTGACTGTGCGCAAACTAACCAGACTCGGTAACTTGCCAGCCGACAAGTCTCGTCCTCGCTTGTTGCGAGTTGTTCTGTCCACTCCGGAGGAGCGCCAAGCACTTCTGCGTTTCGTCTTTAAGCTCAAGGGCAGTGGTGTCATTGTGCACCCAGACCTCCCTTTGGCGAATAGGCTGAAATTGCGGGAAGCTGTCAAGGAACTTAAAGCCCGCCGTGAAGCAGGAGAAAAGGGTCTCCGCTTGGTGGGTTTTCGGGTGGTGAGCCGGCGGTCCACTTCCGCCCTACCAGAGCCGGTTCTGGTGGCACACGATCCCGGACTCACAATGTTAAATCCATTCAAGTGATCTTAAGCAACGTGCGTAGCCTGCGAAACAAGCTGTGCGAAGTCGGCGCTCTTGTCGACGACTGCCGTCCAGATGTCCTCGCATTCACTGAAACGTGGTTGTCCACCGACGTCACTGACAGTGAAGTGTGCTTGCCAGGCTACGCACTGCTGAGATGTGACCTCACCTCTGCTCGGCGCGGAGGTGGTGTTGTTTTGTAGGTTAAATCAGCACTTACTGTCTGTAAGACCTATAGTTTCAGATCATCAGAGGGTGATGTTGAGGCACGCGCAGTTAACCTGTGTATTGCCTCCGCGCAACTTAAAATTGTGCTGGTCTATAGAAGCCCCGACAGCGTTGCTAAGGGGCTTGCTGATTTCATCCGCGAGCAGTCGGCAAATAGGTGTTTAGTGATGGGGGACTTCAATCTTCCCGAAGTTGACTGGCAGAATTTTTCCTGCGGCGCTGTTACAAGGTGTTTGGCTATCGAGCTTCTCGAGCTGGCTTTGCATGCCTCCCTGCACCAATTTGTCGATCGGCCTACTAGATTCATGATGGGTCAAAACCCGTCCCTCTTGGACTTGATCTTCGCTAAATCCATTGATTTTGTCACCAACATTGTATACAACTCACCTTTCGGTGCTAGCGACCATGCATGTCTCTCATTTAAGTGCGCCCTTAGTCGTCAGACTAATGATCATCCCGACCGAGTACCAAATATATGGCGCGCAGACTTTCAGACAATGAAAGCCAAAGCCGCAAAGTCGCCTTGTGTCATTTTGGAAAGTGACGATATTCAAACGCCCTGGGAAAGCTTTAAATCATACTTGAGTGAGCTCTCTCTCCCCCATATACCACTATCTGGCGGGAATAAAACTAGGGCAAAGCCACCCTGATTTAATTCTGCTGTACGCAAACAACTTAACAGACGTGCCAGATGTTGGCGTACTTACTTATCTGCTCCTTCATTATGCACTTTCAAGCGATATCGTGAGGTTCGAAATGCCTGCAGGCAGTATCTACGTGGTGCTCGTCTACAGCATGAAGTAGAGCTTGCTCGTATAGCCTCATCAAACCCGAAACGCTTCTTCGCCTATGTCAAAAGGCGAAGCAACACGAATTCGTGCATCCCAGTATTGTTTGGCCCGGACGGCACTGCTGTTGTCACGGATCACGAAAAAGTTTGTTTGCTTGGAGAACAGTATGCTGGGGTTTATGTTAGAGAGTCACAGCTGCCGCATATCAGACTTCAGGCAAAAGTTCCTGAGGGCTTCCACTTGGAGGAGGTTTCTATAACCAAAGCTCAAGTGCTCCGGCTTTTGAGGCAGTTAAATCCCAGTAAAGCTGCCGGTGGAGATGCTATTCATCCCAAACTGTTGTACGAGTTGGCTGATGAACTTTGCTCTCCGATTACGCATCTTTTTGTGAAGTCTCTACGAGGCTGCTCTCTACCCAAGGACTGGAAGGAGGCTATTGTTTGCCCCATTTTTAAGAAAGGTGATAAGCACCTCCCTGATAACTATAGACCGGTCAGTTTAACGAGCGTGCTGGTCAAGTTATTGGAAAAGCTCGTGAGGGACGCTCTCGAAGGACATTTGAAAGCGTTTGACTTGCTTAATCCTTCTCAGCATGGTTTTCGTAAGGGCTATTCTTGCCTTACTAACTTGTTAACCGCACGTGAACACTGGGCCGAAGCCGTTGATTGCGGGAAGGCAGTAGACGTGCTGTTTATTGACTTTTTCAAAGCTTTTGACACCGTTCCACATTCGCGCCTTTTGTACAAGCTGAATTCGTTTGGTATTTCTGGACCAGTCTTACGATGGATTTCAGCTTTCCTATTCGGAAGGGAAATGTGTGTGCGGGTGGGTTCAAGCTTGTCCTTCCGCCAATGTGTTCTCAGTGGCGTGCCGCAAGGTTCGGTACTTGGCCCCCTTCGCTTCACTTCATACGTTAATGACCTACCTGATGAATTGGGTGTGCCATCCCTAATGTTTGCGGATGACTTAAAACTCTGGTTCACGATAGACGAGCCGATTGGTCCACTGACCCTACAGGAGGTTCTGGATAGACTTTGGGACTGGTCAATTTTGTGGCAGTTGCCAGTTAAGTTAGGGAAATGTTCCGTTCTACGCGTTGGTCCGAATGACCTGCCGACGCGTTATTTGCTTGGCGGCAACGAGGTACCGCGAGTTCAACTCCAATCTGACCTCGGTGTTTTGCTGTCACCTGACTTCAAGTCTAGTGAACACTGGAAGACAGCTGCTCGTAAAGGTTTCAACATGTTGCGGATGATCCGCAGGTCATTCGAGATCATGACCACCGACATGTTTGTTAGACTATTTTCGGCTTTTGTAAGGCCGCACTTGGAATACTGCGTCCAGGCTTGTCCTCAATGCCTGGTTCGTGATAAGATGGCAGTTGAACGAGTCCTGCGGTCCGAGACGCAAATGGTGTACGACTTAAAGAAGCTGACGTACCCGGAGAGGCTACGTAAGTTGGATATGTTTTCCATGTATTACAGGCGGCTTCGGGGCGACTTGGTCCTTACATATCGTATATTGATGGGTCAGATTGGTCCTGATTTGACTGGACTGTTTCGCCCAACTCGAATGCCAAACCTTCGTGGCCACCCATTAAAGTTGCACAAACCCCGGTCTGAACGGGTTTTGGCAACGTTTAGATTATCGCGTAGGGTTATAGCTTATTGGAACACCTTGCCTGCAGACGTCGTGATGGCACCGACGTTGAAAGAGTTCGAGCATCGACTTGACGCTCTCGGTCTGCAGTTTACAGTCTTCCCCTTCGTGTCTTAAACTTTTCTGCGTCTATTACGGCTTACGCTTCTTTAACTCATTTTAACTTACATTTTAATATTGCCTACGATACTAGATTAGCTTGTCTTCTCTGTTTTCTTTTCTTTACTGACACTACTGTTTTCTTTTATTCTTCACGTGGCCGGCACAGCGGGGACTGCTAGTGCAGGGCACGTGGGCATTGTTTGGTTGACCATATGAATCGTGTGTGTTGATTTGGCTCTCCTTTGGCACATCAAGGCACCGGTTTCCCTGTTGGATCAACGACCTTTTCAAAGGTGGAACATTCGCGGGATTTTCCTACTGTTCCGGTCCCAATTGAACTTGAACTTAAACTTGAACTAGTCCATTTTTAGACCTGCGGGTGAACCCTCGCAAAGTGTTTGGAGCACAACTTGGTGCAGCGTTTGGCGTACCGCCTTGACCCATTGATCTCTACTGGGTGGTGGATTGGGGCACCTTGAGTGCTACCAGGTTGGGCAATTATGCCAGGTCAGAAAACCTCATTCTCCTGGTCATTTAGTTTGGGTTGGAAATGCGATGATGTCCATTACTGTAACCGTAAACCATTGTGGCCCCGCTGCTTTGCGGACAGGTTGTGAGCCAAAGGATTTGGATGAGGACCCTAATCGTCGTCTTGTCGGCTTCTGGGTTCCATAGCAGTATCACAACCCACACACTACCATGATCTTTTCTTTATAAATAAATAAATATAGGTATATTTCTAGACAAGCGCTAGATGCTGTTCCTGCGTGGGATCAGATCAAATTGTACATAACATCCATGCTGATGCATGGAGAAGAAATACAGTTAAAAACTGCTTTTGATCGTGTTTATCTTTCCGAGCAGTAAAGCAGGGATAAATACAAACGTTTCGTAGGCCTCGACATTTTTAAGTTTGGGTCTCCGTAGCTTAAGTACGAATGCTGCACTTTTCACCGGCTACCGCTGCCAAACCTTGAGGTGCCTGATTCCATTAGTAAACTATCAATCTATTATGCCAATGGATTGTGTTATTTTCGATGGAAAATGCACCACTAGAGGAAATTTGATCCATTTTCTTTGGTCACATCACCGCATTTCGAGCGTCCATTAGTAGCGGGCTCATGGAAAGGAATAAGCAAGCCAAAATTAGATCATAAAAGTGGAGGGTGGAAACAAGGGAAATAACAGTAGTGGCTAACAATTTAGCCTTTCTTAGAAAAGTGCGACTGATAGGCCGGCCTATTTAACTAGAAAATACACTAATATTGGAAAATGGAGCCAAAATCTAGCCCAGAAACAGCGTACCAGAACCGCAAACCTGGCGCGAATTTAAAAGTGTAAATCTCCAAACAAGCGGAATCAACGCCGTTTTGGAGCCGAAAAGTTACCTAAAACGGGACAACAAAGAGCAGTCTAGGACAAACCCTAGGCGCTGGTTACGACAAAGGTAAAATAATTAAGTTAGGTGCAGTGGTTATGGAGATATTTGCATTTTTAGCAATCAGCGGCGGATAGCGCCATGTTCGAGCCTCCGCTAAATTCACGTTCTGCTATGGAAGCAGATACAGAAAAAAGAAAGAAATAATACTAAAAACGGCTAGGAGTAATAAGTTCCGAATATGGAGTAGTAACTGGGAATGCCTAAGATAACGTGTAATTCGCTGCAGTAGCGAAGTATGACGCAGTGGGCCGAAAAGCATACTTGCTCAGTAAACGTAGTAAATTTGGGAAAACTGACGGAAAGGTTTTGGGGAAATACTAGGTAGGCTGTAAGAATTAGTATATAGGTAGAATAGCACAGGATATGGTGTAGCTAGCCCACAGCCAGAATGCGACCATGTGCGATTTTCAGAGTATATTGGGCCGCAGAATCCACTATGAATGTGGAATTCAACGTTTTTAATGCCCCGATGTGGATGCGAAAATTATACCAGAGCCGCATGTGCTGAGTACATATGGATAAGACAAAGGAACATAAAACGCATTTGCCCCGTCTGAACTAGGATAACGCAAGCATTTCCTACAGAAATATTACCAGTTTCGACTCTTTGTGGATATTTTATACGTCATTATGGTTGTATCACTGACACTAATGAGCCAGGGAAGTCTTCCAGTGATAATTAAAAAAATAATGTGAAAAATTCACAAAATGTGTCCAGGTGAGAAACACCTTGGGTTCCGCTTTGGTTAGACACGAATACCACTTCTTTTGGGGGTTGCGCCATCTCAAGCATGACCGATTAGTGGACCACAGGTGCTAAAGCACACAACTGTGCACTAAGTTGCTAGTTTAGAGCTCTATTTCTCTTAGCTGAGCGTCGGATGCAAATGCCCGTGGTGTTGGACCAGAATAACGCAATCGTTCCCTGGAGAAACATCATCAGTTTCAGCACTTTGAGGTTATGCTATATATCTTAATGGATGTGCCACCAATGACAATGAGCTAGAGATGTCTTCTATTGATAATAGAGAAATAGGTATCCAAAAAATTAGCGAAATGCATTCATGTGGGAAATACCACGAATGCCGCTTTGGTTAGGCGTGATCACCTCATCTTATAGAGGTTGCACTTTCTCATTTGTGACGGATTATTGGGCCTCAAGTGTTAAAGCACACCATTTCTGCATCGCGTTGCTATTTTGAGCTCTAACTCTCTTGGTTGAGAGTCCGATGCAAGTGCAAGTGATATTAACCAGTTTAAGGTAATAGAAAACTGGGAGATCACAACAGCTAGTAACTTGAAGGTTTCCAGGTGGGAAGCTTCCACATTGTCAGGCAAAATGAATGAACAATAATATAACGCAAGCAGAGAAGATAACGGAAAACATGTGGGAGCTGGTTGTTCACCCACCATTACGCATTACGTATGGTAGGCTTTGGAGCCAGGTAAAGGTTAAAATTACGTACGAACGGCCAAGGAAAGAAGAAGTGGTGGTCAAAATATCTGGGTGTCTAGCTTTCCAGGGGACAGGGCCTCACTGCCGCATGGTTAGCTTTTTGCCAGGGAAAGGGAATCCGGAAAAATTGTTGTGCGAGCAAAGGATTGAAGAAAAGCATCTGGTTTTTCATACTGCCTGTCTACCAGCGTTTCCGATAGTGATGGGCATACGTATAAATCAGATAAAACTTAATGTACGGGCCAAGAAAGGTTAATTGGAGAGTAAATGCCTGAATATAGGTTATGGTGATATTGCCTTCGAGATGGGTAGGTGGCCCTGTTGTATAATCCTAAATACATAAATTGCACCTTGTATGCGGCGTCGCGCAGATTATCAAGGGTCGCCATAACTGGTGCATACAGCAGGGCGGATAAGCGATAACCTGCTACTGCTTGTGGCTCCATTCTTTTTCTCCAACTTTTTCTCGTACCCCCATCCCGACAACATTACTGGCATACCTTCTATGCTACCCCAATTAATTGACAGCAACCGAAGTGCCACTGGGTTAGAACGACCGGCAGCCACCATACCACATACCTCTCAGAAGCCTATCGGCAACTGTCCCCTAACAGGCCACGTTGTCCCGCTTCCATGGTGACTTTCAAAGTTCGCACTAAGACAAACAGATCAACAGACCGTAATCGCGCGCACCTTTACACACTGGGTATTGATGTGTGTTTTGTGTCTGAAACTAAACTTAATGACCCTAATGGGGTTGTGCAATTAACTGCACCCGGCTTCTCCTCCCGTTGTTGGTTGCACGAATCCGGAGACGCCGATGCAACACGCACGGGTCAAGCTGGTGTAGGTAAGATTCTCTGCTGCAACGCAGAGCCATCTTTGCTTGATTGGATTGCGGTGAGCAACCGTTTATGGGCAGGCTGTTTCACAACACTGGCTAGGGGTGATATACGAAATAGTCTAAAGCGCCGTTTGTTAGTTCGTGTTGCTAATGCTACTAGCGACTGTGGTTCTAACGCAGTCAAGGACACGAAATGAACGCGCTACTACGCAATGCTACTATTTCAGATATTACAGTACTTGCAGGTGATACGAACGCACACGTAGAGCCCCCGAGCTCTTCGGCAATTCAGCTGTGTGGTACTTACGTGCATAAGTCCGAACGGACTAAAAGCGGTGAGCGTCTGCTGTAACTGTATGCGGAGTGCCAGTTGTTTCTTAGTGCCACTGCTTTTAAACACAGTGGGCGCCGAAGTGCCACTTGGCGTCTTCCTGTATCTGGTCAGCAATGGACCCAAACTGACCACATGGCCATAAGTTACAGGTGGCATGGTTCCATTTTGGCTGGCCTCACGTACTGGAATAACTGCGTCGACACTGATCAAGTCTTGCTATACTGCCGTTTCTCCATGAGCTTTACCGGAAAGCGTACCAGGTGTCTCCATCGATAAGCAACAAAGAAATTTAAAGTGCACAACAAGAAGACGAATGTTGCAAGGTGGAACCGTTTCGTGCCATCTGTTAACTTGCAAACAAACAGCCTAGCAACTGGTAACGTGACAAAAACGAACTTAACATTATGAAAGCGCGAGGTCTCATGCAAGCGAAGTAAACTTTGGCTGCATGTTGTATAGGAGTTATTAAGTCCAAGTGCTTTTGACTGAAACAAACAGTGGCTTTTGGTCGCACAATGTGGTAGAATGCTTCTTTATGGCCACTGCCTCAGCAAGCTGGAGGATTCTGGCGTTTGGGTTACTGTAGATGACACTAACCGCCGAGTGGGAGTTCACCTGAGGACTCCATTTCCTTCAGTGTTTTGCAGTCGAAGAGGCAGGTATGTCGTTCATCGATTTAGGTCCAGGTTGCGGTTGCCTTCTCAAGGTAAATATGCGCTTTGGAATGTGCTCCTTGATTTTTTGGTTACCTTAAGGTGTAAGGTTGTAACGCAGAAAGTGTTCATTTATTTTATCTGTGACTGAAATCAAAACGCTGGGTTTTCTCCACACTGTTGTAAATTGCTTTGGAGGTAAAAAATAAGGCACTCACGCGCAAAACAGACGGCTTGCCGATTCATGCTTGGAGGAGGTTAAAGGTATGTTATCACAGTTGATGGAGAAACCCAAACATTGTAGTCCACTGTTGCTTATTTGCCTCTAGTCTGGCGAATCATATGCGGAACCTCTGTACAACTCGCATTGATAGCACGAAAAGAAAACTGGCTAAGGATTAACCTAAATCTCTCGAAAAGGATGAAGTTGTAGTATCTTTCTATGGCCATTTACGAAAAGATGTGTATAATCTTTCTTCGACCTTTTACCTACGAAACTTGGCGAAGGTATATCATTGGGTGTCCAGTTCACAATCCTCCCAACAAAGCCATTGACATTCAGGTTGGGGCACAGGTTGAAAACTCACTTGAGCAACTCTCAAGCTAAAAGTAACATCTCAAGAGGACTGTACCCGGCACATACTTAAGCTTGTTGCGCTGGCAACTGGTTTCATGTTGGCACCGATTCATCAGTCCTGATGCCTGGATAGTGTACACATCAAAAAGTTACGCGTTTTGAGAACCAAAGGCCTACTAGTGTTGAAATCGGACAAACGTACTGGCGTGGTCCTCAAGGGTAAGGTGGATTATAAAAACCAACTGATGGAGATTCTGAAGGACAAATCAGCATTTCATGTGGACGAAATTGCAACCAACAACACAAATTGAGAACAGAGTAACAAAACATCTGAAAATATTACGTTTTCCTGGGTTGAAAACGCAAGTGACCTGCAACGCTCTTAAGCCATTGGGCACCGAGATCCCCAGAAGTAATGCCTGCTCAAACCTCATAATGATATTGTGACGCTCAGACCAATGCTATCCGTACATATCTCATCGCACCACAAGCTAGCACATTGGCTAGTTGAACTATTAACGCTGGCTAGAAAGAGGATTGTAACGTACACCTTGGAAGAAACCTTTAGATAATTGAACAGTTATGCTAATTGAACATTTCGGACCAGGTGATGTGTTCCACGGATGTAGAGTCCTTGTTTACCAACAGTCCTCTGAGAGAAACGGTAAATTGCTTACGTGACTTTGTCACTAGTGAGAAACTGCCTCTGCCGCTTCCTGTAGAATATCGCAAGGATCTTTTGCTACGCTGCACCAAAAAGGTATCGTTTATGTTCGAGGGAGAGGCATGTCGGCAGGCTGATGGCGTGGCTATGGGGAGTACCGTTGGCTCTCACTTGGCGGACCTCATCATGGCGATGGTGGAGTCCCTCAGTGAGCCAGACCTTTGACCAATGTGCCTTTACCAGAGGTATGTGTGCTACACATTAGTGAGCCCACCATCCTTAGAGGCAGCTCAGACCCTTCTCAGATTTATGAACGCTGCACGTCCAAATGCTCACTTCACCTGTAAAGTTGAGGATGACAACGGCCTGCCTTTTCTGAATGTACTACAGACGAGTCGAAGAGATGGCACAATACAGCGCACGGTTTATCGCAAAGATACATGAAGTCGCTTGTATGAACACCATCAGTTCTACACCGCTTAACTAAAGCGATGCCTTGACAAAACGTTGTGCAATCGGGCCGGCTTCATGCGCTTTCCCTGTCTGTCTATCTTAAGCTTCGCTCGCATGTTGATTTCTTCATCGAAATTGTTGGCATCCAATAGTGGTCAAAAGTCTTAATGATGGCTACACCAGCCACTGATTCATTCTTTTCCAGAGCCACTATCTCTGCTTCGCAGCAGTTGGTCGCCATAGACTCCATTTAACTCTGCGGATATCCGGAGCTTTGTAGGAGTCGCTCCCTTCTTACAACATTCATTCACTTGGATTGTTTGCTTTACAGCTCAGATGTTTTGTTGACCTATTATGTGCCACCGTAAGATCCACTAGTAACTGAAGGCGTAGCCCAAACTCTATTGCTGATCACTCTTCTCTCTCCTAGCGCGCCGTTATGTGTCGTTCGTCCCACTCGCATCAACTCCTCTTGACAATAGCTAGTCATTGTTGGCTCCATGTAGCTTACAAGGAGCCACTACTTGACTCTCCAACCTTCATTTTCTTTTGCCGTTTGTCTCTCTTAAGCTTCGCTCGCCTGTTGACATCTTCCTCGCAACTGAAGGTATCCCGTACTGGGCAAACGTCTTAATGACATGGCTACACCAGCCACTGGTTTACTCTTTTCCAGAGCCAATATCTCTGCTTAGCAGCAGCTAGTCGCCATAGCTTCCATTTAACTCTGCGGATATCCGGTGATCTGTTGGAGTCGCTCCATTCTTACAATGTTCATTATCTTAAAAGGTTTGCGTCACAGCTCAGATGGTTTGTTGACCTATTTTGTGCCACCGTAGGATACACTAGTAACCAACGTCTTAATCCGAACTCCAATGCTGGCCATTCATCTCTCTCACAGCGCGCCGTTATCCTACTCTGGTCAACTTTTCTTGACAATAGCTAGTCATTGTTGGCTCCATGTAGCTTACAAGGAGCCACCCACGGACCCTCCAACCTTCCTTCTCTTCTGCCGTCTGTTTCTAAAAGCTTCGCTTGCATGTCGATTTCTTCATCGAAACTGTAGGTATCCAGTATTGGTCAAACGTCTTAATGACATGGCTACACCAGCCACTGATTCATTCTTTTCTAGAGCCACTATCTCTGCTTAGCAGCAGCTAGTCGTCATAGCTTCCATTTATCTTTGCGGATATCCGGAGCTCGCTCCCTCTTACAACGTTCATTCTCTCGGATTGTTTGCGTCACAGCTCAGCTGATCTATTGACCTAGCACTTACTTTCACTCAGCGACCCTATAGGCATACACTAGTGACAAAGCGTCTGATTGGAATAGCTGTATCTGGCGACTGAGTCACTCCTAACGTCACCATCTGTCGGTCGTCATAAATTTGGCATCTCTCTTCAGAAGTAGCTAATGGCCATTGGCCCCATGCATATGCGATGGTCTAGTGCTTGTTAGTAGCCACCCCGTATCTCAATAACATTTACTCCTTTAGAATATCTGCATCCAGTCCCTCCGCTGCCCTGCCACCAATTGATCTTTAAGGCTCTCTCGCAGCAACCTATTTAGTTTCGCTTATTATGCCCCCTCTCGGATTACACTAACTACTTGCTGTTCATGCACCTGACAATCACTACCAACATTCTAATTCTCTTTGTCTATCCCCACGCAACTATCGACTTATATCAAACGGATACTCGTACTTTACTCACTGGTGCAAAGCTCTTGTCTCTACGAAGGCGACAGCTATCAACCTATACGGCTAAAGATTCTATAGGATACTCAAAAGACATTTTCAGCATAATTATTGTTGCACAGTGTACATGCTTTTGTCTCAAGCCCAAATGTTATAACACAAGACCTTAACAATATTCAACTCCATGCCTGTTCTTGCGGTCTTCTCTCGGTTGTCCCTCACTTTCCCTTCTCTCTGAGGTCCGGGACTTCTTGGAGATATGGGATTGGACTGAGGAACAGTTTTGGCCCAAGACGGACGTAACAACCCACAAGGACCTACATGAAGCATAGTAGAACTCCGAAAGGATCGACCTACAATCACCATAACCCTTGTCCAGTATGGAGAACTGGGCATATCCTCATACTCCCATACATTATACATCTGAAAAATCTGGACAGGGGAAAAATTGAACCTTTTGCTCACCTGGACATACAACAAGAAGAAAAATCGCGATGTCCCTCTACTCCACCGACCTCATTAATCATGGCGACCCAGATCAAAATACCCGTCCAACTAACAGAGGAAATTAGAAGCCATTACTCCGCGAAAACCCGAAGGTGAAACCAGTCGTCAAGCGGCTTTGCCAGTTCAACATTAATGTTCAAAATACTTTACGGCAGTGTTGCAGGACGTGTTGGGTTTTCGCCTGGCAAGTGTTCTCCCTATAAAAAGCCACAAATGTCTGTTTAACAACACTGCGACGTGGCGGATGTGACTCGCCAAGGAATAAAGTCACAGCCCACAACTACATACTGGCAAGTCGACTAGACTCACATAGCAACTCTTCCCGACACCGTTTCAACTACACATGATTGTACCCGATGTATCATCGTGATACACAACAGTTTTTAAACCTTGATCATGCCTAAGTTGGTGCATCTCTATGAAACTGAGAATAAACTATCTATTTATTTATCTTATCATGGACATACGACCAATTTTCTACTGTTACTGTCAATGTTGCCATAAAAGGTTTGTACAGTTGTACATATCTGATCATGCCTCCATGGGCGTGCCTCGCATAGTCGAGAATGAAGTATTTATTTATTTATTTATTAAGTTAGCAAAGTGCTTGGCTAAACAGCGTTTGGAGCAGAATATTATCCTTATTCTTACCACGCCTTTGCTTGTCAGCCCCATGCACATTACTTGGATTCCTGGACAGAGGGGACAACCCAGGAACTGAAGTGTCGTTTGCACAACAGCGGCCTCCCGCAGTTGCTAGAGGAGTTCGCTTTCCTTGCAGGACACGCCACTCGAACAAGTCTAGTTGGTAACCAAAAGATTGGAGCATTACATCCTCGATACGCTTTATGGAGAAGTTTCTATGAGTTCAGTGAATTCGGTAGATGCTTAAGGTACCAAAAATGTCGAAACCCGGTCACGAAATTATAGAGGCCGGCCAAACACGCTTACGAGCATAGGCTGACACATAATGTAAGGAGAAATCTGAAACAATACTACAGTCTGCGTGCAGTCAACATCCATCTTAATAGAACTCGTTGATACCTCAATTACCAAAGGTGGACTTCAGGTTGCGGAAAACCTGGAGAAGAAGCAAGTTCAAGTTCAAGCGAGACCGGAACGACCGAATGAATCTGGTAAGTCTTCATTCTTGAGAATGTCTTTGGTCCAGGGCTTGGTACGGCTGCTCTGACTTCTTGAGGGATCTGAAACAAAAACACCCGAAAAGCACCCTGGTCCACCAATTTACTGCCCACGTTCCTTACATTAGCTGTCCCTGCAATGTCACTTGCGTGATGTAAGTAAGGAAGGAAGAGAAAACAAAGGTCAATATTAAGGAAAATCATTTAATAGAGGAGAATAACATCAATGGTGAGGGAAAGTGCGGAAAATGTCATCGAAATATGAAGATGGGAATTAGACAAAAAAGGAAAGGTTTCGCTTTGCAGCCCTAGCATTTAGTTGACGCTCAAACAACTTAACCGTAGCTTCCTCGACAACATTTGCAGGAAGCAGTTCCAGCTGTCGTCGATTTGATGCGATGACCGTGTCGCCGCTGTAACTATCAAGCCGCGTTTTGTCTAACTTCATACCATGCCCGCGAAGGCCAGATAATGTAGCAGGATTAAATAACCAAAACAAATCAGGCCCAACCATCCCAGTTAAAATACGGTACGTTAGGATTAGGTCCCGTCTAGTCCTTCGATAGTGCGTTAAATGTCTCATCACTCTAGGTGGGCGCCCGGGGTACGTTTGTTCTTGTAACCCCGACCAACCTAGTACCGAAAATCAACATCCGTGCTTGCGCCATTTTGTCCCGGACAAGGCATGGTGGACAGGCTTTGAAGCATTATTCTACATGGGGTCGCACAACTGTGGCGAAGAGCTGCACAACCACATTAGTGGTTAGGGTCCCGAAAGAACGACGGATAAACCGCAGCATCCGGGCCCCTTCATTAGCCGCCTTCTTCCACTTGTCTCCCGAGTGTAGTGTGGAACAGTGGTGGACACCTAGATCAACCTGCTGTGCCAAGTGAGGTAGTTCACTCCCATCGAGCACATATATTGTGGCAGAATCATGCACTCCGACACGCAGCACTGAACATTTTGCCCCGGTTTATAGGCAGCAACCACAAGTCAGACCATTCTCAGGGCCTATCCAGAGCCCTTTGAATAACCCCAGGACCTCCAGGGATATCAACCGTCTTACGGAGCTTTAGGTCATCAGCAAATAAGAAGGATGGGACCTTTAGCTCCTCCGGCACGTCACGCACGTGGACGGAGAAGGGCAGCGGACCCAGGATAAAGCCTTGCGGAAAGCCGCTTACGACAGCTTGTCGAAACGAAAGACAGCTTCCCACACGAATACACTGCTCCCGTCCATCCAGGAAAGCTGACACCCACTGGAGAGCGTGACCAGGTATTCCATACGACCTCGACTTCAGTGAAACTCGCGAATAGGGACAGTGTCAAACGCCTTGGCGACGTCAATAAACACCAACTCCACCACTTGTCCACTGCCTAGGGCTGTAGCCCAGCGCGCACGAGCTACCAGCAAGTTAGTTCGACATTAAAACGCTGCGAAAACCACGTTGCTAGATACTAAGCTGGTTAAACATTTTAAACGGTTCTTCACTATATCTCGTACTAAGTTTTCAACTAACTTAACGACTACGCTACTCAAGCTGACAGGCCTGTAATTAGCTGGTAGGTTTTGTCACCGCATTTGAAAATAAGGCAGACCACCGCCTCCTTCCATTCAGTTGGCGAGACACAGCTGTTGAGTGACTTCTGAAAAACACAAGTCAAAGGTCCACTGAGGTACACTGCCTGTTCGTGCAACAATCTTGGATGAACAGAATGTGGCTCAGAAGACTTGGTTGGGTGTACTTCCGTTAGCAGCCGGTAAACTTGATACGCAGTTATAGGAATTTCCTCCAGACGACAGTCCTCAGAGAGGCTTGAGGCGAATTCTTTGCATTGCGTATTTTTCTCGCGCACAAAGAGGCTTGAGTACTGCTCACTAAGCACTCATGCTTTGTTGTAGTCGCTATAGGCATGGATCCCATCTCCTCGAAGCCGTGGTGGTATGGGCGCGCTTACACCACAGTTTCATCTACTGTAAACGAAGAATTGCTTGGGATTTTCGCGGCAGTATCAGCTAAGCTCTGGTCACACTGAGGCTGGGCCAACCTAAGATGTAGCTTACACTAATTTATACCAGCCGATACTTGTCAAATATACTGTTCGACGGAGCTGCTCGGTACGTTTGCTAGCATCTAGGCAGTTTCTTTAGCAGACCCTTCCCAACAGTAGCTGCCCACGGAGGCTGCGCTCTCTATTCCGTCCTTTTTACCTGTGGGATGTGAGGTGCAGAAATGTCGACGAGGTGAAATTTAAGGGGTTCCCTGCCTATGTAAAAATTGTCGGTCTCAGATATCACACAGAGCGATGCCCTAGCTTCTTCCCGCATTGATTGCAAGTCCGCGGCCCAAACCTTCGGACACGAACTGGTAGTAGCTTGGCAAGGTCTGCTAATGGTAACCGGAAAGACCAGCAGACGTGATCATTGGCGCCAAGGGGCATCGTAAGCAGCCATTTACAAGGTTAAGTGACTTAGCAAAAACAAGATCTAAAATGGACGGCCGCTGATTGCTTATGTACTAAGTGAGGTGGTCCCGGAACTGGTGTAGTACTACCTGCAGCGTTAAGTCCAACAGCACTGTACCGAACGATCACAGCGCCGAACTGCAAGACTGGTCAATCCAACAAACCTCTGGGATTTTGTGTTATCCCAGCATAGGCAATTGCTCGCAGTGAGTGCGTATAAACTGAATGCTTCCATTGGACATGCTCATGGGGCTTCTAGACATTAACACGATTGTAACATTAACTGAGGAAGCGCAAACCAATACCGCGAGAGCCTTAACTGATTTGTCGAGAGACGGAAAAACGCTGGTCCTTAATACGTCGAAGTGATAACTCACGTAAAGAGCTACACCACCCCTCGACGGACAATGGAGCGGCCGGCGCGGAACAGTGTGTCGCTAGGTAGATACACTTCGCCATCTGTGCTTTAGTCAGACAGTGACGTTTAAGTGAAAACCAGTATTTTTGGACGAGATTTGTCTACGAGCGGACCCACCGCGAACCTTTTGTTCCCCAGGGTAAGCACGTTACTATGTACTACTTGGTGGACATCACCAGGACAAGTCCTGGGTGGCGGGCGAGTAGAATGGATTCTGGCAAGGCGGTGAAGGACCACCGAAGAACAACAGAAAACCCACTAATGGGAGGCCTCGCTCGCCAGCTGCTAGCGGGGCACTTAGGTCTCTGATTGCTTCCATTTGCTTTGACCCATCCGCTAACGGAAGGTCTGGCTGCACACTGTTGCTACCTTTGAGCTTGAAGGCAAATCGCAGCAACGCCGTGCGCTCTTCTAGCGTGATGACCACCCTAAGCAGATGAGGTCGAGGAGTTGAAGGACCAACCAGAACGTGCCCCAACCTGATAAGCTTCCCGACAGTAACGCCAGGAAAACCCGGCGGTAAAAGCTTTGTCCCGCAAAATTTAAGCTAGCCTAGCTCATCAAGCATGCGCTCCGTGAGAAGAGCGGCATTGCATTCAGTTACGTTTCTGCAAACCATACCTTTAGCTTGCAAGAATCTCCCGGACGAGGTGTATTTACTCCACATGCTCTACCAGCCACGCCACATGGTTGTTTCACAGGAATCTGTTGGACCGAAGCCGAGGACACCTCATATCTTACTGAGGGAATTGCAACACCAGGCGGTGCTTCCAGCTCAAGCGCTTGTTGCTTGAGCATTTTATCACTTCCCGGTTTGTGGGCAGTGGGTGTGCGCGCCTTCCATGTTCTCTTACTCTTACTCTTTAATGGCCCAAGAGCCGGGGCCCCGCCTTTTAGCTGGGACGCGTCAACCTTGCTATTCGAGTCATCTGTGTCAGTTATCTCTATGTGAACGGGAGCCTCCGGTAGGATGAACGCCTTGTCAACTGATTGCCTGTTAGCAGAAGGACAGTCCATTATAGCGTCCACATTCGCAATATCTAGGGATTTCATAACCAAATACACATTAAAGTTGAGTGCTGCAAGAAAGACAACCTCGGCCAATGCCTTCTCAACCACTGCGATCCTGGATGCCGGTGCCTTATATTCAGCTCAGGTGAAAGGTGGGAGCCACGCTTGCTGGGCACAACAACCTGCACATCTAAACAGAAAATTTTACCGGTTGCTGCGTAGTGTACTGCTTTGCTCGGTGAAAGGTACAGGTTTTGAGATACAAGTGCGAGAAAGCACCATACTGCACGCCACCAGATGAATCCGTAACTGGCCTTGTAGAGGCAGAATTGCTGCGAATAATGTCGCCCATTCCAAGTGCTCGGATTTTGTGAGGTGTTTGCCTTCGATTTACGTAGTGCGCAGAGCTGTCCGGGTTAGTAGCCATGACGTCAAAATGCCTACGCTAAAATAAAGGTGCGACCTTGCGTTCTAAGACCGTACGGTGCTCTGGGTGGGACGGATGAATGAATATTGCCTGCTGCGACATTTGTCGTGAACGTTATCGGCCTCTGCAGCGATACATTACCTCGGCTATCGCGATGTCCTGTAGTCGCTGCCGTACTCCATTACACAGTGGACATCTTCCCGCTAGACGGCCAGCACTGAGCCCTCATTCTACCCCAACGACGTTTGAAGCTTCCACAGCATTGGACTCTCTGGTTTCATCACATATTTCGTCCACACCTAATTCCGGCTTAGCTATCCCAAGGTACACGAAGCCGTTTTCCATCTGCTTCCCAAACCTAGCCTTTGACACACTCCTTGCCTAGTGAGGCCACGACTGAGATACATGTAGCCGTAATGCGGAAAACTCTCACCGTTCCAAATGGTCGGAGCCAAACTATGTGTAATGTTCAGGCGAAGTCTAAGTCCGAACACAGGAAAACTTCTTCTAAGTCCCAAATGAAATCTGTTCTCGACAAAAGCAACAAGTAGGAAAAGTTGATAAAGTACAGTGCGTCACTACGGCCGCAGAACTCAGACCGCGCTCTGCCACCCTAAATAAATAGATATATTTCTAGACCGGCTAGAGGCTGCACCCTTAAGGATTCAGATCAAAATGCACATTAATCCGATGCTCTTGCATGGAAGTAGACAAAATACGAATATATGTTCCTCGTTGGAAATTACAAACGCATTGGCATTGTTTGGTGTACTGCTGCTGGGGTCGCAGACGCCCACCTCGTGAACGATATCTTACCATTTTGAACGCGCTAGATTCTACCAAATACACATCTGCAGTAAGGATGCTGGATGCCCATGGGTTCCATGAGCAAATGCTTTCCATTTTATTCGTTAGTGAATTGTTTATAAACATTATCTCTGCCTTGCGCCAGGGCAGGAAGCAAGCAGATCCTGTAAAGTACGCACTCTCAAGCACGTATGCCATAGCGAAGAGGAATGCCGACGTGTCCTCCGGCGAACCCACTTTTGAAAAGGGAGCCGATTTGCGTCCTGAGATATTTCTCCGGAAGATCGTATTAAAAGGAAAACAGCCGTTGATGAGCTCCGGTCCCGCCGAGCGAATGGTGAGAGAGACCTACATAGCGTGGATTTTCGCTAAATCCGGAGAGCCCCGAGAACCCGTTGGAGGAAACTTCTCCTCAACCCAGAACAGTACAGCATGAGAACTGACTGCATGTAATTTTTGTCAATGTACGCAGTCTGAGAAATAAAATTGTTGGGGTGCAAACGCTTGCGTCCGATACCCGCACAAATTTGATGGCCTTCGCCGAAACTTGGCTTTTTGCGGACAACATAGATTCAGGGGTCTTCGTCCCTGGGATCCAGTTTCTGTCGAGCCTACCGACTTGGAGGTAAGTACGGTGGCCGCGTCATACTTTACTGGCAGGCCGAACTCAAGGCCCATTTCGTTTCAGACACCAGTGTCGACGCCAATGACTTTGATCCCCTTTGGTGACGTGTTCATGTTGGATGCAGCTCCTACATGGTTGAGCTTCTCAAAGCAGGATCCGCAGCGCACTTGCTCGATTTGATCAGGAAACACGGTGCAGGAAAGTGCGATCTTAGATTTGGGGGGATACTAACATCCGTAATGTCTGCTGGGACTTATTAACGGTGGTCGTCAACCCGATTCTTTGATACAACTTCATGTCAAAATGTCATTTATTGCAATTTGTTGCAGAACGTCGCCATTCCAAACCGCATTGTCGCCGACCAAAAGCCAAACACTCTGACCATTGTGTTTCACCAACTCAGACAGATGTAAAAATCTACCCGTTCGTCAAAACGTTGGCAAAAGTAATCATTGTGTCGTTTCATTTCAGTGGACACGTCGCCTCACGATCCATAGCCAAGGTGGTTGTCATCGGAACTTTTGGCATGCGGATCCACTCCGTCTGAGAACAGCCGCAAGCACTATGGACTGGAGTATTCTGATCCCATTCCTCTTGACGATGCGTGGAACCTTGTGCTCTCTAAAATGACGTCCCTAATTGAGCAGACCGTTACTTTCTCCCGTAGAAAGTCCTTCAAGAGAGATCCACGTTGGATTGACAGTGAATTGACATCTCTGATGAACAGAGAACGCAAATTATGGGATCGTTTCAGGCAGTCTCAAACTGGGTCCGATTACTCTTCCTACAAGACTATCAGGAATGTTTGTGTCCCGTTGAAGCGTCAGCGACTTCAACAATATGAACTATCCTTAGCAGTACACTCCAGAACGAAACCCAAAATGCTTTCCTCTTATCTGAAAAGAAGCATCAGTGCTGGCAGTGGCATCCCTACCTTGTGTTCCTTTGAACATCGAAATTTACTTTATGAAGACGCTGATAAAGCTAGTGTTTTGGCACAACAGTACGCCTCTGTCTTCGCGAAAGAAACACTCGCCTGCGACAACAATGTGTCCACTTTTCCTTATCTGTTGGATCAGTTAGACATTAAAATAAATTCTCTGGTTACAGTTCACCTTGATTTAGATCCGCATTGTTCACCCGGCCCGGATGGGTGGCACCCTGTTCGTTAGGACTGTGGCGCAATACATCGCCCGTCCTATCCTTCAGGATTCGTCGTTCCTTCGAAGCTGGGCGTCTCCCATCGGCTTGGAAATTGGGCATTGTCAAACCCATATACAAAGGAGGGCACAGACAAGATCCAGCCAACTATCGTCTTATCTGCTTAACGTTGATATTGTGTAACCTAATGAAACGGCGCTTGAAGTATGCTCTTCAGCTCTACCTCGAGGAACTGAATCACTTCTCTTGTGCACAGCATGGTTTTCGAAGGGCACACTCGCTAGATTCCGGTAAACGCCTGGACGTTGTGTTTGTTGATTTCAGCAAAGCTTTCGACAGGGTCCTGCACGAACGACTTTTGCTTGAACTCCGAGGAATCGGTATCGCCGGAAATCTTCACTCTTGGATCTCTGATGTCCTTCGCGACCGCACGATGCAGGTGCAACTAAACGAAACATTTTCTGCCCCTGTTCTCATGGCAGGTGGAGTCCCACAGGGCTCTGTCCTCGGCCCCGTGCTTTCCAACGTCTTTATCAATGACTTACCGTCCACACTTCAGGCGGATTGCCTAATCTACGCCGACAAGCTGAAGTTGTGGATGGAGGTATCCATTATGGAAGATGCTGACAGGTTACAATCGACGCTCCACCTGCTACATGATAGGTCAATTAAGTGGCAGTTGCCAATGAGTCTTGAGAAATGTTCGGTTCTTCCAGTTGGTGCGTCTGACCCATTTGGAATCTACCATATTGGTTGTTCCTTGCTCAGAAACGTCACTCAGGAGAGGGAGCTGGGGGTGATACTTTCGCCTGACCTCCAATCTAATGAAGACACCAAGGAAACGGTCGCTGCGACCTACAGGATGTTGCACTCTAATACGTAGAGCCTTCTCTCGCCTGACCCCGGGGCTCTTCCGACTCCTGTTTACTTCACATGTACGCCCGCTTCTCAAATACGGGTTACCTGCCACCCACCCTCTTACGAAATTCGAATGTGATATGATTGAGAAAGTTCAACGGTGTGGATCCAAATCTGTTCCTGTGCTGCAAGACCTGTTCCATTCCCTCCGACTCAAACAATTGAACCTTGTTTCCCTGGACTACCGTCGTCATCGCGGAGACTTGATCTTCACCCGACGTATATTTAGAGGAGAGTTGGGGAGGGAAGTACAGAAATTCTTTCATCTCAACACAGAGTTCGACAAGAGGTCACAGTTTGAAACTGTTCAAACCGAGGAGCCATCGAGTACGATCCAGCCTTGGTATGTCCACTTGCGTTGTAAACGGCTGGAACCGCCTTCCAGAGTTCATCGTCGATGGCGAGACCGAGGAAGGTTTCAAGCATTTATTGGATTCTCATATTAGTTTACGGGGATCCAGCTGTTTCCAATGCAGCTTCAGTGGTTCTATGTGGTACCATTTCCCGCGATGACCCAGGCTATCTTTGCAACGATCGAGAAGCGGCGAATCTAACCAAAGTACTTCCTTCGGTATCTCGGAATATGCTTGGAACCGACTGGGATGTCATGAGTTTAGAAGGGTTGAATACCAATCTGTATTGGTAGGGTTTTATTGTCACGTTTCGCCCTTGACACAAGAGCCTGGAGAAGCTCTTGTGCCAAGAGCGAAACATTGAACTTCCTTCTACTCTGTATCATCCAATAGGCCATCAAACGCTGCCGTTGACACATCAGACAGGTACGCATGGAGTTCACCCGCTTCGGTTTTTAGCAAGACGGCCGTGTGTAAGTGGAAAACAGCAGAATTTACCAACAAGTATACAGCCGTAAAACCTCCACCATAAAAAGGCAAGTCCTGGTTTAAAAGGGCATTAAAACAGGGAACAAGCGAACTTACCAGTAAGCATCAAGGGATCGCTTTGGCCCCGTACCACTTTAATCGCTCCAAGATACCTTGGACCAAAGGAGAGCTGACAATAGGCAAAATTCTGTTCAAGTGTTTCTTCAAACACAGATTTCCACGTTATTTCAGCTAAAAAGCTTGATCAGTATGAGAAGCCAGAACATCGAATTACAGCTTAGTATTCACAGGACGCAGGCGTTGCCGTGGGTTTTCCAGAAAGTGCATCAGACGGTCCGGGGTCTACAATCTCTTCGCAATAACATTGCGTAAGTAGTGGAAAATGGGGATGTCGTTTTATCTTCAAGAAACGTTCGCTCTGTGCTGAAAAACTCAATCTCCACAAACTTCCTTACTATGATGACGTTTTAGTGTACCGAAAACCCGCTGTTTCATTAAATTGCAACATTGGACCTTACGGTTGTTTTAAAATTTCCAAACGTTCACTTGTTTTACTGACGGCCCTTCCGTTGACACAAAGGGTATTGGTGAGCACCTTGCTGCATTGGTTCGCGCTCTGGTTGATACGCTTCCTATTTTGTAGCCTGCACGATTTACTTTGGGTTCAGACAATTTCAAGTTCAGTTGGGATCGGAACGATAGGATAATTCCGTGAATGTTCCTTCCTTTGCATATCGACGGATCAGGAATTGATCGGTTTGTTTGAGATGTTGTAAAACCTAAAACAAAGACCACGACACACTGTTCAAAAAATTTCTGCCTACATTTTCCTGCCCAGCAGTCCTTGTCAGGCCGGTTTATGTGAAGTAAAAGTGTGAAGGGTAAGCTATGAAAATAAGTGGACAAAGGTCAGCTGAATAATGCTAATACCAAGGAGGGAGAATAAATTATAAAAAAGGAAGGTAAAGGTGAAGATGCAAGTCGGTTAGGAGAAGAGGAACGTTAGGCACTGTCACCTAAGAGCATCTAACTGACGCTCGAAAACCTCAACCTTAGGCTTCTTAACAAGTTGCTCCGGAAGCGAGCTCCAAAGTCCAATAACTCGACGCGACAAGCAAACTTCCGTCCTTACCTGGTCAGAACGCAGTTTGTGCAGCTTCAACGGGTGACCTCGGAGACAAGGCAGCTCGGCGGGACTCAATAGCCAGGACTAGTCTGGACCGACCTTACCCGTTAGGATAAGGTAGTTGAGGATGAAGTCTCTTATTATTCTGCGGTAGTGTATTGAGTACATTCCAAAGCTAAGCAAAAATTCGGGATACGTTAGCCTCCGTAATCCTTGCTCTAACCTTGTAATCATTCGCAAAACCCTCTCCAGTTCCATTTGGTCCCTTACAAGACAGGGTGGACAAGCCTGGATACCATACTCTAAGTGGGGTCGCACGAAAGCTGAGAACAGCTTCACAACAATATTGGCCGTTAGGAAACCCATGGAGGGGCGAATCAACCACCTCATACGAAGTCCTCTATAAGCAGCACCCTCAACTTTGCCCCAGTGTGTAGCATTGAGGTGTGGGTGATACTTTTCTCAACGTGTTGAGTGACAAGACGGAGTTGTTTTTCACCTACTACGTGGTGCTTGGGGTTAGTCTCACCTCCAGTGCGGAGGACAGAATAGTTCGCCTGCTTTATAGGCCACAATCGTAAGTTTGCCCAATCCTTGAGCCTATCCAAGGCACTCTGAAGTGCGTCAGAGCCACCAGGGATATCCACATTATTCCAGAGCTTGAGCTGACCAGCGAACAATAGCGGCCTTAATTCAAGCTATTAGGGAAGGTCATTGATATAAATTGCGAAAAGCAACGGCCCTAGAACTGGGCCATGCCGAACGCCACTAAGAACAGCTTGTCTAAGCGAAATTCTAGGCCCCACGCGTACACTCTGTTCTCTCCCCACAAGGAAGGCAGCCACCCATGTAAGGGCTACTCCAAATATACGATAACTTCAATGAGAGTCGTTGATGTGGGACAGTAGCAAAGGCTATGGAGAAGTCAAAGTAAAGCACGTCGATAACGTGACCGTTGTCTGCAGCCTCAGATCAGCTTTCACATGCTACAGGTAAATTTGTCAGAGCTGAAAATCCCTAATGGAATCCGTGCTGTGCTGCACTGATAAGGTTAAACAATCAGGTTAATCACCATTAAACCCCCGTTCAGTTTTTCAAACCTCTTAAAAATTGGTCAGGGATTCCAACTTTTGTCCAGTCCCGTATTTCACACGTCTCTTAGGCATCATCAATTACCGACTAGTAACCCAGGCTCCACCCAACATTTGTGACTCCCTGTTAGGAACATGCCGTCCGCCATTTGAATTTTCGTTCTGGTGAGCTCGTTTCTGTGACTTTGATTCATCACTCTCTATCGTTATGTTTTCTCACTTACTGCCTATAGTTATACATTTCCCACGGTGCGGCAATGACCGCACCTAAGTTTCTGATCGTTACTGACCTTGCCTGAGTCTTGCCTGAGTAACCTGCTACTTGCCAGGGACAGCTGGACGACTGCAGCCGACTCTGGCCAAGAAACGCATGTTATCTTTCTGGATTTCGCCAAAGCCTTCGACAAGGTCGACCACAAGATTCTGCTGCGGAAACTGTCATCTTACGGCGTTTCAGGGGACTTGATGGACTGGATCCGGAACTACCTCCAAAACCGTACCTTCCAAGTACGCGTCGACGGAGCGTTGTCTCCCCGCATCCTTGCCACAAACGGAGTTCCACAGGGGTCTGTTCTCGGACCGCACCTCTTCCTAGCCTTCATTGACGACGTCACACCGCAAGTGGAGTCTTCGCTGCTACTATACGCGGATGACGCCAAGCTGTGGCGCACAATTAACCTTCCGGACGATGCCCACGCACTTCAGACGGACCTCGACCGTCTAAATCAGTGGTCCATAGAAAATAACCTTCCATTTAACGCTTCGAAATGTCGCGTCCTTTCTACCCGCCCTTCCGCTTTTTCTCCTATATATTACCTGGGAGCGTCTATCCTCCAGATCTCTTCAGCCGAAAGAGACTTGGGTATCATTACCCAGACGAGTCTTTCCGTATCCGCTTCCTGCCGGAAAGCAGCAGCTGCTGCTAATCGCATGGTGGGATTGCTGAAACGAGCCTTCGGTCAAATTGACCCCAGCAATTTCCGCCTCCTCCTTAACGCTTTTCTCCGACCCCACTTGGAGTTCGCTATTCAGGCTTGGAGCCCTTGGTTGTTGAAGGACCAACGCATACTCGAAGCCCCACAACGTCGAGCAACCAAACTGGTCCGAGGTCTCAAACACCTAGATTATCCACAACGACTTCAGTGCCTGGGCCTCTACTCGCTTAAGTACCGACGTCTACGGGGCGACCTGATCCTCGTATTCATGATCTTATCCAACCCTGGACATCCCCGTCGCCACCTACTCACACTGCACCAATCGGGCTCCCACCTACGTGGCCACCCACTGAGGCTCACACATCAGCACAGTCGGCTGAACTGCAGACGACACTACTTCACTTTGCGAATCTGCCGACCGTGGAATGCTCTGCCGGCCGATTTAGTCTTGGCACCCACTGTGGCGGACTTTAAGGCCTGCTTGGACTGTCATCTGGCCGAGCTACACCGCGATATTCCCTAATTTAACTACATTCTACTGGATGGAATTTCTTTCTTCTTTTTTTTCTTCCACCTTCCTTTCCAAAGCCGTTTCTGAGGGCGTGGTGGGATGTCTCGCTTTGAGCCGGCGTGCATTCTGTTTAAATGCCACATAAGCCCGATGAAGATACGGCTTACACGCGAGTCCAACCCGCTATAAGGTTGCTTGGTCTTTCATTAAACCCGACCCGTACTCTTTTACCCTATGGGTCATGTAAAGCTCCAGCTTTTATTCCCATTAAATACAATGTTCCAATGTACCTTCCCCAACTCCTTTGATGCTGTCTTCCTCGATACCGTGCTTGCATGCCATCTGTTTTAACATGTTACAATCCGCACCAGAATGTATCCGGGTCAATGGCCACACATCCTCGACCTCGTGCTCACACCGACGCAGTCGGATGTTTCCGACTTGACTGTTCTCCAACCATCTAGGAGAAGTGGCCACTGCGTAGTTTCCCTTTGTTGGATGCGGCGTCTTACCATTCACGATCAGGGAGTATGCCGTCGGAACTTCTGGCTTGCTGATCCACTCCGTTTGAAAACTGCTGCCGGCGCTATGGACTGGGGTATCCCTCAGCACTTAGATGTTGATGACGCTTGGACCCTCTTGTACTCCAAGTTCACGTCCCTCATAACTCAGGTCGTTCCACTCTGCAAAGGGAAACGTTTTTCCAGTGGCTCTCTCTGGATTGATCGAAAGTTAAAATCCCTTATGCGCCGTCGACTCAAATTGTGGGATAAGTTCAAGACTACACAATCGCCTCTGGACTACCTTGATTACAAAGCGGTCAGGAATATCTGCACATTCAAAAAACGAGAGAAGCGACAACACTACGAGCGCCGCTTGGCTAAGGAATCTTCCACCACTCCCAAATTACTGTTCTCCTATCTGCGGAGACGTACGAAAGCTGGTAATGGAATACCTGCGTTGTATTCCAAAGAAAATGATACTACTCTTCATGATGATGATGCAAAAGCCGGACTCTTGGCCCTGCAGTATTCCTCAGTCTTCTCGACTGAGCCACCGTTTACCTGTGATTTAGCGTCTACGCCTTCATGTACTTTAGAACGCTTAGAAATCAGCCCCGAATTGGTTGCCAAGCTTCTTTTCGAGCTAGATCCGAACTCATCACCAGGTCCTGATGGGCTACACCCTTTGTTCCTCAGAACCCTAGCTGAGTACATCGCTGTACCTTTTTTCCAAATTTTCAGCGGTCTCTTGATGCGGGGCATCTCCCTCTTGCTTGGAAAATGGGCACCGTCAAGCCCATATATAAAGGTGGAAATCGTCAGGACCCCGGAAACTATCGACCAATTTGCTTAACATCTATAGTTTGTAAAGTCATGGAACGAATTCTCAAGCGAGCCCTTCAGTGTCACCTTGATGGCTTGAATGTCATTTCCTCTGCGCAGCATGGCTTCAGGCGAGCTAGCTCATGTGTTTCCAACCTGCCCGTTGCCAGAGAGAGGTGGACCAGGTCATTATATGCCGGAAATCGCTTAGACGTTGTCTTCGTCGACTTCAAGAAGACATTTGATACAGTACCACACGAACGGCTTCTGTTTAATCTTCGGAGTATTGGTGTTTCTGGGGAGATTCTCTCATGGATCACTGATTTTCTGGATGGCCGTAGCATGCGAGTGAAGGTGAATGAGGTCTACTCAGCTTCCGTTCCCATGACCAGTGGGGTTCCACAAGGCTCTGTCCTTGGCCCCGAGCTGTTTAAAGTCTACATTAATGACCTTCCATCTGTACTCCAGACCGATTGTCTACTTTATGCTGATGACCTGAAGATATGGATAGAGGTACCAACACCTGAAGCCGCTGACCGACTGCAAGAGAAGCTAGACCTGCTTCATAGCTGGTCTTCGGGGGTGGTGTCCCCTAAGTCAACACCCTACTTCGGCTTGGGCAACCGGGCAGTATCTCGCCCTCTGAGGAAACCATGGACATTGTTGTGTTGTGTTTTATTTTACTGTTTCTGTACCTTCGTTTGAATCCCATGGTTTCTGATGGCATTATGTCTGTTAACAGACTTTTGCATATATATATATATATATATATATATATATGTATATATATATATATATACTTCGGAATGGCGTTTACCCATCGATCGTGAGAAGTGCTCTGTCCTGCCGATCGGCTCTTCTGACCCATTTGGCGCCTATCACATTGGTGGTTTCTTGATCAGGAATGCTGCCTGTGAGAAAGACCTTGGTATACTCGTATCTCCCGATCTGCGTACCACCGAGGACACCCTGAGGAAGATAGCGACTGCGAATAGGATGTTCTGTGCCATTAGGAGATCGTTCTCCCAAATGACTCCAGAGGTCTTCAGACTTTTTTCTTCCCATGTGCGCCCTATCCTCGAGTACGGTTTGCCTGCGGCCTACCCTTTTACAAAGGCTGAACGTGTTATGAATGAAAGAGTTCAACGACGAGGCTCGAAATCCATCTCAGCGCTCCGTGACCTGCCTTACACTCAGCGTCTTCGACAGATGAACATGTTTTCCTTGGACTACCGTCGACGTCGGGGTGATCTGATTTACACCAGACGGATATTGCGAGGACAGATGGGGAGTGAACTGCAAGAGTTCTTCCAGCTCTGCGCTGATAGCTCGACACGAGGTCACTCTTGGAAACTGTTTAAGCCGAGGAGGGTCCGGATTCATTCTGTTTTCACCCTATCAACTCGAGTGGTAAAGGACTGGAACAGCTTTCCTGAACTGGTCGTTAGAGCACAATGTGAGGAAAGTTTTAAGAAACTGTTGGACTCCTATCTGCTGAGTATGCAAGGATCCTGCTGTTTTCGATGCGACCGTAATGGTCCCTTGCGGAATACCGCCTCGCAGCATGTCGCACAATCCTTGCTCTGAACGGGATGTGATGGAGCTGACACAGGATGTCCTATCTGCTCTCTACCACTCCAATGAAACTCCAATGCTGATTGGCAGTTTGCTGAAAACAGGGTGGGTTCTCTAGAGCATCATCATCATCATCATCATCATCATCAACAGCAGTACATCAGCCATTTAAACTGATGCTTCGCTGCCATACAATCATGAGGACCTATGAAATAAAGAATAAGAAGAGGGAGAGAAAGGGGGACTTACCTGAAAACCTTAATGCCCTAAGCAAACATTCAGGGTCAAGGCGCCTACACTTTGTGCAGACAACATTCCGTCACAAACAGCTGGCTATCGTGCAAAGATAAGGCGGCATCGGCGAGACAGCTTCCTTGCGGCTTTCACTGCCACGCGTCATAATCAGCCATTACCCCGCAGATAACTCAGCACCAAACACACTTTAAACAGACAATCCGATTAGGAGACGGCAGCAGACGCGCCACTGGTGTCGGTTGCGAGCCATGTCCTGTAAAGTCTCAAGCCAAGCACAAGGTGAGTCACGTGGACTCCAACCCGGAAGGCGAGACGGACCAACGGCACCCAGTTTAGTTGTCAGTGACTTCATTTCCCGCTGCCAGGTCAACTTCTGTCCACCTCGAGCCTTGCGCCATCCTACACCTGGTAGACTGAACAAGGCCCTCCTAGGTAAGCGGTGACCAGGCATACGTAACACGTGCCCGAGCCAACGCAACTTATTCAGTGCTATCTGTTGTTCTAGGGAGCTAGCATGATTATCACCACCTAGTACTCGCCTGCGCACATCATCGTTGCGGACACGTTGGTGCCATCCGACACCAGCAATGCTTCGCAAACAACGATGATCAAAGACTTGAAGGCGCCTCAGATCTTCAGACCGAAGGGGCCAAGTCTCACTACCATAGAGCAGAACGGCCCTCACTGTGGCCTTGTATACACGGCCTTTCAGACGGAGGGAAACTCCCTTCTGTCGCCAAAGATGACGCAGGTTCAAGAAGGTAGCTCTGGCCTTTGCAATGCGTGAGCTCACGTAAGTTTCTATGCGCCCATCATTGCTGATGCAGCTGCCAAGATAAGTGAATTGATCAACCACCTCGAGTTCCTCGTTAGCAAGCGTCAAGGGGTCATCAAGTGGCTGGTGGTCCTGTAGTAACACTTTGCACTTTGAAGGTGCGAAGTGCATACCAAATAATGGAACCACTCTGGATAGGCTGTTCAGGGTTGACTGTGCCGCTTCAACATTGTCGAAAAGCAAGACGATATCGTCCGCATAATCTAGATCAACTAACCGTTCACCAGGCAGCACTTCAACGCCTACATTATGAGATTCCGCAAGGGAACACTCCATGATAGAATCCACGACGAAATTGAACAAAAACGGGGAAATCGGACAACCCTGACGAACGCCACTTGTAGTCGAAAAGCTATCCGATAGGGCACCATAGACCCTGACGCGGCCTGTAGTGTTCGAGTATAGAGCACGAAGGATGTTCACCTATTTCGTGGGAACACCTTTTCGCGCAAGTAATTCGAACAGAATCGATCGATCGACTGAATCGAACGCACTCTTGAAATCGAGGAACACAGCTATTGTCGGTCTGCGGTATGCGTGGCGCTGCTCTAGCACCTGCCGCAAAGTAAATATATGGTCTATACAGCCACGTCTTGGGCGAAAACCGACCTGCTCTTCCCCAGTCCGAGATTCCCGTTCTGCAGTGAGGCGACGAACGATAATGTAGGCCAGTAATTTTGTCACAACTGGCGTTAGGCTAATACCCCTGTGGTTCGCACAGTCTGTGCGACTGCCCTTCTTGTATATTGCCACTATAATCGATTCGCTCCAATTAGCCGGGACACTTTGTTCCAGATACGTTCGAATAGGGAGGTCATTGCCCTGCAGAGGGCCTCACCTCCATCCTTAAATAGTGCAGGTGGGAGGGAATCCGGGCCAGCGGCACGAAAACGATTAAGGGCTGTGATCGCGTTTCGGGCCTCGGCCTCCGACGGAGGCTCTAAACTTACCGTCCATGGCACGTCCTGCATCACCTGAGTAAGAAGAGGTCCGGGAGCAGGGGGCCAGCTGAACTGATCTTGAAAGTGTTCAGACCAACGAGCCATACGGCGCTCCTTATTGTGTATCAGCGCACCCGCGCTGTCCCTGATTGTCTCACTGACGCCTGGTTTTCTGGGACCAGTGGTGCGGATTAGCTGGAAGAGCTTCCGGTAATTGCCTACTGCTCCTGCGTCCTCCATTTCTTGAGTCCGACTGTTCCACCAGGCTTCCTTGTCAGCACGTAGGCTCCGCTTTAGTCCACGCCTAATAGCCCGTCTGGTCACATTGTGTTCAGAACCAGCCGGGAGGTGTCTTCTAGCTTCCAACAGGTTCACGGATCTCTCGGATATCCAGTGACTAGTGCGGTGACGACTGATAGTGCCACAAACAGATGCTCCTACGTCGTGCATAGTGGCCGAGATTCTATTCCACTGAAGTTCAGCGTCATTGGGACAAGACAGCGAGAGTTCGCTATGCAGTGCTTGATAGGCTTGCCTGACAGTGGGCTGGGACAATTTCTCCGTTGCGAATCGGGCGAGACGCTTTGTGCGCCTTCCGGTAAAGTTCATGGGGAAACGACAGCGCACCAAGGCATGATCAGAGTCGACACAGGTACTCCAGTACGAGCGGCAGTCCAGAATGGAATTGCGCCACCTGTATGTATGTATGTATGTAATGTATGTAATCTCAACAGTCTAGTAACTAGACATAGAGCCAAGAAAGCCATGGAAATCAGTGTATAAGAGACAGTCATTGCGTCA
>OX104066.1:66474026-66500093 GCA_944474145.2 Dicrocoelium dendriticum
CACCTTCAGCTAGCATGCCACGACGATTATGACGTAATGACTGTCTCTTATACACTGATTTTCATGGCTTTCTTGGCTCTATGTCTAGTTACTAGACTGTTGAGATTACATACATACATACATACAGGTGGCGCAATTCCATTCTGGACTGCCGCTCGTACTGGAGTACCTGTGTCGACTCTGATCATGCCTTGGTGCGCTGTCGTTTCTCCATGAACTTTACCGGAAGGCGCACAAAGCGTCTCCCCCGATTGGCAACGGAGAAATTGTCCCAGCCCAGTCAGGCAAGCCTATCAAGCACTGCATAGCGAACTATCGCTGTCTTGTCCCAATGACGCTGAACTTCAGTGGAATAGAATCTCGGCCGCTATGCACGACGCAAGAGCATCTGTTTGTGGCACTATCAGTCGTCACCGCACTAGTCACTGGATATCCCAGAGATCCGTGAACCTGTTGGAAGCTAGAAGACACCTCCCGGCTGGTTCTGAACACAATGTGACCAGACGGGCTATTAGGCGTGAACTAAAGCGGAGCCTACGTGCAGACAAGGAAGCCTGGTGGACCAGTCGGGCTCAAGAAATGGAGGAGGTAGGAGCAGTAGGCAATTACCACAAGCTCTTCCAGCTAATCCGCACCACTGGTCCCAGAAAACCAGGCGTCAGTGAGACAATCAGGGACAGCGCGGGTGCGCTGATACACAATAAGGAGCGCCGTATGGCTCGTTGGGCTGAACACTTACAAGATCAGTTCAGCTGGCCCCCTGCTCCCGGACCTCTTCTTACTCAGGTGATGCAGGACGTGCCATGGACGGTTAGTTTAAAGCCTCCGTCGGAGGCCGAGGCCCGAAACGCGATCACAGCCCTTAATCGTTTTCGTGCCGCTGGCCCGGATTCCCTCCCACCCGCACTATTTAAGAATGGAGGTGAGGTCCTCTGCAGGGCACTGACCTTCCTATTCGAACGTATCTGGAACGAAGTGTGCCAGCTAATTGGAGCGAATTGATTATAGTGGCAATATACATGAAGTGCAGTCGCACAGACTGTGCGAACCACAGGGATATTAGCCTAACGCCAGTTGTGACAAAATTACTGGCCTCGATTATCGTTCGTCGCCTCACTGCAGAACGGGAATCTCGGATTAGGGAAGAGCAGGCCGGTTATCGCCCAGGACGTGGCTGTATAGACCATATATTTACTTTGCGGCAGGTGCTAGAGCAGCGCCACGCATACCGCAGACCGACAATAGCTGTGTTCCTCGATTTCAAGAGTGCCTTCGATTCAGTCGATCGATCGATTCTGTTTGAAATACTTGCGCGGAAAGATGTTCCCACGAAATATGTGAACATCCTTCGTGCTCTATACTCGAACCCTAGAGGCCGCGTCAGGGTCTATGGTGTCTTATCGGATAGCTTTTCGACTACAAGTGGCGTTCGACAGGGTTGCCCGATTTCCCCGTTTTTGTTCAATTTCGTCGTGGATTCTATCACGGAGTGTTCCCATGCGGAATCTCACGATGTAGGTGTTGAAGTGCTGCCTGGTGAACGGTTAGTTGATCTAGATTATGCGGACGATATTGTCTTGCTTTTCGACAATGTTGAGGCGGCACACTCAACCCTGAATAGCCTATCCAGAGTGGTTCCATTATTTGGTATGCACTTTGCACCTTCAAAGTGCAGTGTTGCTACAGGACGACCAGCCACTTAATGACCCGTTGACGATTGCTAACGAGGAACTCGAGGTGGTTGATCAATTCACTTATCTTGGCAGCTGCATCAGCAATGATGGACGCATAGAAACTGACGTGAGCTCACGCATTGCAAAGGCCAGAGCTACCTTCTTGAACCTGCGTCATCTTTGGCGACAGAAGGGAGTTTCTCTCAGTCTGAAAGGCCGTGTATACAAGGCCACAGTGAGGGCCGTTCTGCTCTATGGTAGTGAAACTTGGCCCCTTCGGTCTGAAGATCTGAGGCGCCTTCAAGTCTTTGATCATCGTTGTTTGCGAAGCATTGCTGGTGTCGAATGGCACCAGCGTGTCCGCAACGATGACGTGCGCAGGCGAGTACTAGGTGGTGATAATCATGCTAGCTCCCTAGAACAACAGATAGCACTGAATAAGTTGCGTTGGCTCGGGCACGTGCTACGCATGCCTGGTCACCGCTTACCTAGGAAGGCCTTGTTCAGTCAACTAGGTGTAGGATGGCGCAAGGCTCGAGGTGGACAGAAGTTGACTTGGCAGCGGGAAATGAAGTCACTGATGACCAAACTGGGTGCCGTTGGTCCGTCTCGCCTTCCGGGTTGGAGTCCACGTGACTCACCTTGTGCTTGGATTGAGACTTTACAGGACATGGCTCGCAACCGACACCAGTGGCGCGTCTGCTGCCGTCTCCTAATCGGATTGTCTGTTTAAAGTGTGTTTGGTGCTGAGTTAACTGCGGGGTAATGGCTGATTATGACGCGTGGCAGTGAAAGCCGCAAGGAAGCTGTCTCGCCGATGCCGCCTTATCTTTGCACGATAGCCAGCTGTTTGTGACGGAATGTTGTCTGCACAAGGTGTAGGCGCCTTGACCCTGAATATTTGCTTAGGGCATTAAGGTTTTCAGGTAAGTTCCCCTTTCTCTCCCTCTTCTTATTCTTTATTTCATAGGTCCTCATGATTGTATGGCAGCGAAGCATCAGTTTAAATGGCTGATGTACTGCTGTTGATGATGATGATGCTCTAGAGAATCCACCCTGTTTTCAGCAAACTGCCAATCAGCATTGGAGTGGTAGAGAGCAGATAGGATATCTTGTGTCAGTTCCATCACATCCCGTTCAGAGCAAGGATTGTGCGACATGCTGCGAGGCGGTATTCCGCAAGGGACTATTACGGTCGCATGGAAAACAGCAGGATCCTTGCATACTCAGCAGATAGGAGTCTAACAGTTTCTTAAAACTTTCCTCACATTGTGCACTAACGACCAGTTCAGGAAAGCTGTTCCAGTCCTTTACCACTCGAGTTGATAGGGTGAAAACAGAATGAATCCGGACCCTCCTCGGTTTAAACAGTTTCCAAGGGTGACCTCGTGTCGAGCTATCAGCGCAGAGCTGGAAGAACTCTTGCAGTTTACTCCCCATCTGTCCTCGCAATATCCGTCTGGTGTAAATCAGATCACCCCGACGTCGACGGTAGTCCAAGGAAAACATGTTCATCTGTCGAAGACGCTGAGTGTAAGGCAGGTCACGGAGCGCTGAGATGGATTTCGAGCCTCGTCGCTGAACTCTTTCATTCATAACACGTTCAGTCTTTGTAAAAGGGTAGGCCGCAGGCAAACCGTACTCGAGGATAGGACGCACATGGGAAGAAAAAAGAAGTCTGAAGACCTCTGGAGTGATTTGGGAGAACGATCTCCTAATGGCACAGAACATCCTATTCGCAGCCGCTATCTTCCTCAGGGTGTCCTCGGTGGTACGCAGATCGGGAGATAGGAGTATACCAAGGTCTTTCTCACAGGCAGCATTCCTGATCAAGAAACCACCAATGTGATAGGCGCCAAATGGGTCAGAAGAGCCGATCGGCAGGACAGACCACTTCTCACGATTGATGGGTAAACGCCATTCCGAAGACCAGCTATGAAGCAGGTCTAGCTTCTCTTGCAGTCGGTCAGCGGCTTCAGGTGTTGGTACCTCTATCCATATCTTCAGGTCATCGGCATAAAGTAGACAATCGGTCTGGAGTACAGATGGAAGGTCATTAATGTAGACTTTAAACAGCTCGGGGCCAAGGACAGAGCCTTGTGGAACCCCACTGGTCATGGGAACGGAAGCGGAGTAGACCTCATTCACCTTCACTCGCATGCTACGGCCATCCAGAAAATCAGTGATCCATGAGAGAATCTCCCCAGAAACCCCAATACTCCGAAGTTTAAACAGAAGCTGTTCGTGTGGTACTGTGTCAAATGCCTTCTTGAAGTCGACGAAGACAACGTCTAAGCAATTTCCGGCATCTAATGACCTGGCCCACCTCTCTCTGGCAACGGGCAGGTTGTAAACCCATGAGCCAGCTCGCCTGAAGCCATGCTGCGCAGAGGAAATGACATTCAAACCATCAAGGTGACACTGAAGGGCTCGCTTGAGAACTCGTTCCATGACTTTACAAACTATAGATGTTAAGCAAATTAGTCGATAGTTTCCGGGGTCCTGACGATTTTCACCTTTATATATGGGCTTGACGGTGCCCATTTTCCAAGCAAGCGGGAGATGCCCCGCATCAAGAGACCGCTGAAAATTTGGAAAACAGGTACAGCGATGTACTCAGCTAGGGTTCTGAGGAACAAAGGGTGTAGCCCATCAGGACCTGGTGATGAGTTCGGATCTAGCTCGAAAAGAAGCTTGGCAACCAATTCGGGGCTGATTTCTAAGCGTTCTAAAGTACATGAAGGCGTAGACGCTAAATCACAGGTAAACGGTGGCTCAGTCGAGAAGACTGAGGAATACTGCAGGGCCAAGTGTCCGGCTTTTGCATCATCATCATCATGAAGAGTAGTATCATTTTCTTTGGAATACAACGCAGGTATTCCATTACCAGCTTTCGTACGTCTCCGCAGATAGGAGAACAGTAATTTGGGAGTGGTGGAAGATTCCTCAGCCAAGCGGCGCTCGTACTCTTGTCGCTTCTCTCGCTTTTTGAATGTGCAGATATTCCTGACCGCTTTGTAATCAAGGTAGTCCAGAGGCGATGGTGTAGTCTTGAACTTATCCCACAATTTGCGTCGACGGCGCATAAGGGATTTTAACTCTCGATCAATCCAGGGAGGGCCATTGGAAAAACGTTTCCCTTTGCAGAGTGGAACGACCTGAGTTATGAGGGACGTGAACTTGGAGTACAAGAGGGTCCAAGCGTCATCAACATCTAAGTGCTGAGGGATACCCCAGTACATAGCGCCGGCAAGTTTTCAAACGGAGTGGATCAGCACGCCAGAAGTTTCGACGGCATACTCCCTGATCGTGAATGGTAAGACGCCGCATCCAACAAAGGGAAACTACGCAGTGACCACTTCTCCTAACTGGTTGGAGAACAGTCAAGTCGGAAACATCCGACTGTGTCGGTATGAGCCCGAGGTCGAGGATCTGTGGCCATTGACCCGGACACATTCTGGTGGGCATTGTAACATGTTGAAACAGATGGCATGCAAGCACGGTTTCGAGGAAGACAGCATCAAAGGAGTTGGGGAAGGTACATTGGAACATTGTATTTAATGGAATAAAAGCTGGAGCTTTACATGACCCATAGGGTAAAAAGAGTACGGGTCGGGTTAATGAAAGGCCAAGCAACCTTATAGCGGGTTGGACTCGCGTGTTAGCCGTATCTTCATCGGGCTTATGTGGCATTTAAACAGAATGCACGCCGGCTCAAAGCGAGACATCCCACCACGCCCTCCGAAACGGCTTTGGAAAGGAAGAGGTGGAAGAAAAAAAGAAGAAAGAAATTCCATCCAGTAGAATGTAGTTAAATTAGGGAATATCGCGGTGTAGCTCGGCCAGATGACAGTCCAAGCGGGCCTTAAAGTCCGCCACAGTGGGTGCCAAGACTAAATCGGCCGGCAGAGCATTCCACGGTCGGCAGATTCGCAAAGAGAAGTAGTGTCGTCTGCAGTTCAGCCGACTGTGCTGATGTGTGAGCCTCAGTGGGTGGCCACGTAGGTGGGAGCCCGATTGGTGCAGTGTGAGTAGGTGGCGACAGGGATGTCCAGGGTTGGATAAGATCATGAATACGAGGATCAGGTCGCCCCGTAGACGTCGGTACTTAAGCGAGTAGAGGCCCAGGCACTGAAGTCGTTGTGGATAGTCTAGGTGCTTGAGCCGTCGGACGGGTGTGGTTGCTCGACGTTGTGGGGCTTCGAGTATGCGTTGGTCCTTCAACAACCAAGGGCTCCAAGCCTGAATAGCGAACTCCGAGTGGGGTCAGAGAAAAGCGTTAAGGAGGAGGCGGAAATTGCTGGGGTCAATTTGACCGAAGGCTCGTTTCAGCAATCCCCACATGCGATTAGCAGCAGCTGCTGCTTTCCCGGCAGGAAGCGGATACGGAAAGACTCGTCTGGGTAATGATACCCAAGTCCTCTTTTCGGCTGAAGAGATCTGGAGGATAAGCGCTCCCAGGTAATATAAGGGAGAAAAAGCGGAAGGGCGGGTAGAAAGGAACGCGACATTTCGAAGCGTTAAATGGAATGTTATTTTCTATGGACCACTGATTTAGACGGTCGAGGTCCGTCTGAAGTGCGCTGGGCATCGTCCGGAAGGTTAATTGTGCGCCACAGCTTGGCGTCATCCGCGTATAGTAGCCAGCGAAGACTCCACTTGCGTGTGTGACGTACGTCAATGAAGGCCTAGGAAGAGGTGCGGTCCGAGAACAGACCCCTGTGGAACTCCGGTTGTGGCAAGGATGCGGGGATACAACGCTCCGTCGACGCGTACTCTGGAAGGTACGGTTTTGGAGGGTAGTTCCGGATCCAGTCCATAAGTCCCCCTGAAACGCCGTAAGATGACAGTTTCCGCAGCAGAATCTTGTAGGTCGACCTTGTCGAGGCTTTGGCTGAAATTCCAGAAAGATAACATGCGATTACTTGGCCAGAGGTCGGCTGCAGTCGTCCTGCTGTCCCTGAGCAAGTAGCAGGTTACTCAGCAAGACTCAGGAAAGGTCAGTAACGATCAGAAACTTAGGTGCGGTCATTGACGCACCGTAGGAAATGTATAACTATAGGCAGTAAGTGAGAAAACATAACGATAGAGAGTGATGAATCAAAGTCACAGAAACGAGCTCACCAGAATTAAAATTCAAGTGGCGGACGGCATGTTCCTAACAGGGGGTCACAAATGTTGGGTGGAGCCTGGGTTACTAGTCGGTAATTGATGACGCCTAAGAGACGTGGTGAAATACGGGACTGGACAAAAGTTGAATCCCTGACCAATTTTTAAGAGGTTTGAAAAACTGGACGGGGGGTTTAATGGAGATTCAACCTGATTGTTTAACCTTCTCAGTGCAGCGACAGCACGGATTCCATTAAGGATTTTCATCTCTGACAAATTTACCTGTAGCATGTGAAAGCTGGCCTGAGGCAGCAGACAACGGTCACGTTTTCGACGTGATTTTCTTTGACTTCTCCATAGCCTTTCTACTGTCCCACATCAACGACTCTCATTGAAGTTATCGTATATTTGGAATAGCCCTTACATGAGTGGCTGCTTTCCTAGTGGGTAGAGAACATAGTGTACGCGTCTGGCCTAGACTTTCGCTTAGACAAGCTGTTCTTAGTGGCGTTCGGCATGGCCCGGTTCTAGAGCCGTTGCTTTTCGCAATTTATGTCAATGACCTTCCCTAATGGGCTTGATTAGCCCGCTATTTTCGCTGGTTAGCTCAAGCTATGGAAAATGTGGATATTCCCTGGTGGCTCTGACGCATTTCAGAGTGCCTTGGATTAGGCTCAAGGATTGGGCAAACTTACGATTGTGGCCTATAAAGCAGGCCGAACTATTCTGTCCTCCGCACTGGAGGTGAGACTAACCCAAGCACCACGTAGTAGGTGAAAAACAACTCCGTCTTGTCCACTCAACACGTTGAGAAAAGTATCACCCACACCTCAATGCTTTACACTGGGGGCAAAGTTGAGGGTTGTGCTTGTAGAGGGCTCTCGTATGAGGTGTTGATTCGCCCCTCCATTGGGGTTTCCTAACGGCCAATATTGTTGTGAAGGCTGTTCTCAGGTTTGTGCGACCCCACTTAGAGTATGGTATCCAGGCTTGTCCGCCCCTGTCTTGTAAGGGACCAAATGGAACTGGAGAGGGTTTTGCGAATGAGTACAGGTTAGAGCAAGGATTACGGAGGCTAACGTATCCCGAATTTTTGCTTAGCTTTGGAATGTACTCAATACACTACCGCAGAATAATAAGAGACCTTCATCCTCAACTACCTTATCCCAACGGGTATGACCGGTCCATACTAGTCCTGGCTATTGAGTCCCAGCGAGCTGCTTGTCTCCGAGGTCACCCGTTGAAGCTGCACAAACTGCGTTCTGACCAGGTAAGGACGGAGGTTTGCTTGCGCGTCGAGTTATTGGACTTTGGAGCTCGCTTCCGGAGCAACTTGTTAAGAAGCCCAAGGTTGAGGTTTTCGAGCGTAGTTAGATGCTCTTAGGTGACAGTGCCTAACGTCACTCTTCTCCTAACCGACTTGCATCTTCACCGTTACCTTCCTTTTTTATAATTTCTCCTCCCACCTTGATATTATCATTATGCTAGCTGACCCTTCGTCCTCTTATTTTCTTAGCTTACCCTTCACACTTTTACCTTCACATAACCGGCCTGACAAGGACTGCTGGGCGGAAAATGGTAGGCAGAATTTTTTTGAACAGTGTGTCGTGGGTCTTTGTTTTGGTTTTACAGACATCTCAAACAAACCGATCATCCTGATCCTGTCGATATGCAAAGTAAGGAACATTCGTGGCATTATCCTATCGTTCCGATCAAAATGAACTTGAAATTGTCTGAACCCAAAGTAAATCGTGCAGGCTACAAAATAGGAAGCGTATCAACCAGAGCGCGAACCAATGCAGCAAGGTGCTCCACCAATACCCTTTATGGTCAACGGAAGTGCCGTCAGTAAAAACACGTGAACGTTTGAAATTTTAAAACAACCGAAAGGTCCAATGTTGCAATTTAATGAAACAGCGGGTTTTTGGTACACTAAAACGTCATCATAGTAAGGAAATTTGTGGAGGTTGAGTTTTTCAGAACAGAGCGAACGTTTTTTGAAGGTAAAACGACATCCCCATTTTCCACTACTTACGCAATTTATTGCGAAGAGATTGAAGACCCCGGTCCGCCCGCTGCACTTCCTGGAAAACCCACAGCAACGCCTGCGTCCTGTGAATACTAAGCCGTAATTCGATGTTCTGGCTTCTCATACTGATCAAGCTTTTTAGCTGAAATAACGTGGAAATCTGTGTTTGAAGAAACACTTGAACAGAAATTTGCCTATTGTCAGCTCTCCTCTGGTCCAAGGTATCTTGGATCGATTAAAGTGGTACGGGCCAAAGCGACCCCTTGATGCGTACTGGTAATTTTGCGCTTGTTCCCTGTTTTAATGCCCTTTTAAACCAGGACTTGCCTTTTTATTGTGGAGGTTTTACGGCTGTATACTTGTTGGTAAATTCTGCTGTTTTCCACTTACACACGGCCGTCTTGCTAAAAACCGAGGCGGGTGAACTCCATGCGTACCTGTCTGATGTGTCAACTGTAGCTTTTGATGGCCTATTGGATGATACAGAGTAGAAGGAAGTTCAATGTTTCGCTCTTGGCACAAGAGTTTCTCCAGGCTCTTGTGTCAAGGGCGAAACGAGACAAAAAACCCTACCAATACAGATTGGTATTCAACCCTTCTAAACTCATGACATCCCAGTCGGTTCCAAGCATATTCCGAGATACCGAAGGAAGTACTTTGGTTAGATTCGCCGCTTCTCGATCGTTGCAAAGATAGCCTAGGTCATCGCGGGAAATGGTACCAATATAGAACCACTGAAGCTGTCAGGTGGGAAAATAGCTGGATCCCCGTAAACTAAGATTGAGAATCCAATTAAATGCTATGAAACCTTTCCTCGGTCTCGCCACCAACGATGAACTCTGTAGGCGGTGTCCAGACGTTTACAACAGCAATGTGGACATAGCCAGGCTGCATCGTACTCGATGGCTCCTCGGTTTTGAACAGTTTCAAACTGTGGCCACTTGTCGAACTCGCTGTGTTGAGATGAAAGAATTTCTGTACTTCCCTCCCCAAATATCTTATAAGAATACGTTGGGGGAAAATCAAACCTCCGCGTTGATGACGGTGTTCTAGGGAAAAAGGTTTATTTGTTTGAGTCGGAGAGAATAGGACAGGTCCCGCAGCTCAGGAACAGATTTGGATCCACGCCGTTGAACCTTCTCAATCATATCACATTCGAATTTCGTAAGAGGGTAGGCGGCAGGTAGCCCGTATTCGAGAAGCGGGCGTACATGTGAAGTAAACAGGAGTCGGAAGAGCCCCGGGGTCAGGCGAGAGAAGGCTCTACGTATAGAGTGAAACATCCTGTAGGCCGCAGCGACCTTTTCTTGGTATCTTCATTAGATTGAGGTCAGGCGAAAGTATCACCCCAGATCCCTCTCCTGAGTGGCGTTTCTGAGCAAGGAACACCAATATGGTAGATTCCAAATGGGTCAGACGCACCAACAGAGAAGACCACCACACTCCTCCACAATTCGATTGGCACTGCCACTTACTGACCAATCACTTTAGCAGCCGGTCTCATTGTAAACCTGTCAGCAATCTTCCGATACTGGATACCTCCCTCCACAGCCTTCAGGTCAGGTCGGCGTTTAGATTAGGCAATCCGCCTGGAGTGCGGACGACTAAGCTCATTGTGAAGACATTGAAAGTACCGGGGTCCGAGACAGCACGCAGTGGGACTCCCACTAGTCATAAGAACAGGGCGTGAAAATTTTCGTTTACTTCGCACCTGCATCGTGCGGTCGCGAAGAAATCCCGAGATCCAAGTGGAAGATTCCTGGCGTTACCGATTCCTCGGAGCTTTAAGCAACATAGTTCTTGCGGCCAGGACCCCTGTCGAAAGCTTTGCTGAAATCAACAATCACAACCCGGTCCAGGGCGTTTACCGAAATCTAACGCGTCTTCGCCCATTCTCATTAACAGTAGTACAGTTCAAGGTACATGAGCGTGCCCTTCGAAAACCATGCTGTGCATAAGAGAAGACATTCAGTTCCTCGAGGTAGAGATGAAGAGCCTGCTTCAAGATCCGCTCCATAACTTTACACACTATCGACGTTAAGCAGATTGGATCTTGCTTGTTCCCTCCTTTCTATCTGGGTTTGACAGTGCCCACTTACCAAGCCGACTAGAGACTCCCAACTTCAAAGGATCGACGGAAAATCTGACAGGTGAGGCGATGTACTCCGCCACAGTCCTAAGGAACAAGGGGTGCAACCCATCCGGGCCGGGTGAAGAATGCGGATCTAAATCAAAGAAAAGTTAAATCAAAAAAACTGATGTTAATGTCTACTTGATCCAACAGATAAGGAAAGTTGGACACAGTGTTGTCGCAAGAGGGAGTTACTTTCGCGAAGACAGAAGGTACTGTTGGGCCAAGAGACTGGCTTTATCAGCCTCTTCGTAAAGTAAATTTCGATGCTCACAGGAACACAAGGTAGGGATGCCACTGCCGGCCCTGGTGCTTCTTTTCAGATAAAAAGCATTTTGGGTGTCGTTCTGGAGTGTTCTGCTAATGATAGTTCATATTGTAGCCGTTTCTGATGATTCATGGTGACACCAACATTCCTGATAGTCTTGTAGGAAGAGTAATCGGACTCTGTTTGAGATTGCCTGAAACGATCCCACAATTTGTATCTTCTGTTCATCAGAGAACTCAATTCACTGTCAATCTAAGGTGGACCCCTCTTGAAGGACTTTCTACGAAAGAAAGAAGCGACCTGCTCATTTAGGGACGCCATTTTGGAGAGCACAAGATTCCACGCATCGTCAAGAGGAATGGGATCAGGAATACTCCAGTCCATAGCGCTTGCGACTGTTCTCAGACGGAGTGGATCCGCATACCAAAAGTTCCGACGGCAACCACCTTGACTATGGATAGTGAGGCGACCTGTCCATTGGAATGAAACGACACAATGATCGCTTTTTCCGATGGGTTGAAGAACTGTTAGATTCGTGACATCTGACTGAGCTGGTGGGACACAATGTTCAGAGTGTTTGGCGTTTGGTCGGCGACAATGCGGTTTGGAATGGCGACGTTCTGCAACAAATTGCAATAAATGACATTTTTACATGAAGTTGTATCAAAGGATCGGGTTGACGACCACCATTAATAATTCCCAGTAAACATTACGGATATTAGTATCCCCCAACTTAAGATCGCACTTTTCTGCACCGTGTTTCCTGATCAAATCGATCAAGTGAGCTGCGGATCCTTATAGGGCTGCTTTGAGAAGCTCAACCATGTAGGAGCTGCATCCAACATGAACACGTCACCAAAGTGGATCAAAGTCATTGGCGTCGACACTGGTATCTGAAACGAAATGGGTCTTGCGTTCGGCCTGCCAGTAAAGTATGACGCGGCCACCGTACTTACCTCCAAGCCGGTCGGCTCGACAGAAACTGGATCCCAGGGACGAAGACCCCCTGAATCTATGTTGTCCGCGAAAAGCCAAGTTTCGGCGAAGGCCATCAAATTTGGGCGGGTATCGGACGCAAGCGTCTGCACCCCAACGATTTTATTTCTCAGACTGCGTACATTGGCAAAAATTACCTGCAGTCAGTTCTCATGCTGTACTGTCCTGGGTTGAGGAGAATTTTCCTCCAACGGGTTCTCGGGGCTCTCCGGATTTAGCGAAAATCCACGCTATGTAGGTCTGTCTCACCATTCGCTCTGCGGGACCGGAGCTCATCAACGGCTTTATCCTTTTAATACGATCTTCCGGAGAAAGATCTCCCAGGACGCAAAACGGCTCACCTTTCAAAAGTGGGGTTCGCCGGAGGACGCGTCAGCATTCCTCTTAGCTTTGGCGTACGTGCTTGAGAGGGCGTTCTTTAGAGGATCTGCTTGCTTCCTGCCCAGGCGCAAGGCAGAGCTAATGTTTATAAGCAATTCACCAACGAATAAAATGGAAAGCATTTGCTCATGGAACCCATGGGCATCCAGCATCCTTACTGCAGATGTGCATTTGGTAGAATCTAGCGCGTTCAAAATGGTAAGATATCGTTCACGAGGTGGGCGTCTGCGACCCCAGCAGCAGTACACCAAACAATGCCAATGCATTGGTAATTTCCAAGGAGGAACATATATTCGTATTTTGTCTACTTCCATGCAAGAGTATCGGATTAATGTAAATTTTGATCTGAACCCTTAAGGGTGCAGCCTCTAGCCGGTCTAGAAATATACCTATTTATTTAGGGTGGCAGAGCGTGGTCAGAGTTCTGCGGCCGTAGTGACGCCTTGTCCGTTATCAACTTTGCATGCTTGTTGTTTTTGTCGAGAACAGATTTCATTTTGGACTTAGAAGACGTTTTCTTGTGTTTGGACTTCGACTTCGTCTGAACATTACACATAGTTTGGCTCCGACCATTTGGAATGGTGAGAGTTTTCCGCATTACGGCTACATGTATCCCAGTCGTGGCCTCACTGTGCAAGGAGTGTGTCAAAGACTAGGTTTGGGAAGCAGATGGAAAACGGCTTCGTGTACCCTTGGGATAGCTGAGCCGGAATTAGGTGTGGACGAAATATGTGATGAAACCAGAGAGTCCAATGCTGTGGAAGCTTCAAACGTCGTTGGGGTAGAATGAGGGCTCAGTGCTGGCCGTCTAGCGGGAAGGTGTCTACTGTGTAATGGAGTACGGCAGCGACTACAGGAGGTCGCGATAGCCGAGGTAATGTATCGCTGCAGAGACTGATAACGTTCACGACAATTGTCGCAGCAGGCAATATGCATTCATCCGTCCCACCCAGAGCACCGTACGGTCTTAGAACGCAATGTCGCAACTTTATTTCAGCGTAGGCATTTTGACGTCATGGTTACTAACCCGGATAGCTCTGCCCACTATGTAAATCGAAGGCAAACACCTCACAAAATCCGAGCACTTGGAATGGGCAACATTATTCGCAGCAATTCTGCCTCTACAAGGCCAGTTACTGATTCATCTGGTGGCATGCAGTATGGTGTTTTCTCGCACTTGTATCGCAAAACCTGTACCTTCCACCGAGCAAAGCAGTACAATACGCATCAACCAGTAAAATTTTCTGTTTAGATGCGCAGGTTGTTGCGCCCAGCAAGCGTGGTTCCCGGCTTTCACCTGAGCTGAATTTAAGGCACCGGCATCCAGGATCGCAGTGGTTGAGAAGGCATTGGCCGAGGTTGTCTCTCTTGCCGTACTCAACTTTAATGTGTATTTGGTTGTGAAATCCCTAGATATTGCGAATGTGGACGCTTTAACGGACTTTCCTGCTGCCAACAGGCAAGCCGTTGACGAGGCCTTCATCCTACCGGAGGCTCCCGTTCACATAGAGATAACTGACACAGATGACTCGAAGAGCAACGTTGACGCCTCCCAGCCACAAGACGGGGCCCCGGCTCTTGGGCCATTAAAGAGTAAGAGTAGGGGAACATGGAAGGCTCGCACACCCACTGCCCACAAATCAGGAGGTGATAAAATGTTCAAGCAACAAGCGCTTGAGCCGGAAACACCGCCTGGTGTTGCAATTCCCTCAGTAAAATATGAGGTGTCGTCGGCTTCGGTCCAACCGATTCCTGTCAAACAACCATGTGGCGTGACTGGTAGAGCATGTGGAGTAAATACTCCCCGTCTGGGAGATTCTTGCAAGCTAAAGGTATGGTTTACAGAAACGTAACTGAATGCAATGCCGCTCTTCTCACCGAGCGCATGCTTGATGAGCTAGGCTAGCTTAAAGTTTGCGGGACAAGGCTGTGTGTGATATCTGAGACCGACAATTTTTACATAGGCAGGGAACCCCTTAAATTTCACCTCGTCGACATTTCTGCACCTCACATCCCACAGGTAAAAAGGACGGAATCGAGAGCGCAGCCTCCGTGGACAGATACTGTGGGGAAGGGCCTGCTAAAGAAACGGTCTAGATGCTGGCAAACGTACCGAGTAGCTCCGTCGAACAGTACGTTTGACAAGTATCCGCTGGTATAAATTAGTGTACGCTACATCTTAGGTTGGCCCAGCCTCAGTGTGACAAGGGCTTATCTGATACTGCCGCGAAAATCCCAAGCAATTCTTCGTTTACAGTAGATGAAACTGCGGTATAAGCGCGCCCATACCACCACGGCTTCGAGGAGGTGAGATCCATGCCTATAGCGACTACAACAAAGCATGAGTGCTTAGTGAGCAGTACTCAAGCCTCTTTATGCGCGAGCAAAATACGCAATGCAAAGAATTCGCCTCAAGCGTCTCTGAGGACGGTCGTCTGGAGGAAATTCCTATAACTGAGTCTCAAGTTTACCGGCTGCTAACGAAAGTACACCCAACCAAATCTTCTGAGCCACATTCTGTTCATCCAAGATTGTTGCACGAATAGGCAGTGTACCTCAGTGGACCTCTGACGTGTTTTTCAGAAGTCACTCAACAGCTGTGTCTCGCAGACTGAATGGAAGGAGGCGGTGATCTGCCTGATTTTCAAATGCGGTGAGAAAACCTACCAGCTAATTACAAGCCTGTCAGCTTGAGTAGCGTAGTCGTTAAGTTAGTTGAAAACTTAGTACGAGATATAGTGAAGAACCATTTAAAATGTTTAACCAGCTTAGTATCTAGAAACATGGTTTTAGCAGCGTTTTAATGTCAAACTAACTTGCTGGCAGCTCGTGCGCGCTGGGCTACAGCCCTAGGCAGTGGAAAAGTGGTGGAGTTGGTGTTTATTGACGTCGCCAAGGCGTTTGACACTATCCCTGTTCGCGACTCTCACTGAAGTTGAGGTCGTATGGAATACCTGGTCATGCTCTCCAGTGGGTGTCAGCTTTCCTGGATGGACAGGAGCAGTGTATTCGTGTGGGAAGCTGTCTTTTGTTTCGACAAGCTGTCGTAAGCGGCTTTCCGCAAGGCTTTCTCCTGGGTCCGCTGCTCTTCTCGGTCCACGTGCTTGACGTGCCGGAGGAGCTAGAGGTCCCATCCTTCTTATTTGCTGATGACCTAAAGCTCCGTAAGACGGTTGATATCCCTGGAGGTCCTGGGGTTATTCAAGGTGCTCTGGATAGACTCTGAGACTGGTCTGGCTTGTAGTTGCTGCCTATAAACCGGGGCAAAATGTTCAGTGCTGCGTGTCGGAGCGCCTGATTCTGCCACAAAGTATGTGCTCGATGGGAGTGAACTACCTCACTTGGCTCAGCAGGTTGATCTAGGTGTCCACCACTGTTCCACACTACACTCGGGAGACAAGTGGAAGAAGACGGCTAATGAAGGGGCCCGGATGCTGCGGTTTATCCGTCGTTCTTTCGGGACCCTAACCACTAATGTGGTTGTGCAGCTCTTCGCCACATTTGTGCGACCCCATGTAGAATAATGCTTCAAAGCCTGTCCACCATGCCTTGTCCGGGACAAAATGGCGCAAGCACGGATGTTGATTTTCGGTGCTAGGTTGGTCTTGGTTACAAGAAAAAACGTACCCCGGGCGCCCATCTATTGTGAGGAGACATTCAACGCACTATCGAAGGACTAGACGGGACCTAATCCCAACGTACCGTATTTTAACTGGGATGGTTGGGCCTGATTTGTCTTGGTTAAATAAATAAATAAATAAATAAATAGGTATATTTCTAGACCTGCTAGAGGCTGCACCCTAAAGGGTTCAGATCAAGGCTTACATTAATCCGATGCTCTTGCATGGAAGTAGGCAAAATATAAATATATGTTCATCGTTAGAAATTCCAAATGCATTGGCACTGTTTGGTATACAGCTACTGGGTATCAGGCGCCCACCTTGACGTTTTCTGGTTCCTTCGGGCGATCTTGAGCTCCTTGTTCTTTTATTGTGAAAAACTTCGAGGAGTTGTGCCTTTTCTCCTTGGAACAGAATCCAATTCGCCGAAAGTTCACTTTAAATTGATCGCACATTAATTGGCCACTCAGTTGCCCCAATTGTTGTTGCGCACATGGAAGAAATGAGTGAAGGGATTATAAGGCATACAAAAAGTTTAGAAAAATTTTTTTTTCGATAAATGCAGGCAAGAATAAAAACAATTTGTTAAGAGAGAAAATAAATCTGCGTGCTTCAGTAGAAAAATACCAATTAACAAAAAAATAGAGCCCTACTTTTCTTACGCTGATATTGCTCTCCGGCGCGAAATTTCAACCTGAGTTATTCTCAGATAAAAGAAAATGCCCTTCTACAGTTACAATACCGCTTAAAGTAGCACAATATTGCACTGATCTGGACCAGCTTTAGCGCCTGAATACGCTGAAATCAAAAGCAACACAATACGTGCAGTATTTTGCGAGTTATTCGCAATTAAATGATGGTCTACGAATAAGGCCATTTTTATTTTTCGCTAAAAATGGCTTTCTGCTTTGCAAGCAGATAGCAGAAAAAAGAAAAAAAACATAAAAAGTAGGGAAGCGGCATATGATCTAGATGGGCATGGCTATCCAGAAATGCTCTAATTAGCCCGTAATACCCTGCGACAACTACGGGCTGCGCAGGTGGCCGAAAAGTAAACTTTGTAGGCATACATGATAAATATATGCAAATAAGGGATGGTTTTGCGCGAAAACACTAGAAATCCAGCAAGGAATATTATATCAACATGGGAATCCAGGGGAGCCTGTAATTAACTCACGGTTAGAAGGCCACGGCATACCGTTTTCAGGGGATACTGAGCCACATAAACAACCAGTAAAATAGAGTTTAGCATTTTTTAAGCCTCTAAGCTTTACTAAAGCTTATAACAAGACCGCATGAGCCAGGTCTACCTGAGTAAACCAGGGGGCCTTTCAGATCGGCTGACAGATTTCGGCCTGCGAAATAGACATATTACTTGGCTAAACATCACAAGATTTATCCCTTAGAGCCGATTTTCTATATTCATGAGGCTCTGTCACTAACATCAGTGAGCTACAGGAGCCTGTCACCAATAATAAAGAAATAAGCATGGGAAAATTTAGTAAAATTTAGCTAATTGCATTTGGGCGTGAAATCCGTTTTGGTCTACATTGGTTGGGCTTTAACAGCTCTACTTCTGGTGGTTGAGCTTGCTCACACTTGAGTTATTGTTATACCTCGTGTGTAGATGCACACTATTGTGCAGCTCTTTGATGAATTTTGATTTATTTCTCTCCGTTCTTAAGTTCCGAAGATAGTGCCGGCGGTGTTCATCCAGATGGCAATGTTAACTGGTACTCTAATGTCACGCCGACTATTTCTTTTGTGATTTGCCTGGCAAGAGCTGTTCTATCACCCGATGCAAAGAGCGATAAGGTAAATCAGGAGTAGAATAGTAACAAAAACCAGTGGGAGCTGGTCGTGCACCCACCATTACGCATAACGCATGGTAGGCTTTGGAGCCAGCTAAAAGATAAATGATACACGTGCGGCCAAGATAAGAAAAGTGGTGGTGGAAAGTTTCTGGTACTCCAGCCAGCCAGTGTGACAGGGGCCTCTCTGTCGTTGGTTGGCTTTCGTGCCAGTGAAATGAAATCTGGAAAGGAGAGTGTTTTACGAGCAAAAGCAGTTAAAGAGGAGGATCTGGTTTTCATTATGACTGTCTACTAGTGTTGCCAATAGCGAAAGGCACATGTATTTAATCCTGCTGCATTATCTGGACTCCGCGGGCATTGTATGAAGTTAGACAAAACGCGGCTTGATAGTTAGGGCGGCGACATGGTCATCGCATCAGATCGTCGAGCGCTGGAACTGCTTCCTGCAAGTGTTGTCAAGGAAGCTACGGTTAAGTTGTTTGAGCGTCAACTAAATGCTCCTGGGTTGCAACGCAAAACCTTTCATTTTTTGTCTAATTCCCATCTTCATACTTCGATGACATTTTCCGCACTTTCCCTCACCATTGATGTTATTCTCCTCTATTAAATGATTTTCCTTACTATTGATCTATGTTTTCTCTTCCTTCCTTCCTTACGTCACGCAAGTGACATAGCAGGGGCAGCTAATGTAAGGAACGTGGGCAGTAAATTGGTGGACCAGGGTGCTTTTCGGGTGTTTTCGTTTTAGATCCATCAAGAAGTCAGAGCACCCGTACCAATCCCTGGACCAAAGACTTGCTCAAGAATGAAGACTTACTAGATTCATTCGGTCGTTCCGGTCTCGCTTGAACTTGAACTTGCTTCTTCTCCAGGTTTTCCGCAACCTGAAGTCCAACTTTGGTAATTGAGGTATCAACGAGTTCTATTAAGGTGGATGTTGACTGCACGTAGACTGTAGTATTGTTCCAGATTTCTCTTTACGTTATGTGTCAGCCTATGCTCGTAAGAGTGTTTGGCCGGCCTCTATAATTTCACGACCAGGTTTCGACATTTTTTGGTAATTTAAACATCTACCGAATTCTCTGAACTCATAGAAACTTCTCCATAAAGAGTATCGAGGATGTAATGCTCCAATTTTTTGGTTACCAACTAGGCTAATTCCAGTGGCGTGTCCTGCAATGAAAGCAAACTCCTCCAACAACTGCGGGAGGCCGCTGTTGTACAAACGACACTTCTGTTTCTGGGTTGTCCCCTCTGTCCAGGAATCCAAGTAATGTGCATGGGGCTGACAAGCAAAGGCGTGGGAAGAATAAGGCTAATATTCTGCTCCAAACGGTGTTTAGCCAAGCACCTTGCTAACTTAATGGAGAAGGAAAGAACAAAGTGGTCGCGCTTACCTATGAAGACCCCCACAGTAACGGCTGAAAACCATCTTCGGTGCTCACAAAGCTGTCACGTCTTCTAATCGGAAAAGGAACGTGGTGCACAAAGGTATATCTATGCTCTTACTGCTCTACATCTTCCAAAGAATCTGCACTACTGACAGCATGACCCAGTCGGCATATGGTAGGTTCTGGTCGCCAACTATCACAAACCTTGGCGTTGAAGGCGCAGCTAGCTAAGTTCCTTGGCCTATCCTCCCATTGAGGATGGACTGTGATATACAAGCAAGCAATTCAAACTTATCCCACACTTTCAAAAAACTAGTTGGGCGCGTATGGTGTACTGGGCTTCCAAATGGTCACAGCAACATCGTATAAGTAAAGGCAGCCCACCTCCATTTATGCCACTAGAACGGTATTTGCTGTAACCGAGAACTTGGTTAGGAGACATTCCTAACCCGAGTCAGTTGAAGAGAGCCAGCTGTCGGTGACAGCACCAATAGCAACAGCACAGCAACCCAGCACCAGTTCCTCCATTTGGTGCTTAACCTACCAACGACACCGAATACTTCGTTTGGTCGTTTCCACCCTAGTGAAACGCAAAGCTTCACTGCACCCTGCATTCAAACTTAAGGGTAGCAAGGTCAGCGTTCCGGCCGACCTGCCAAGGGCTGACGGGCTGAATTTGAAGGAGGCCAACAAAAGCCTTAAATAGAGGTAGGAGGCTGGTCAGCAAGGCCTCCGTATTGTGAGCTTTCATGTGGTCAACCGGAGGTCAATTTCTGCTTTATCAGAACCCATCCTGATGGCGCATGACCTAGAGTTAGTCGCGCTGTATTCCTTCAGGTAGCACGTAGCAAACAACCAGGGGCACGAATTGGGTTTACTTCCAGATACTTCTCGACCCGGTATACATGCATTCACTAACATATGGTTGTCTCAAGATATCAGGGACGGTGAGGTATGTTTACCTGGCAGAGCAAAGCTCCGAATTGATCGCACCGTTGGTCGTCAAAGCAGTGGCATTGTACTTTATGTGTTGTAAATTATATGTGTTGAGTAACTGCAACTTGCAGTCGTTAGCTCAAACTGGTAACGCTCTATCGGCTTTATGTACACTCGCACTAGCCAGTTTGCAGTTGTTGTGGCATACAAGAGCACTGGAACTACCTCCAGGGGGCACGGACCTTTTCGTATGCAGTATGATAATAGGCGTTTAGCTAAATGAAATTCCAACCTCCCGGAATTCTGCTGGGCTGATGTTTCGTGCAATTCTACGACGGCAACATCAGGTGCAGACTTTCTTGAGAGGACCCTCCAAATTCATATGCACCAGTTCGTGCACTTCCCACTAGGTTTACGGACACCCAATTACCAACTAATTAAGACCTGATTTTGGCTAAGCCCTTTGGCTTCGCAACTGGTGTTTCGTACGTTACGCCTGTCTTGTCCAGTCATCATTCAATTAAATACATTCGCTGTGCTCTGCCAAAATTGGCCGTTGCTGTTGCCACCCGGAACAGGTTATTTTACACCATCTACTGAGGAACTTTAATTTTGGTTTTAGGTTATCCGTTTGGTTTAACTGTACCACATTCTGGTTACCAATATTTTCCTACTCCGCTGCTTTTCCGAAATCATTTCGAAGTACGGTACTCAAAATGCCTTTCGTCCACTACAGGCAGCAAGTCCAGGACAATACTAAACGGAGGTTGAGGAAACAACACGGCTAGTTAAGATAACCTCTTGCTAGTTGGAAAGTTGCTCTCCCAAGATGCCCTTTGTGGAAAACGCAATTACCAGTCTTCCTCTCCAGCAAGGTGCGTTCATTGCTAGGAAAATTTACTGACCCCACCGCTCTTTTGCAACGGAAGGAGTGTATAAACATAAGTATTATTAAGTTACCAGAAGGCTTCTTGTACGCTAAGAATAAAGCTGAAGTCATTAGCAGCAGTGGATACCGTGCCAGGAAATCGTGGGGGAGAGGTCATCAAGTGGATTAACCAACGCTGGTGCAAATCAGTCAATCAAATATCCACACACTACAAGTTCTATTAGCTATGATTTACTTGAGTACAAGCCAAATTTTTCATTGGCTTTCAGTCCGTTGTTATCGAAACCCACTACCTTGCCTCTAATACATTATTATCGGCACTGAAGTTTCAGGTTGAGAACGTTTCATTGGTATTGCTTCCGAAACTAGAATGTTCTGTCGGCTTTGCGCCGGTGACTATAATAATTGCGACACAAATCTCTTCAAGTCAAGTGCTTTGGCCAACTAAGTAAGTTTCCCGACCAAACAAGACAACAAAGATTGAGTTTGCATACGCAACCAAAATTCGTTTGTGCTGCTTTCAAAAATGTGCACCACAAATGTACTCGGATCATCGTATGCTTAAGACTGGCTTCGTTATCTACAGTAAAATCAATCATACCGCAATGAGGAAACAACAATTTAAGACTATCCGGCGACGCAAGTGCTCGGCGGAAACTATGGCAAGACTTCAAGGAATGCCTTCTTCAACTGATTTTCAATGGTTACAGACGTAGGTATGTCGTTCCAATGCGGTCATCTCAATAGTTTCGATTTTCGCGCTGCTCGATTGCTTGGCGAAACTCTTCGGAAGCATCCAAGAATTTTAAGTACAAGGTTCTCTACTTATCAGCGCTCCTGCTGGGACAGACGATTGGGCACCTGGGGTGCAAAGCTGATCCGTTCAATAGAAGGAAAACGTCCAGTATCACCTGCGTAGGTCCTTCACTCTCATCTGCAGCGAGGTTCGTCTAAAGATAAGAACAAAGCACTCAGCTTGCTCTTTTGTCTGCTGGTGGAACCGCGGCGACGGTATGTGTGTGATACCGTTCTGCTTACAGTATTCGGCGAACGGCAATGATACGAACTGGGAGAAATTGGCCGTAAGCAGAATCTGATAGTCCACGTTGGGCGAAAATCTTCTCAGTAATCCATTTGTTATGCCACCAGCTGAGCGTACTGTGCATAACACTTCAGGACACTTGCTGAACGGATCAACGAAGGTGTGCTACTGGTGTTTATTCACGGGACCAAAGCAATCCGCGTGTACTTGATCCCACGGTTCCGTTGACAACGACCAAGAAGACGACTTAGCTTACCTGGACACGGCTTACATGCGCACCTTTGGTAAACGATTTCCCTGGCTAGGCCAGTTCCGAGTCGATGTTCGGCCAGTACACATAACATCATGCAATCGTTTTCATTCTGTGAATGCCAGGGTGTATGTGACGAAACTGCCCTAGGTTTCTATGGACAAGTTTTGTAGAAATAACCAATATCTCCGCGAAAACTAACGTCATTGGCGATGGATAATTCTTTTTTCCGGGACAGACCGTGCAATCCCCCATCTAGCTTGTCCTTAGACCACTGTGCAGTATGAAATCTGACCGTTTGTGGCAAGACAGAATTCCGCATTTATACATCTGATATCACCTCAAAAGTTAACGGAAGCTCTGAGCCTTAACAACGACACGTGGTTCACTTCCGACAACTGAGGGATTGTTGCAATGATAAATGTGGCTTGCTAGCATTCCATTCGCTTTGAAAGTGCATCAGCTTGAGCAATGTATTCTGTAGAAATGTTCTTCACCGTAACGCCTTAGCCCATCCCTGCCAACTGCTTGTTGTATAAACAGAGATGCCCGCATTTGAGATGAAAACGGCCAACAGCGGCTTATGGTCAGTGAGGAGTGTGAGGTCCCTTATATACAGCCTTTTGTGCAAGTCCTTTACAGCGACTATCGCTAACACTTCCTTCGCTACCTGGCCATAATCTCTCGCTGCGGCAACCAGCGACCAGGCTGCATGCGCGATTGTCATTGCTGAACCACATGCAAAGCTGTGGGTGGTGATTGCATCAACAACATAGTTTGAGGAGACTGCGGCCACCACAATCTTCAACGAAGGCTAGTAATGTGTCAGCGGAAAGTCAGAAAATAGCAGCATTTGTACATCGTCAACTGGGCTCTGATATCCTTCAGGCTAGAATCAACGTTTATCCTTGCCCACCCATATCCTCCTCATCATCATCCTCATCAACCTCATCATCAGTTTCTGCATCCTCATCAACGACAGCAAAAATTTGAACAGATAATTCTCCGCCATACAACCATGCTGACCATGCTGATCCGTTGCCCGTTTTTCCCGAGATTCTCACAGTTACTTCCGCCATAACAAGAACGTGTATCCACTGGGACTGGTCGACCCATCTTCAAACGCTTGGTCCTTTCTCCGGGAAATGAAGAACCCACACATCGTTCCAAATGGAGCTCTTTCCGCCATTCTGGAGACGCTACATTCACGGGACCTAAACAAATGGGTTTAGCTCACCTCGTACTCAAAGACAAAACTTACTCACCTGGAATAATATATTTACATGGATCCCCCTTCCACAACCCAAGACAAACAGCTTGGCGTGATTACCTTCACTGTTCCAAACATTCCTATTCTCCAGTCATCTGAGGCTATTCTGATGTCATTTCACGGACAGCGTTGCGCCCGTATACGTGGCTTTTCCGATGGCCCTTCATGGAATTTTTACTTGGCTATGAAGACAGTTAAACTTACTTACATTTGAAGGAACCCCAAATCCACTTTGCGGAGAATGGCATTTTTACCTGTTGTGGACATATTCAGCCACATGAAACTTCACTCACCGACCCCATGAAAATCCAGCGTGGATAGCTGGACACGGTTTGCGAGCAGAACCAGGATATAGTAGAAAAGCCGGCCTCTATTAACAATGTGTTTACTCACCTGCATCATTATCATTCGACTCTTCGAATCTTTTGCATCATTGACCGGCTTCAACGACTGCTGCCGTATCAGTTCTAAGCCACTCGGCCAACCAACGAAGAATATTGGCTGTCAACCGACTGCGAATAATGGAGTGCAAAGTCGGTCTATACGATACCTTGCCGACTTGCACTACTGCTCAAAGGAGGCTACGGCAGTGTTCCAGTACGTGGTGGGTTTTCGCCTTGCAAGCGTTCTCCCTATAAAAAGCCCCAGATGTCCGCTTAAAAACACTGCAACGTGGCGGATGTGACTCGCCATGAAATAAAGTCACGGCTAAACCTTTCACACGGACGCAGTCCTCAGCCTTCTACATCCAACTTGTGCAACCAATCCTACTATGAAGAATGCTTTGATGGAGCACAGATCATCCCTAGGTTGTAATGGTCGTTGGTTGCACCAAAACCTTGCTTGGATTCATGTGCACACGGATCACCACCTGGCGAAATTACCCTCAACTTGTGTCTTGACGGATTTTTGAGCGCCACAGCGCCATCCGGTTCCTTGCTCTGACTATTACTTGACAATGTGCTCACTCATATGAACTACACCTTTTTCTTTATACCTTTCATTAAAACGAAATGTTTTAACATTCCAAAGTATCCATGCTTACATGCATTTTTGATCAAGCCTTTACAGGTGTGTCTCGTTTTACCGAGAATACACCATTTATTTATTTATTTATATGATAGAGGATAAGCAGAAGGAGAGAAGTGAACTTAACGGAGGCCCCAATGCCCTAAGCAAACATACAGGGTCGAGACGCTTACACTTTGTTTAGCAAACATACCGTCAAAAATCGCTGGCTCACGTGCAAATGTATGGCAGAATCGGTGAGGCAGCTTCCATGAGGCTTTCACTGCCAGCGTCATAATCAGCCAGTATCCCGCAGATAACTCAGCACCGAACACGATTTAAACAGGCAATCCGACTAAAAGACGGCAGCAGACGCGCCACTGGGGTCGGTTGCGAGCCACGTCCTGTAATGTCTCGAGCTACGCACAAGGCGAGTCACGTGGACTCCAGCCTGCAAGGCTAAACTAAAAGCCGCAACCAATTTGGTCGTCGGTGAATTCATTTCACGATGTCGTCAACTTCTATCTACCTCGTGTCTTAGGCCACCCCACGCCTGGTCGAATGAACAAGGCTTTCCCAGGTAAGCGGTGACCGGGCATACGTAGCACATGACGGAGCCAACGCAACTGACTCAATGCTCCCTGTTGTTCTGGAGAGATAAAACGCTGGTCACCACCCAGTACTACCCTGTGCATATTAACTTTGCGGAAACGCTGGCACCATCCGACGCCAGCAATATTTCGCAGACAAGGGTGATCAACGACTTGAAGGCGCCTCAGCTCTTCAGAGCAAAGTGACCAAGTCCACTCACACAAAGAAGGACGGCTCTCGCTGTGGCCTTGTATACAGGCCTTTCTGACGGGGCACACTCCCTTGTCTCCAAATACGCTGCAGGTAAAATAAGGCAGTTCCGGCCTTTGCGATGCGTAAACTGACGTCCGTTTCTATGCAACGATCATTGCTGATGCAGCTGCCAAGCAAAGTAAATTGAACAGCCACTTCGAATTCCTCGTAAGTAATGGTCAAAGGGTTGTAACTTGGCAGGCGGTCCTGCAGCCACACTTTGCACTTTGAAGGTACGAGGCGCAAAACAAACAATGGGAACACACTAGACTGCTTACCTGGGTTTGAACTTGCTCCCGTAACATCGCTGTAAAGGCAGACGATATCCTTTAAGTTAACCAGCTCAACTAACCTTTCACCAGGCAGCACTTCAACGCTTACATTGTGAGTTCCGAAAAAGAACACGCAATGAGGGTC
>OX104066.1:66500535-66545991 GCA_944474145.2 Dicrocoelium dendriticum
TGGCAGCGACCATAAAATGATCTGATTCAGTTTCAAAGTTAAAATGGACACTAAATTCGCCTCTACACCGCCAGTTGCAATCCATAAGATGAACTGTTATTGCTTTCAGCCCTTCATTGGTTTCTCCGACTGGGATATACTTTTCTTCTCTATTACTGTGGACACTGCTGTGGAGCAGTTCTATAAACAAATGCATCACGCTATAGCCCTCCTTGCTCCACAATGCGTTCATACCCCTCATGTATCCAAAGATTCCGTCGAGCGCTTAGTCAACAAGAAAATCAGAAAGTTAGCTACAGGATACAGAAAGACCCATGACTTTTCACTTATCTTACAAATGCACGAATTTACCACCAGAGTCAAACATGGGTAAGTAACACGACGAAAAAATGAAGAACATATAGACATACGGACAAGCTGTAAAAGTAGGGAGTTTGTCAAAATACTGCGTCATAGAACCAGTGACCGCTCCCCTCTGATTACCGAAATTGTTGATGCTGAGGGTCACTTACTCCATGACCCAGCTGACATCTGTGAAGCACTCAGTGACCTTTTGGTCACTACCATGAGTCGCGAAGCTGACCTGTGACTGTGTGCACAGAGCTTACAGCAACAAACAACTTAAGCAGAGACTATATCTCGCTCAACAGTATCCACCAAGTTATCAAATCCATCAGGCCATCTTCCAAGCTGGGGTCTGATGGCATTTCCCCAGCCACCATTAAACTAGGAGGGCCTGATATACCATAGCTTCTGATGAGCATTCTTACTCTATCGCCAGAATTTAGCCACTTTCCAGACTAGCGGAAAACCTCATTTACTATGCCTCGGCATAAAGGAGGTGCCAAACAAACAATTGATAACTATCGACCAATCCACCACACCGATAATCTTTCGGCTATTTGAAAACTGGTCAGAAAGGAGATAATGAACTTCGTTGGTTCTATTGGCCTGATCAATAATTCGCAGCACACGATCGTTCATCACCTGTCAATAGCATAAATCACATTTCAGAATCAGTCGATTCAGGCTATAGAGTAGTAATCCTGTTTCTTGACATACACCAATCATTTGACTGAGTACCGCACAAGCGAAGTTTGCAAGTTGGAGAACTTTGGGATCCGGGACCCATTACTAGGTTGGCTATCAACATGCCTGAGTGGTCGTTATCAGGTAATCACTTTAGGTGATTATCGCTTTTCTCCACATGCAATCACCAGTGAGGTCATTCAAGGGAGCGTGCTTGGTCCCTCACTCCTTTACTCTACATCAATGACATCACCACATCTGTAAAATATTGTACTCCATTTTTATTTGCTGACAATATCAAAATCGTCTATAAGCTTCGGCGTGACGAGATTCAGGGGACATTACTTCTCATTCAAGATGACTTACATTCCCTTGAGTCATGGTGCTGCACATGAGTGATGAACCTCTCGGCTAAGAAATCCAGCATCGTGTCTTAAGGCTGCTGCATCCCCGAAGGATCTATCACATTAAAAATGAACGCATCCCTACACAGCTGTCCACACGTGAACTTAGTACTAGGTAATCGTCTACCTTCAGTTTCTCCGAGCAGGCCCAGTACCAAGTAGCACGTGCCAGGCAATCTATGTTTAATATATCCAACAGAATACACACAAATCGTGCTAGAGTTGAACTTTTCAAGCTACTAATTCGCCCCATCCTTGAATACTGCAGCATAATATGCGGCACTATTAGAAAGAGTGAGAGACTTGCTGTCGGGCAATTGCAGAGATCATTTACTTAACATTTGATTGGTAAGTACTCTGCAATGAGCTATCGAGAACGCTGCAGTGAACTTTACCTCGAACCACAAGATTGGGCGATTGAAGCACAAATTGTTGCTGCTTTTCAAAGTGCTACACAAAAAGACCTATTCCAACCTGCCTGCACTTAGTTTACAACTTTTCTCAACTCGAACTCTTCGCAACAAAGGTTTTACGCTGAACATAGCGGAGGCTAGAGCGAAGGTCCGCTCTAATTTCTTCCTGGTCAGATTTAGCTATCTGTGGAACTACCAATAACTCATAGTGTAGAGGGGCCGCTTCCAAGAATGCGTCGGGGGAGCTCTTCGGAGCTAGCTGAGAGCGGATCGCGAAAGACGGCTAGCGACGAGCCTGGGCCCGGAACTACGGAGCGGGAATATGTGGACAGCGCAATAAATCAGAAATATACGCCGCTAGCGCAGCCCACAGGACCGAGGCCGAGCCGATTGACACAGCCCAGAACAAGCAAGTCGAGAGCTCTCGAACGACTCCTGGCCGATCCAAATCGGGTACAGAGAAGTGGGGATCGAGGCGAAAACAGGAAGGCGGATCTCCCAAGTCAGAGCTCCCGAGGCGAAAGGACTGGCTCGTCTCTAACATCCGTACCTGTGTTGCGTTGTGGGACGGAAATCTAGTCGATATTCGATGGCGCGCGCGAAACCCTCATGTGCCCATTTTCGGTGTGCAATAAACGTCTCCCCCCCCCGTCTTGTCGTTCTCGCTACACTGGTGCCGTGACCAATCGCGATGGAGTTGACCCGGTTGGAGCAATTTGCGGCCGGTGACGTGGAGGCGTGGCTCGATGAGTTCGACGGAATTGCGGCTTGCACGGGTGTGAGGGGGATGCAAATTTGCTAATTGCTTTGGGCACACGGTTGAGTGGACGAGCCAAGGCGGTGTATTTGCTCACTCGAAAGGCCAAACCCGGTTGTTCGTTCGCTGAGATGAGGGCTGCCTTGTGTGCAGAATTTGGGAAGGATCTGGAGAGAGAACGAGCACTGCAACGATTTCACGCAGCCAGATGGGACGAACAGGAGGATTTGATGGTGTTTTTCCAGCAGCTGGACAGACATCTAACGATTGGGCTCCCCGAGTTAGAGGGCAAAGCAAGAGAGCGCCTACTGAAACAGCAGTTTATCCGAAGTCTGCCCGGTCCACTCCAAGATCAGGTGAAATTGGCGTCGCTGGTGGGAGACAGCAAAGCGTTGGATCTGGTGACGGTCGCCCAGAATTTATCGGAACGAGTGACAGTGAGAAGCATCCAGCATGCTGAGTTGGAACAGAAAGTAAATCGCCTGTCCGAAATGGTGGAGCAGCTGTTGTCGATAGAGTCTTCAAGCACCACTTCACAACGCAATGTACGGGTAATCCGGAACGGTCGCCGCTGTTTCCGATGCAACCAGAATGGTCATGTGGCGAGATTCTGCACCAACGTCAATGTGCCCCATTGTTTCTCTCTATCCATGCCGAGTCGGTGGCGAGTACCAGTCCTCCAGGTAACTATAGAAGGTGTGTCTGTCCGAGCCGTAGTAGACACAGGAGCGGCAGTGTCAATTACGAAGAGGTTCAATGGGGTTCCAGTAAACCCATCTTCAATCACGATGCAGACCGTCGGCGGGCACTCTTTGAAAGTGACGGGCACGCAGCGGTTACGAATCAGGATAGGAGAAACGCTCATCAGCCATGACATGTTCATCGTGGAGGAGACGACCGAAACCATCATCGGAACCGACATCCTGAAACGGCACGGTGTCACAATTGACCTGAAAAACGATGTGGTGATCATGGCTAACGAGACGATCGAGATAAACAAGGGGAAAACCGACCGGGTTGGTGCCCTCAAAGCCGTGCCTGATTGTCAGAACCGTGCAATACGCAACGTACTGAGCAGGTATGCCCACTTATTCACAGACGCGGAAGATGATTACGGATTTTGCAATTGGGTTGATCACCGAATACCGTTGATCCCAGGAGGACAATGCAAGCCAATCTTCAGACGAATTCCACAGAACACCCTGGTGGAGATACAGAAGCAGGTGACCGAGATGGAATCGAAAGGAATCATCAGGCGAACGCACAGCCCGTATTCATCACCCGTGCTATTGACGAAGAAGGCCGACGGAACCTATCGATTTTGCATCGATTTCCGAGAACTAAACAGGGTGACGGTGAAGGATGCATTCCCGATGCCTCAGATGGAAGAAATTTTCTCAAGCCTCCACAGTGCGAAGCAGATATCTCTGATTGATCTCCGCTCGGGATATTGGCAACTGCCGATCGCAGAAGAAGATCGCCACAAGACGGCTTTCAGTGTCAATGGCCAGCAGTATGAGTTTTTGAGAATGCCGTTTGGATTGTGCAACACCCCAGCTACATACAGGCGTTTGTTGCTGATGGTCCCGGCGAACCTGCAAGGCGTGGTTGTTTATGGTGATGACATCATCGTCTTCTCTGAGACGGAACAGGAACATGTGACCAGACTTGGAGCAGTACTGCAGAGACTGGACGAAGCTGGTCTGAAACTCAGTCGTAAAAGGTCGCAGATTGCCCAAAAATCAATTGTATGCTTGGGTCACATCGTGGGCAATGGTCAAGTCCATCCACTTCCGGAGAAACGCGAGACGATCAAGTGCTTCGCAAAACCAAAATCCAAGCGTCAGCTCCGTTCGTTCTTGGGAGTGGTGGCATATGATTCAAAGTTTGTGCCCCAGTTCGCAGAGAAGGTCAGCCCGTTGTTAAAGCTGCTTCGCAAGGACGTGCCGTTCGTGTGGACATCTGAAGTGGATCAAGCCTTTGACCATCTAAAGGCAGGCATAGCAGAAGCCCCGACATGTCTACGACTACCCAATCCTGGTGAGAGGTTCACTGTGGCTGTCGACGCAAGCAAAGTGGCGATCGGTGCGGTTTTGTCTCAACCGGCTGGGGTGGTGGAGTACGCGAGCAGAGTGCTGACGGGAGCGGAACAGAAGTATTCAACAACGGAAAAAGAATGCTTGGTCATCATGTGGGCGTTAGAGAAGTGGAGAAATTACTTACTGGCGAATGAATTCCGGGTCGTCACTGACCACAAACCGCTCTCGTGGTTGATGACGGCGAAAGACCCGCGGGGACGGCTTGCGCGATGGGCCTACCGATTGCAGGAATTCAACTTCACCATTGAGCACGTGGATGGAACGCAGAAGATATTGCCAGATATGTTGTCACGCCCGTGTTTGGACGACATCATGCCAGACAATGCCATACCGGTGCGTGCGATCGCAATGGGGGAGAGGAACCTGCTGGGAGATCAAAGGTCAGATGAATTCGTGAATGTGTTGTGCTCTCACTTACGGGCTGGCACCAAACCGGAGGCCACATCGGAAGAGGTGGAGGAACTCCTCAAGATCTGGGACAGGTTGAAGGTCGAAAACGATAACGTGGTGGTGGCGATAGACGGACGGAAAGTGCCTTTTGTTCCACCAAATCAGCGAGAACGTGTGATGCGCATGACTCATGATGGCGCCCATATGGGATTCGAGCGGGTCTTTGAATTGCTGCGGAGGCGAGTGTTTTGGCCAACCATGAGGAAGGACGTCGCGGCATACATTCGGGGGTGCACAAACTGCCAAACGAGTCGGGAGATGGAGTCCCCGAGATCGCCGATGCGATCGATGGAGGTTGGTGAGCCACTTCAGTGTTGGGGACTGGACGTCTTTGGGCCCTTACCAGTGAGTCGAACAGGAAACAGATACATTCTAGTGATGATTGACCACTTCACTCGATGGGTGGAAGTCATACCAATCAAGGACCAAACACGCGAGACAGTGTCGCGAGTTTTCGAATTTAATGTGCCTGCAAGGTATGGTATCCCACAGTGTATCATCACGGACCAAGGGCCCTGCTTCGAGTCAAGAGCGTTTAAGTCAGTGTTGGACAAGTGGGGCATCCAGAGACGGCGAACTTCACCGTACCACCCACAAACCAACGGGATGACCGAGCGGTTCAACCGGACATTGAAGACGTGGATAAACTGCACGAAGTTGGCATGGGAAGATGCTTTGCCTCAGGTACTGATCGCGTATCGGACCAGCATGCAATCAACCACCAAGGTCGCGCCATTCGAATCACTGTTCGGCAGAGAACCACGGATTGCGCTCGATACTTGCCTACCGAACCAGGGTGAGTGGAAACATCCAGCTGAGCATCAAGAGCGACTGCGATGGAAAGCTAGAAGCGAAACCAAAGCTCGACAAGCGCGGAATAAGCGAAATTACGACGCCAGGCATGCGGCTCACAAGTGGAGGCCATTCAGGATTGGAGAACGGGTCAAGTTACGGAACAACGATCGGCCGGATCATGACGGGCCGGGCGCAAGCAAGTTCAGAGAACGCTGGAAAGGCCCCTACACCATTATCGACCAGAACGCGGGCAACTTCTTAATCGACTGCGGAGGAATAAAACGCTGGGTTAATGCTGCTCTCTTGCGACCATGGTAGGAGTGGAAGAAAGGTCCTCGAGGAGTGGCGGGTGTAGAGGGGCCGCTTCCAAGAATGCGTCGGGGGAGCTCTTCGGAGCTAGCTGAGAGCGGATCGAGAAGGACGGCTAGCGACGAGCCTGGGCCCGGAACTACGGAGCGGGAATATGTGGACAGCGCAATAAATCAGAAATATACGCCGCTAGCGCAGCCCACAGGACCGAGGCCGAGCCGATTGACACAGCCCAGAACAAGCAAGTCGAGAGCTCTCGAACGACTCCTGGCCGATCCAAATCGGGTACAGAGAAGTGGGGATCGAGGCGAAAACAGGAAGGCGGATCTCCCAAGTCAGAGCTCCCGAGGCGAAAGGACTGGCTCGTCTCTAACATCCGTACCTGTGTTGCGTTGTGGGACGGAAATCTAGTCGATATTCGATGGCGCGCGCGAGACCCTCATGTGCCCATTTTCGGTGTGCAATAAACGTCTACCCCCCTGTCTTGTCGTTTTCGCTACAATAGGTCATGTGACAGTGTGGCGATATTTAGAAGCAGACTCGCCAATTAACTTGATCTAACTACCATAATCCTTATATTCACTTGGGAAAATCCCTCGATGAGCTATTCCAAGATTGGCCCGGAAAATGAGGAGGATAAAGTGCACACTGTCACGCACTACAATGTGTTGTCCAAGCTTGTTAAGGATACATCTTGGACTTTCTTATTCGAATGCCCCCCAGATTTGGCCTGGGATATGTTTACAAGGACCTTGAGCACACTGGTAGCGCAAGCATCGGAACAGAAGTCCTTCCAACCCAAAGACCAGAGTAAGTCATTTCTGAGGAACAGAACACGTAAATGTATGTCCCGGAGGGATTTGGCATGGCGAAATCACCAGGGTTGCCCGAATGCCGAAACCTGGACTGCATACGTGACACATCGTAACTTCTGTGTGAAACTGATCCGCGAAGACAAGGTCACGCATCAGCAGAAGTTAATGAAGCGATTCTGCACTAACCACAAACTCCTGTATAGACACATTAACGGCCTTCGAAAGGTAAAGCGAGGCGTTCCGGGGCTAGTCACGGCTGATGGATACACGCGGTCAGCAATGGAAGCAGCTGATCTCCTACGGCTTCATTACTCTCAAACGTTCCAACAAGTGTCGAGCCCAAACATTCACCTCATTTCTAATACTCCACCATCTGGTTTAGAAAACATCACCTTCACTACGGAGGCTGTGTTGAAGTTGTTATCCTTGCGTATCCACAGTTCTCCCGGAGCTGATAACATCTGACCAAAGGCTCTACAGGCAGTAGCTAGTGATCTAGCAGAACCACTGGCTGTTTTCTATCAGCAATGTCTAGAGGAAAACCTTATTCCACCAGTATGGAAGCAAGGGGTCATCACTCCTATCCATAAAGGAGTTAGCCGCACTGATCCTGCAAACTACCGTCCAATAACATTACTTCCTGTACTATCCAAAGTGATGGAATCAATCGTCGCAGACGCGCTGATGCAATATTTGGAAAGCCACAATTTAATAGCCTCAGAGCAACATGGCTTTTGTCAAAAGCATTTGTGTAATACTAACCTATTAATTGCACGTAATAGCTGGACTGAAGCTGTTGATGATGGAGTTGGAGTCAATATCATCTACCTGGACTTTTCAAAAGCGTTTGATCGTTTAGACCATCGAGTTCTCCTTCAGAAGCTTCGGAACTACGGCATTGGCGATCCAATCCTGAGTTGGATTAGCAATTTTCTACAAGAACGACGGCTAGTGGTGAGAGTCCGAGAATCATTTTCTCATGCAATCGACGTGACGTGTGGAACACCACAAGGCTCGGTTCTTGGACCTCATCTATTCTTGGTGTTCATTAACGATTTGGCGAGATCAATTACTTCCGATTTCTTATTTTTCGCTGATGATATCAAGATATGGCGAAGGATCAGAGGACCGGATGACCATGAACGGCTCCAGCACGATCTTAACACAGTGTCGAACTGGTCAGTTCAAAACGCTCTACCGTTCAACATAGACAAATGTCGCGTAGTACAATTACGCCATAGACATAACTACACCTACATACTTGGTACAAACGAATTGCAGAATAGCTCCCAGGAACGTGATCTTGGTGTGATCGTACAGAGCGACCTCAACTGTTCAAAACAGGCTGAGGTAGCTGCCAAAAGACGCAACCAGCACGTCGGCATGCTGCGAAGGGCATTCGGGAGATTTGACCCATCAATCTTCCCAATGATGCTCAATTCCTACGTGCGCCCGCAAGTTGAGTACGCAATCCAAGCTTGGCAACTTTGGTTGAAACGCGACCTAGAAGCGATAAAGGCACCACAACGGAGAGCAACAAAGAACGTGATGGGCCTGCGCTATCACTCTTACCACCGAAGGCTGAAGTTGCTGGGAATTTTTAGCGGACGTTATCGAAGGCTGCGCGGCGATCTCATATTAGCGTATCAGATATTGAGTGACCCCAACCACGTATGCCGCCATTTGCTGAAACTTAGCCACAGCACGCAGCTCAGGGGTAACTGCTTAAAGTTGAAGGAACAATATAGCCGTCTAGAGTGTCGACGGAATTAATTTTCCCTTCGGGTTTGCAAACCATGGAACGCACTCCCAGACTCAGTTGTATCCTCTCCTACCCTGGATGTTTTCAAAAAGCGATTAGATGTTGCTCTCAGCTCCCAACATTTTGTTACCTAAGCTCCTCTGTTGTGGATTACGCCAAGCATGTTTTCAACAGGACTAATGTATCAAATGGACCTAAGTGAGCGACCATATTTTATTTTCCCACTCCTTACCTCAACTATCACTGCGCCCCAGTGTCTTTCTGAATGTTTACGCGCGATATTTCTTTTTCATTTTACACTGATGTTAATTATCAAAGTATTCATCTCGGCAGACGTTCGATAGATGACCCACACATATTTTAATTGCATCATATTCACCGCTACCATCCTATGGGACGTGTCAAGCACTTGCTTTTATCTCGTGATAAATCATTGTTCATTGTTCATCTAAACACCGATGTTTTCGTAACTAGGCTTTGGCTTCGAGCATTCACCAGAATGTTAATTCAGGAAACGTATTTCCCAATACGCCAAATATGCATGTTACCCATGCAAGAGAATGGATGCTTCTTTTCAAATTGAGCTGTGCCGCTATAGATACAGTTTCTCTAATCAAGAGAAAGATACGTATTACTATTATTATTATCATCATTATTATTATTATGAAGGATGCGGATTTGTGCCGGCCGATAGGAGGCCGAAACCTAATCGCTTTTGTGTGAATAGTCAAACCTCGATAGGAATGCAAGATGTTTTCGGTCTCGCTTGCACCTGAGGTATGCGGTCCATCGGCAGTCTTCTCGATAGCTACGGGTCTTAGCGCACAGGTTTGTGAATTGCTGTTGTGATTATATTGAGTCGCGGGTGGTGTCGTTTCCGCAATAACAGCGAGTGGCTGCGGCTCTCTAACTACTATTTTCAGTTGTACTTCGGAAGGAAGTGTGGTGCGTAGTAACTGCCAGCTCCGGCTTAAGTTCGCGGCCATCTGTTATGACTGTACCATTAGTTTCAGTACCCACGGGCCACTGCCTCTGTAGTTTGGCGACACGGGTAACCGCATAATCAACTGAATTATGACGTCCCCTGCACAGTCAGCTTCACGTATGCAACGTCATTCTTCCAGGTAATGATCGTGGCATTCGTTGCTAGTTGTCGGTAGCTCGGGCACACCATGAAGAAAATAAATGCTTTCGCTATTCTCTTTGTGGTGGTCGTTTGAATTATTTTTGTCCCGATGGCGTTCGCTCCATATGACATCCGGAAATATGCGTATCCCACTGTTTTCAATCCGCAGGCGGTATGTCGACAAAAGCACCGTCTCGACATCATCTGTTGATCCCAATGTTACTCGTATTAACCAGGATGCCCCTTAAGGAATCGAGGTTGGATGTCTAGTGATGCGCATTAGATTAGTCGGCCTGGATTGAACTCCAATTCTATCACAAAGGAAATTACACTGTTTTAAACCATGCATCTGACTATCCCTTAAAGTGTTTGCCTCGGACTCAGGAACGTTAGTGCATACAAGTACCAAGGCCCCGTATCTCCGCCTGGTCTTCGGTGATTTGGGTATCCTGGTTCAAGATGACGCGTTGCTCCGGGTAATCCGAAATGACCTCGTAGACTGGAACCAACGTGTCGGGCTGTTGCGACGGGCGTTTGGACAAATAAACAGCTCCATATTTCGAAAAATGCTCAGTGCGAATATTCGCCCCCATGTTGAATACGCAATTCGAGCCTGGCACCCATGGCTGAAACACGACCTTACTGCACTGGAGCAGCCACAACGTGGGGCCTGTAAGAACGTAATTGGAATTGGCAATCTCTCATACCAGGAGAGGCTGCAACGATTGGGGATGTTCAGTGGAAGTTATCGCAGACTAGGAGGTGACCTGATTATGACATAGTTGATCCTGCGAGGCCCACCTCATGTGTGCAGCCCTTTACTGAGACTCAGCACCAATACAACACTGAGGGACCACTCATTGAAGCTCACTGTACAGTATAGCTGTCTGCAGTGTGTCAGAAATTTCTTTTCCCTTCCGTGGAATGCTCTCCCAGAATTGGTCGCCTCTATACCGACACTAACAGTATTTGAAAGGCGGTTGGATGACACACTCATCCACGTACATTTGGCAGTTAGCACTACGTCTCCATCCTACACCTGGAGTTTGTCATGGAATTATTTGATGTTAACTGCGGGTGCTGTGGATCAAAGCGGGTAGCAGGACTACGGAGGGGCTGTTTCAAAGTCCTTTTTTGTATTTGAAATACTAATTGTTTTACTCTCATTACTGTTCTGTTGATACCCCACCAACTACCCAACAAGATGTGTAAAGCAAAGCTTCTTAACCCGTATAACTTTATTTTTCATTGATGTGGGAAGCCCGGTTATTGAGGGGTTTAGTGAGGTACAGCATGTTTACCTGATCCATGACAAGTTTTGCGGCTGTATTGCTTGATGCTACTGTGGCCCGACTTTGATTATACCGAGCATCAACTTTTGCTTATGCGGGACGGTCTTTATGGCGCTTCGGATGTTGTTGGTCATTCTGAAGGGTGGGGTTACCGAAGTTGCATCAGTTGGTACATTGTATTAGAGGATGTGGACGGTAGGGCAATACATGTTTCTATCGTTCGCGTAGACGACTTTTTAGTGGTTCCCAAGTTTTCTACTACTGCGTGGCTGTGTGAACGCCCGGCCCTTTTCCTTGGTTTCGAGGCAGAAATTTAGGTAGACGGATGAGGCGCAAGATTTGCTGTTTTCGCCTTGACGAATTTAATGTTTGCATTAAAACGACATTCAGTTTCGGCGACTAGATTCTCGTACTTTTGTGTTAACGCTAGTACGCATTTTACCAATGGAACTGTCTTACACTTAGAACAGAACCAAAATAAACTCGACGTCTTGTACTTCTGTACGTCGGTTCTACAGACCTAGACGCACGTCGAATGGTACCGGTTAATGCAATTTATACAAGTCAACATTACTTTTACCAGCTTAGCACAAGTCTGATTAGCACAAAATACTTCCATTCAGGTCATCGGTGTGGTGGTTATGATCGCCAAAAGACCGCTGCTCGTTTTGCGGTTACTTGTCGTGTCACCGTCGGCTCCCTTTAGTCCCCGATCGTCAGGTCAAGATCAAATGAGGGGCTCATCGGGCTTTGTGTGATTCGTCCGTGAGTTATACGATCTCCGATAAGGCGTCTGGTGTAGACAATTATCGTGCTGGGCAGGTTGGTTGATGGCACCGGCTGAAATCAGGAGCGACGAAAGTGGGCATTTGCTTCAATGAGAGGGTTTCACAGTAAGGACATAGTTTTCTCTGTAGGTATAACACACATTGATGGAATGAAACGAGTGAAAGCTTGATCGAAAGCTTGGGAATTACTCTATCGAAAAAGGTCGAATTTCTCTATGTGATAAATGCGCGAAATTTCACGACTGAGTAACGGCGAAAAATTGTCCAAATTTCTAAATCCGGTGAAAACAATCCCCGCTGTAAGCATTCCAAAGAAAATACTTTCAGTAGATGGAACTCGTCAAACCGAAACGAAAAGGTGCAACTCCGGCTACTTGTGACAAAATGTCACGCAGAAAATGTGAGAATACGTGGAGCAAGATACGAAGCGGTCACAGTCACCGTCAATGCAATGAATTCCAACTGACTAAAGTTTATCCCTTAAGGTTTATCTCGTTGACTAATGTATCGGAGTCGCGTTATGCAGCGGAGGAGCTTCTCTGTGCAACCAAATTAGAAGGTATTCTAGTCTTCAACGAAGATACGTTCAAAGCTGTCACGCATGCCAGCACGTTAGACCCCGAACCATCTACGTCGAGTAAAAATAAGCTAGATTATCATCTGAGTCCAAAAATAAATTTTATCAAACGGTTGCTAAAAAAGAAAAGGAATCCTTTCCGGAGAAACAATGGCCTCAGAATGGTCTTAGCTATGGGTACAAAGTAGATGAGATGATCCGTATACTGAGAATCCAATCCTAAAGGAGCACTTAGTCTGTGGTATAAAACTCCAACCGCCGTCCACGGATCGCCCTGCTCCTCCGTTTATCATATTCATCTCACATCAAATCATTGTATTCACAATTCCATGCCCTGAGACGGCTCAAATCATTTAGTGATCTAACATTTACTTCAACCAAAATTATATGACAAAGCTTGAGCGCTTGACAGAACACCCTGTTGCACCTGCTGTCTCAGGTAGTTTTACCGATCACCAACATGTGCAACCCGTAACCCAACCACACCGGTTATTAGCAGTCCAGTGAAGCATCTCTTTTTAACCCCCTAAATCTAGCACAATTATACCAGTCTTACTGCATAAGCACCAGGGCTACCGAAGCATGCAACGACAATGCCCTACTCCTACTTATCAATGAAGTCCCAACTGCTACACGAGCACAGCACTGTCAAGTTACCTTTTATCAATGCTCTGTAATTAATAAAAGACACTGCGTTATCTGATTACTCTCTCAACTACTGATTTGCTACTCACCACTGAAAACTGGCATGACCCCCACACTCCAAATGAGTTCTATCAAAGAGCGGGCTCTTCAACATACATGAACCGCCGACACGTTGGAAAGTGGGGGGGTGAGCGTGCCATTTATTCTCGGGACCAGTTATGTGTACAATTAATTACAGACCTGTTACTCAGTATCATAAAGGAATCCCTGTGTATCTCCATAAAATGAGCAGCTCTTTAATTTTAGTTTGTATTTACAGTCCATCATCTTATGACAAATTTAGGACATCTCACTTATGAGCTGCACATCAGTCAAAAGATAATCGGGAGTGACTTAATTTATCAGAGATTTCATGAATAGTCTATACAGCTCTACTGAGTCTATTGAGCTTCATTTCCGAATTTCGGGCCAAAGATGGACACAAGTAGTTCATAAATCTACTAGGGAAAACAACATTTTGAATTTGACCTTAGTTTCAGACATACACACCACATGGGTCGATGTAGTATCTCCTTTCCCTGGTAGTGATGGTATAGTCACATACCTTAGTTTTGCGACACCCGATCCTATCTCACAATGTAACACCAGACTACTAACAGAACATTGTAGGGAGGTTAGGAATGTAAACTGGGACCCATTTGCAATACTGGTGCGAGAAACGAACTGCGACCTCTGCTTTCTCACTTGATGGTCTGCCAAGTTCTCTACATTGAACAATGAACAATAATTTATAACGGGTAAAAAAGCATATGCTTGACAGGTCTCGTAGGATGGTTGGAGCAATAGATAAAATGGAAGGATAATCGAACAAGTAAATCTTTTTTTAAGCCTCTACAGATTTCAACGCACCACTTCATATTGATAGTTTGAAGTATGGACTGGATGTCTGCACCCAAAATAGAGCTGTTATATTACAGCAAATGTGGGAAAAAGAAATCAAAGTAACGGATAACGCTCACTCGTGTGTTGCTTCCGTTGAGAGATGTGGTACGTTACTCCATTTTGTATACATCCATGTCGCTCATTGGGACACTTCTGTATGTAATATCACCGCCACTTTTCGGGGAGGGTCAGTAACCTCATGGTTTGGGTCTCGTTATTTCGTCCTCCGAATAGGACGTGCTATGCCAAATAATGCAAGTTGGAAAGTGTGTCATCTAGGCGTTTTTTAAATAGTGCCAATGTGGGGGCAAGGACGACGTGAGTGGGGAGCGCATTCCAAGCACTGGACACACGGAGTGAGAACTAGTTTCGTCGACAATCAAGTCGGCTGTAGTGTGTAGCCAGTTTGAGCTGATGACCTCTCAGGTTGGTATTTTGGCTCAGCTGCAAGAGACTGCGACATGGGTGATTTGGATTCATCAGTATTAAGTAGACCATGATGAGGTCTCCTCGGTGACGACGATATTCCCCACTGTACACTCCCAGAGACTGCAGTCTGCGTTGGTAGGGGATGTGAAACAGGCCTCTGAGGAGCTTCGTTGCTCTACGCTGTGGAGCTTCAAGTGCCCTGATGTCGCGCTTGCGCCAGGGACACTAGGCCTGGATCGCATACTCCACGTGTGGTCTCACGTAAGCGCTCAGCATTTGCGAAAATACAGATGGCTCGAAATTTCCGAAAGCCCTCCGTAAGAGTCCGAGATGTTGACTGGCCCTTTTCGATGCCTTTTCAGCTTGTCTGGAGCAGCCAAAGTCGTCCTGCACGATCACTCCGAGGTCGCATTCCTGGGAAGCATGTTGCAACGGCTGGTCCCCGAATAAGTATTCATGGATGAGCTGGTGGCGTAAGCTCACGACTTTGCACTTGGCGACATTGAAGTGGAGCAAGTTTTCGGATGACCAAGTGTACGCCCTGTCCAGATCGTTCTGCAGTGTTATGTGATCGTCCTATGTCCGGATGTCATGCCAAATTTTGACATCATCTGCAAACAGCAAGAAGTTCGACTGTAGTACACTGGCAAGGTCGTTAATGAATGTTAAAAATAAACGTGGCCCCAGTACTGACCCTTGTGGCACACCGCACTGGACGTCAATTGGGTCGGACATGCAGCTGCGGACTCTCACATTCAGCTGACGTTGAGTGAGAAAGTTGGCGATCCAACCAAGCACAGAGTCACCGATTCCGTAGCCTCGAAGCTTGTGTAGGAGGATGCGGTGGTCCAAACGGTCGAACGCCTTCGAGAAGTCCAGGTAGACGTCGACTCCAAATCTAGCATCAGCTGACTCCGTCCAGCTTGCTCGGGCCAGCAGCAAGTTTGTAGTGCAGGATCGATTTCGGCGGAATCCGTGTTGCTGTGGCACTATGATATTGTTGTTCTCCAGATATACCATCAACGCCTCTGCAATTATACGTTCCATTACTTTGGATAAAATTGGGAGGAGAGTGATTGGACGGTATTTCGACGGCTCCGCACGATTACCGCTTTTGTAAATGGGAGTGACTAGCCCATGTTTCCACATTGTGGGAATCAGCATTTCGTCAAGACAATGTTGAAAGAAAGTTTGGTGGTCGGGGTGTATCGCTGTGCTTCTAAACATGTTTACCCTATCTAGAGATACGAGAATATTCCCGAATTAATGGAAACTTTCTAGGACTAGACTTGCGAATCTCTCAAAACTAAACTTTAAAAATAACTGCCTAATTCGCAACACACCGATAATTTCGGGAATAATGGAATGAGCTATGAAAGAAAACAATGGCTATGTACTTGCTGTCTTTGAATTAGATAAATCCAGCTCGACTTGGGATTTTGCCAAGATGTACAGTTTACTTGAGAACACACCCTTTCAGTATTTTGCAACACTGGATTTTACCATAGTTTTAACCTTCAAAACGTCCAATTGGTTTACTGACGGCATTTTCATTGTCACAAATTGCTTTGGTGACTACTTTGCTGCACCGTTTCTCACTCCTGTTTATTCCCTTCCTCTGATTGTAGCCTGCACAATGCACCTTGCGTTCAGTTCCCCCCAACTTCCATACGGTCCCGTAGTTAACACGTCTCTTACGTGTCATTTTTTACCGACTAGTATTCCAAGCGACATCCAGTAATTGCTCACCCCTGTCCAGAACTCGCTGCCCGCCAGTTTGAACTTTCCTTCTGGTGAGCTCATTCCAATGATTTTATGACTCATTGCTCGTGCTCACTTTGTTATTCGACTTATGAAATGGGTTATCTTGAAGATAACCCATCTCCATAGGCGTTTATTGCCATAGAACCTGTCATGGTCAATACTGTTGCGTTAATCCCTCCACCTTTCAGGGAGAATGCTCCTTCGCCATGGATTTTGCACCTAGAATCCATTTTTTACATTCGTAGGATTTCTTCTGATTTCGCCATGTATACTCAGCTAGTACCTCGCCTTCCTCAGAGTATATTCTCGCAGTTGAGAGACATCATATTTCGCCCTCCTTTTGTAATGAAATACGAGACTTAAACAGGATATGATTCAGCGAATCACGCCTTCTGCCAAGGTCCGTCTGCAGCGACTAGTTAGTGATCTGCAACTATGGACAGGATGCATTCAGCCTTGTTGCAACAGATGCAACAGCTCCTAGGCACGTCCAACATGGACGTAGGGATTCTCCGCGATCTGTGGATGCAACGCCTACCTGAAAGCACTCAGGCCATCCTTGCAGTAGCAAGCGACGTGCCAATCACAACAATTGCAGATCTAGCAGACCGCGTCATCGAACGGCACCAGCCAGAGACTGAAACCAAAGCACCTCAGCAGCTTTGTGCTGGCACAAACAAGCCGACAGCTGTGACCAGCCAGCTGTCAGCAATACATGCATTATCATCGCAGATAGCTTCGCTTCAGCGCCAGGTGGAGAAGGCCAACTTAAACTGTAAGCACCGCAGCCACTCTGGATCATCGCCCCATCGCATAATACCTGGTGCCCCAGCTTGCAGCATTTACCACTCACGTTTCAGTAATAAAGCCCGTAAGTGCGCACAGCAACGTAGTTACACCGCTACAGATGATCCGCCAAGCCGGCCTGTAATGGCTGCGAGCGAGGTCGGCAAAACTCAAAGCCGTTTCAAGTACATTAGGATTATGATTCCGGGACTCAGTTCTTAGTTGATACCATTTCCTAAATGCCAGGTGAGCCTATCGCTTCTTTGTCGACAAGCCTAAGTGCTGCCAACGGTACACCATTGATGGCTTACCCTGGACCTAGGTATTCGGCGCACATTCCGCTGGGTATTCACCGTTGCTGCAGTCCCCTTGGCCAGCATCGGCATTGACTTTCTCAGGCATTTCGACCTCTTAATCGATGCGAAACGCCAGATGACAGTCGACACTGCAACGAAACTCAGTGTACGTGGCATCAACTCCGATATCGCATCCATCACCCCGGTCTACGCCTTTCCCCAGACATCGTCAGACTACGCTAACCTCTTCTCCCAGTACTCCAAGCTCGTTCAGCAAATGAACGCAACTTGCCCATGGCATCCCAATTCACGCACCACAAACGGACGAATGGTCAACCCGTCTCATACCATCCATGCCGACTTCCTCCCGAGAAACTTAAGGTAGCTAGGGCAGAGTTTGAGCACATGCTCGAACTTGGAATAATCCACCCTTCCGACAGCACTTGGTCATCTCTCCTGCAGATGGTCCCTAAGAAATCTGGTGACTGGCAACCTTGCGGTGACTACCGCGCACTCAACAGGCTAACTAGCCCAGATAGTATCCGATCCCACATATGCAGGACCTTACCGCATGCCTCAGATAAGACGATCTTCAACAAGATCGATATGGTTCGCGCCTATCACCACATACCTGTAAAAAAATGACATTCCTAAAACAGTCGTAATCACTCGTTTCGGCTTGTTTGAATTCATAAGCATGCCATTTGAACTGTGCAACGCCGCACAAACCTTCCAACGCTTTATCCACCATGTCACTCGGGGCCTAGACTTCGCTTATACCTACCTCAATGTTATTCTAGTAGCCAGTTCATTGAAAGAAGAGCATCACGACCACCTTCGAGCTCTCTTCCTGCGCTTGACCCAACACGGTGTCACAGTCAACCCACTAAGTGCCAACTCAGCAAATCAACGGTAGCATTCCTATGCCACCTCGTTTCATCGTCTAGCAACGAAGTCCTTCCTGATAAGGTCTAGGCTATTAAGGGTATTCCAACTCCGACTTCATTAAAAATATTCGTCGATTTTGTGGTTTTATCAACAGCTATCGACGTTTCATTCCGCGCTACGGTCAACTCATGCATACTCTGACTGACCTACGCAGTGGGAATGAATGTAAGTTCACTTTGCCTGACACAGCACAAACTGCCTTCACCGAGCTCAAGAATGCTATCTCCAACATAGCCCTCCTCGCTCATTCCGAATGGACTGCATTCACTTCCATTACGACTAATGACTCAGACATTGTGGTGGGAGCCATCCTCCAACAACACGTTGGTGAGCAATGTCAACCTCTTGCGTTCTTCTCCAAACGCCTGCAGCCAGCGGAATTCCGTTAAAGCACGTTTGGCAGAGAACTGCTCGCTATCTACCTAGCTATTCTTCAGTTCCGGCACACACTCGAAGGCCGCGTTTTCACGGTCTACACTGATCACAAGCCCCTCATCTTCACCTTCAACTCTGCTTGCGACAAATATTCACCACGGGAAACAAGACACGTAGACTTTGTCACGCAGTTCACTGCTGACATACGTCATATCTCAGGTGTCGACAATCCCGTGGCCGACGTGCCCTCTCGCGTCAAACACACTCTCCGGTCTTTACCTACCCTCGACCTTGCCGCCATGGCATCGGCTCAGGTTCAAGATGAAGACATATAACGCACTCTGCAGTCTACTTCGCTGCATGTGCAACCTGTTCCTCTCCAAACCACAGAAGTAACCATCCTTTGTGACACTTCCACAGGTCATCCTAGACCCTCTTGCCCGTCTTCTTCAGACACACAGCACTCACTAACACATTCCGGTCGCAGTGGATATTTGAAACTGGTCACCGAACGTTTAGTTTGGCCACGCGTAAACAAAGATCATCGTAGCTAGGCTCGCGCCTACCTTTAATGCCAGCGCTCCAAAATACACCCCTATACCACTTGGTTCATTTTCCGCTCCGGACTCTGGGTTCTCGCATATGCTCGTAGACCTATTAGGTCCATTGCATCCCTCACGCGGATTTGTATACATTCTTACATGTATCGACCACCTCACCAGATAGCCAGAAGCCATTCAAGTAACAGACTGCACAGCTGGGACTACTATCCAAGCCTTCTTAGATCAGTGGGTCTCGCACCACGGATGCCCATCCACCATTACAACTGACCGAGATACGCCCTTCGAATCTTCACAATTCTATACGTTCTGCATTCATACCACAGCGTACCACACAACAGCCAATGGGTTAGTTGAACGCTTCTATAAGCAGGTTAGAGCGTCGCTCTGCGCCTACTCCGACCCTAGCTGGAGCGAAAACGTTGCGCACGTACTCTTAGGCATTCGCAGCAGCATCAAAGCTGACTTGCAATGTGCACTAGCAGAGCTGGTTTACGGCACAACGCTAAAGTTGCCAGGAGGATTCGTTTCGCCTCCCACATCGTTGAGTATGTGTCCGTTTAACTTTGGCTCCTCCCTAGTTCAACGCATGCGTCCATTACGCTCGACTCTGTCCCGTGAGCAGACTAGAGATGTGCAAATGCATAGCGGACTCTCTACATGCACTCACATCTTGCTCCGCACTGACGCAGTGCGGTGTCCTCTCCAACCTCCGTTCCCTGGCCCTTTCAAAGTCTTGCAGTGGACTCCCAAACATTTAATTTTAGACCAGAATGGTCACCGAACATCGGTATGCATCGAATACCACAAAGTGGCTTTCTTTGACCAACCACTTGCAACCCATCCTGATGCTATCATACAAGCACCTGCACCTGCGGTGATTTCCCGAACACTGGATACCCCGAAACTCTTCGTTCCCCTTGACCCTCAACCTACCACGCCATTTTCGTCTTTAGTGGTAATCATGCGTCTCATCCACAAACGTTTTGCAAAATGAACAAAAATCCTCAAAACATGAAAACCTAAAAGGCGTATTTGCCTCTATCATGCATGCCATATTCCTTCTCCGACTTCAACTCATTTCTTCCGACCCTAGCCCACCACCTCTGAGTACTATCTTCCAGAAACACAACCACCGGAACTGCCAAGGCAACCTTTGAGTTACTCGCCAGCCGGCCCAACGTAACCCCCAAGTGACTCGTCGGCCGACTCAAAGACCCCTTCCTGACCCAAAGAACAGTCAGTCGCCCTCGACGGCGGACGGTAACGACCAGATTGGCCACCAAACGCCTGGCTACGCGTTGCCGAAGTGGACGTCTGGATTAATTCTTGGGACGAGGATGGTGGACTGGAGTGCGGTGGGGGGGTGACACCACCCAAGGGCCCCGTCAGGTCTGCAGCGGAGGTAATGTCTAGTCGGCGTTTCTTCTAGACTAGCCAGTTATTTTGCAATCCGACCAGCCCGCTCCGAGTGCCCACCGATGATACACTCTGGTCCACACGATCATCATAAATAATAACTGACAAAAGCCTGGACCCAGTGAACTCCGTTACACACCCCAACTTGGAAGCCCGTATTTAAGCCCATGCTACTATTCGCACCCATCCTCACCTACCGTTTCCCCCACTAACGACTCCATCGAAGGATTCCATTCGTCAGCCTTCTAGGGGGAGGCCCTTGTAACGTAACTGGAAACACAATTTCAGTATTTTGCAACATTGGATTTTACCATTGTTTTAAACTTCAAAACGTCCACTTGTTTTACTGACGGCACTTCCACTGTCACAAATTGCTTTGGCATTTGCTGCATTCTCTCTCGCTCCTGTTGATTCGCTTCCTCTGGTTGTACCCTGCACAATACATGTTGCGTTCAGTCCCCCCCCCCCAACTTCTATACTGTCCCGTATTTGACACGTCGCTTACGTGTCATTGATTATTGACTAGTATCATAGGCGCCACCCAACAGAACCTCATATCAGACTTGTCAACTGGTCTTTATAAACAAGGTGACAAGTTTCATTGACAATGGCAAAGCGGCCGTTATTCTTCTTACTGATATGCAGGCCATTGACAGAGTACCTAACAGTCTTTTGGGGAACTGGCAAATTTTAGAATCACTGATCCCTTGCGCACATGGTCCAAAGCTTACCTGTCTGATCGCATGCAACAAGTGCAAATACGGCATACTAAGTCTTCACCAGTGAAGAGCAACAGTGATGTGATTCAAACTTCCTTGCTCTTCATAATTTATATCAATGATCTAACTACAAAAGTAAAATTTCGGACACCACATACCATTGCAGATGGCATAAAAATACTACATACCTTTGATATCCGATGTTTTAACGATACCCTTGAAAACCTTCGAACAGACCTGCTGGCCTTGGAATCCTTGTGCACTAGTTGGAAAATGTCCTCAGCGGACAAACGCAGTATGTTGACATACAAGTACGAATTTTTCCAGTTGCACTTTATACTATGGTGCTAAGCACATCGTCCTAATAAGACTATAGGTGATCTAAGCTTTCGACACTCGGGCACTCTGAATTATTGTGAGCAAGTGGAATTTATAACGGCCAGATCGTGAAAAAGTGCAAAACTCATTTTAAATTCATTCTCGATGTGTAAATCTGGACTGCACTTGTTTAATGCCTGTATTCACCCTGCCCGATTATTTTCACAAGCGGCAGGAAACGGGACCGTGTGTGTCTAGAAAACATGCACAGATCATTCACAAAGATCCTCTTTAACTCATCGTCCGAACGCAATTACTCTAAACGTTAGAAGATGTTACAACTGGAGCCAATGTGTCTAATATTCCTATTTGACCTGGTGCGCAAGTGTGTATTCACACCAAATATCACTATTCACTTCAAACAAGAAAGTAGGTACGCATTTAAGAATAACAAGAACAGAGTCTGGGTGTTGGAATAAAATTCCATCTACAGAGTCAGTGATACCTGGAACAGCCTCCCGGTTGACATAAGATCATGCAAATCGCAACCAGCGTGCAAACGAGCAGTTTCTAACTGCCTGGCGGTACAAGACGTAAAAACAGTCGCAACTAAATTGCTATGAAAGAAACGCTATTTGTGAAGGCGGTCGAAACGTAAGCGCGTAGATTACAACCATAGATAAACTGTGCGATGTTCAGTGCATTCACTTGACCAACCTGTCCAGAAGTGGTGGATTGAAAAAATATAAAGGTTGACAGAAACGCCCTTCACTCTTCTTTGCCCGACCCTCTTTACTTTACTTGGGAAAGCACATCACACAGACACCAATAAGTATGGGATACAGTGGAATTACAAACTGATATTAAGCTGACCAGTTTAGTCTCCATTTTTCATATTATTCTTACTCAGCCATACCAAAAAGTGTGAGCTGAGAAGGGAACGTTGACTTAATCCATACATCCTCATTCGCTTTTACCGTCCGTTAACTCTTACACGTCTGTTATTCCCTTGTTACCCTCATGTAAAAATGTCAGGAAGCAAGGTGAAGCAAACCGATTCAGCTTGCAAAATCTTTAGTTCCAATATTTCTCTTTCATTTCTCCTCTTACTGGCTTACTCCCACCGTACAGTCAAACCACAACGCCTGAGCCACTTAACAACTGATAATTACTTGCACCTCACTTACAGCAAGTAAATCCATTCCACCTATCTCGGCCTATATGTACAGCTGCTGAACTGAAGATAAATAAATAAATACCGCTCTTTCAAAATTACTTTTTGAAAGGCCATAATGTATAGAAAATGTTTAGCCTAAATTAGATGCTATGTTCTAGAAGTATGAATGATCCTCATGCTTTACTCAAGGAAAATAACTCTTAGTTCCATCCGCACACAAGCTCTCAGTCAGGACGCCATGAATTATTCTGTACCCATTCAACGCTTTGAACTAGACAACCATAAATTTTAAAAACACGAGTTTTATTTCTGCTTGACATTTGTAATATGTCGTAAATATTATAAGAAACAATAGGAAAAATTGGATCGTGCCGAATAAGTCGTCTCGTAAACACGAGAATATACTTTTTATTATTATTAGTAGTAGTAGTAGTATTAGTAGTAGTAGTATTAGTGGTGGTATTAGTATCATTATTGAAAGTTTCCGCCACACCGACTTATAGGTCGACGCTTTCAAAGCTATTTGTATTAGATCGTTGTTAGGAAATGGCCATATTTCCCAAGAACTACACTAGAATCAGCCAAAACCGTGGACTTATTGCTAGTCAAGACTTTTAATTTTTAAACGGTGCGCGCTTTGTTTCCGCCTCAAACGTGCATTGCGATTGGCTGATTCGACAAGTCCGTTGAGTGACCTAAATCAATCATGAGTTTTCATCACTTTCTGGTCTGCCTCATGGTGGCGTGTGAATAGATCTCGTGCCTGAGGCCTTGTCTTTTCCTTCCGGGGTTGGGGCTATTGAATGGTGCCGGATTTGTGTTGCCTTTGTGATTCTCTGCCATGATTTCGTTGTGAGTGTTCGGTATTTTTCGTGCGTGTTCGTTCCGAATTGCGTTGCTGATCGTAGTATCGCAACAGTCGTTTATATCGTCCTCGCAGAATAAGCTAGTCCAAGCTCTTCAGATTCGCTGTCCAGCGAAAACAAGAGACACTTAGGTCAACTGCCTTAGGTCAAACTCCGTAACGCGCAACTAACTAAGTAAGGTGTACTTCGCTTTTTGTCCATGCACTTTGAACTAACTGAGTCGATTTTACCTGGTTGTCCCTACGTATGTTTGTAATAGTTTGAAGATTAATCGCCGAAAATCTGGCATGTCTCTACGGCCAACTGGGGAGTGCCGCGCGACGCAGTTCAGTGGGTCATAGAGGTAGGGAAACCATCACACGATGTTAAAGGTCGAAGGCGAGGACATGGACGAGGCAGTCGAGCATGCGCACGCCAACACACTAAGAGAAGCAGCAACAAGAACAACGACAGCAAAATACTACATACCACAAGCACCAATAACAAAAACGACAAGGAAAGATAACGAGCCATTGCATCTGGCAATTTGCCTGCTTGCAAGTTGTACTTAATGCTAGAGTCAGGGTTAGAAGATAGAGTGGATACAATGAGATGGAGCAACAGCACCCAGTTTGGTCCTCAGCAAATTTATACTACAATACCAAGTACATCACCGGGGACTGAGGCTAGAGGTCTAGAAGCTCAACGTAATTATGAGCTTACATCACTCATTTTGGATGTAAACTACAAGGGAGAAATGTAACGCGAGCATGAAGCAATTAATACGTATCACGGAGGACATCCACACACCACAAAGGTTACGGGAAAGCGCAACGATATGAGCTGAAAATGCCGAGGACTAAAGCACGCCTACATCGATCACATGGGCACGGTGTAGTAACAAACTGTCCGAGCTTTCGACGTAGGCACGGGATTCGTTGAAAGGCGATAAATAGGTTGAATGGTGTATTAACCAGAATTTCCACTAAAAGGAAGATTTACAGATGCGCTGTACAGTGAAATGGAAAGTGAACTCAGGTAAATTACGGTGTCCAACTTCAGCTCGAGCACTGTAACACAGTAGAACCAGTTGCAACACATGAATCCCAATGGTGGCTGCTAGAATGGAATTGAATGAAATGACAATATAAAAGTGCGAACAAAAAGCATAAAATGTCGAGGGCTACGGTGTGGCCGGGATGTGTCTACCAATTGTCCTGGACGCACCGCCAATTGCCGCACATTGCACGCCCTGCGAAAACTCCGAGGAATTCTAACGGCAGTCTGGAGATCCAATCGGACCTCACACGATGCACTACGCACCAAGTGCCGCGTCTGCGTACCGCAATTTGCACGGCGCTTCATGCGATGAGGCGCAGACTAGGGATACTTGAACGATCGATACATTCTGGTCAGTGTTTGTGGACAAAATGTTTCGCAGAAAACTGGATGCCTGTGGCCTCTGTACTAACCGATATTTCGCTGTAGCACTGAAGTTACCGTTACGTACAGGGTCTACTGTGGTAAAGAGTTGGACATCGCGTTGGCGGACGAACGTACAGGTGGTGCACAACGGCTGCTATTTCATCGCAGCTATGTTCCCATTAAAGTAGACAGATTGACATACACGTGAGAAATAAGTTTTCGAATAGTAACGACTTGGTAGTATTTTGCTTTCCTGTTAAGTGAGCCAGCTTCTGTCTGGAATTTCTCTGCTAAATAACCTACACTTAAAGCTTACCCGGTTGTTTCAGTTCAGTTGATAAATCATGATCCGGGCACCAAAGTGCTGTGGATGCAGTTGCCACGAATCGCGTCGTCAGAGTGGCAAAAATGAAGAATGATAAGTAAATGCGGTTAGACTTAAATATGGTATTAGCAGAATGGAAGCAAGAACGAGGTGCATGAAGCTAATCGCATTGAGGTATGAACATCTACACGCAAGAGAACGAAGCCAGGGGCAGCACTGACTCCGACAATGTGCCACGTCCGATAGAGTCTCTAACCAATGGTTTGGACTAGCACGAGGCCCCTATCTACGAAGACGGCACTTACTTGCTTGACCGTCTCTCAATCAATTTCTTCATTTCTCTATGCCATGTCATCGATTAAACACCTCGTGATTTCACCCAACGTGTTGCAGTGACAGCGTATACTGCTCGCCAAAGAAGGCGGTTAACTGGTGTACGGATTACATGGCCTAACCAACGTTAGCGATTCAACTTCAACAGACACTGAATTGAGGCACCGGAGAGTCTATTGCAAAAAAGCAACTGGCGCACCTCAGCATTGCTCACCCTGTGTTCCCACCAGATGTGTACAATACTGCGTAAGACCGGGTGATCAAAGACGGTCAACCGTTTGATGTCTTCCGTACGAACTTGTCAAGCCTCAGATGCATACAGCAGCACCGGCCTTATCGCAATTTTTCCCAGAAGTATAGCATCCATGAGCGCAATATGAATCTACATTTAAGAGGGTCTTGCCACCAGGTGAGCTTCTATCTTTTGTTATCTCAACGCAGGAACTCAAGCACATCACGTTTACCGCGGAAACTGTCCTGCAAAAGCTGGCGTCTCTGCTCAATTACAGCTTCCCTGGAGTCGATATTACCCGGCCAGAAACATTGGGAGCAGCGTCACGACAATTGGCAGAACCGTTGGCTCAGTTCCTTCAGAGGTAACACTTCATCCTGTACTGTTCAAAGTGTTGTAAAGCTGCCTTTGTACTGCTGCCCTGCTGCTAATCTGCGCCTCCGAGACTAAAACCGACTAATTGCTAAGTCACGCGCCCAACCAACCGACGGGATATAGAAGCCCAAGGCTCGGTAAACAGGGAGTCTATTCTACACTATAGGTCAGTTCCAATTATTGCTGAACGAAACATACTAACTTTGGAAGCGTTTGGCTCTCAGCCAATGTGAGTTAGTTCCGTCCCACGGATTTTCCATATTTGGCAGAATGGTTCGCCTCCGTTGACTCGGGCTCGTATTCGCTGGCCAATCAGTTTGCACCCGATTCCCAAATTTGGCAAAACAGTCTGAGGTCGTTCCACGCTCGTGCTGGTGACCTTCGCATACAGCAGACAGCTCACGTGCTCCGCCGTAAACCTGTGTGCGACCTCCTATCTGGACATTCACTCCGCTTATCTCACTATTACCACCCCTCTGAATTTATTGCGCCTACCTATTTTCCGCACTTGGGCTTGGTCCTAGCTTTTTACCCTGGGGTCCACTTGTAGCCATCGCGGTTGCCTTCTTCTTCGACTTGGCCTGCATGTCACGTCGTGTGGCATCTGTGCGACCGGCTGTGTTCCGTTTTGGAGGTCAGTTCTGTTTTCTAAACCAAATGTATCCAGTAGTATGTCCCATTGTGGTGCCGCTGGTTCTTGATGCCTTTGAGTTTTGCCATGCCGCTGTCGTAGATGATTGATGTGTCTGGTCTAACTTGTCCTTTCGACCATTATCTCATAAAGAACTTTACCCCTCTTTCCACTAACCGTTCGGCTAACCCATCTTTCCGGGGTCTGGAAGTTTCTTGCATACACGTGCGAAGCCTGTTATCCTGCCCCCTTCTCGGCTGTCCGTTTAGTTTTTCAACATTTCTGGAAATCAGGATATCAAATGTAATTCTAATTTTTGTCCAAATAGACAATCAGGAAGAGATTTACCCTCCGGTGTGTTTGGATTCTGAGTGTTTTGATACATTCTCAAAAACGGCTGGCTTGCATCTGGTGACACCCTCGTTCTTTCCGCTTTGGGAAGAGCACGGTTAAAGGTATTTACGAGCCGTTTGGCTTGCTCATTCGATTGTGGATGGTACGGAGGCGAAAACTTGTGCTGGATTCCGTTTGGCCTGTAAAATTCTCGGAACAGCGTTGAGGTGAACTGGGCTCCGTTGTCTGTGACCAGCATCTCCGGGGTGCCAAAATACTAGAACAGTTTGTTCAGCTCATTGATAGTGTGCTAGGCGGTGGGATTTCGCATCGGAATCACGTGGGGCCAATTTGTGTAGGAATCAAAAAAAAATCAAATAAGATTGATGGTAGATTGGTCCCGCATAATCCAAATGGATTCTCTTTCAGGGCTTCTTCGACTCGGGCCAAGGGTGCCACAATCATTTCGGAGGTGCCTTCGCCGCTTGTTGACAAGATTCACAACTTTGGCAGGACAGCTCGATTTCTGCATCCATTTGAGGCCAATATACAAAATTTCGCGCCAGTGCCTTCATTCGGCTTGTTCCCGGATGTCCTGAATGAAACTGCTGTAGTATTCGCTTCCGCAACTTCGTTGGTACCACGACTCGGTCTCCGAACATCAGATAATTGTCAACGACCAAAAGGGATCCGCGTCGATTAAAGAAAGGTTGTAACTCATTCGAAATTCTGACATTAGGCCAACTGGACTGCACAAACCCTATCACTTTCAGCAAGATATCGTCTCCAGCCGTCTCTGCACGAATCATGTCCGACGCTACTGGCAACTCCCTTACACTGTCAAGCAGGATGCACTGAACTTCCGACTTGAATTTGACAGATGCAATCCCGCAGTCATCGTTTTCCTTCAAGTGGGAACTGAGGAGGCGAGATAGAGCGTCAGCTTGGCCGAGTTGTTGTTTAGATCGGTATTGTATACTGAAATCGTAAGCCAACAGTACGGTTGCCCATCACTGTAACCGACTTGCTGTGAAAACAGGAAGACCATTCTTTGATCCAAATATCGAGAGTAGAGATTTGTGGTCCGTGATCAGTTTGAAATGTCTACCATATAGCATTTTATGAAACCGTTTCAATGCGAAAACAATCGCCAGCGCTTCCTTCTCAATCTGACTGTAAATTTTCTCCGTCACTGTCAGCGACCGTGCTGCGTGCGCAATGGCCTTCTCTTTTCCTCTTAGGAACACGGGAGAAATGACAGCACTTGCCGCATAATTGGAAGCGTCCGAAGCAACAACAAGTTTGAGTTGAAGTGGGTCAAAAGTAAATCAGAACTGAGCGCTGCTTTAACTATATCAAAGGTTTGCTGGCACTCCTTTGTCCATCGCCATACTTTCCCTTTCATCAGCAACTCGTTCAGAGGACCTCTTGTCTGATGTAGACTTGGCAGGAAGGCACTATAATGACTTATAAGAACGAGAAATAAACGAAGTTCGGCAACATCCCTTGGTGGTAGCATTAGCTTGATGGCTTCTATATTAGCGGGATCCGGACTTCGGCCATGTTTGTCAATCAAGAACCCGAGAAACTTGACATTTTCCATCAGGAAATTGCCGGATGCGTTTCGTGCTATGTGTGGACAAGCGGTGGTCGTCCCAGCATACACCATGTGTCTCGACAAATCAAAGTGATGTCTGACGCAGTATCCAGCTGCAGCTTAACTTCTTTATCACTGATCTGCAACATTGTAAACTTACGCCTGCTGACATCGTCAATCTTGAAAGTCGCCGTCACACTTTTGGCCTCGTTGTGACATCGGAACCGCACCGGGATTCGACGCCGTATTCCGCTCATTGTTGATCGCTTCGCAAGACAACAACACTCTTTGTGTCCTCGCTTACCACAGCGATTGCAAATATGATTTCGGAACGGGCAGTTTCGACCAAAGTCCCATTCCCTGCAAAAGCAACAAGCAGAAGAGGGTTTAGAATGTGGTGAACTCACATGAACCGATTCTTTCTGAGGACTTCGGCTGATCCTGCAAATGATGCCCTGCCTACTCTAGATGAATGACTGTTGGATCATCGCAGCATCACGCTTCAAGTTACTCAACCATTGGCATTCATTCGTCACTTCTCGCAGTGTGATCTCGGGATTTTGTTCAATTCTGCTCAGTACTCTTGTTAGGTTATCAGCATCTTTGGTTGCTTGAAGGCCACACGTAAATAAGGCATTTGTACTGATCAGCTGTCATCTTGTGAAACAGAGACCGTTCACACCCACGATTTACGCGACTCGAGTAAGTAACTCAGCCTTCGTTGTCTTGCTTGGTCATTGTCAGGCACTTGTATCGGATATTGAACAATGACGACTGCTCTCCACATATCTGGGACAAAGTAGCAACCGATTCATTGTATGTTAAATCAGTGCACTTTTTCGGCAAGATGAAATTCATAAACTTTTCATGCTCGGCCGCATCCAATTTCCGCAGCATGAGGCGAACTCTCTTGTCGTCTGAAGCACCGGCTAAATCAACGCGAAACAGGTCTTCGTATTTATGGAACCACTGGCATCGGCATCGTAACGGAACTCACAAACTTGCTGGATCAAGGTTTCTGCTGACGGGCAACGTTCACTTGTTCCTGCTACCGAGTCTGCTTGTAGTGACAAATTCTTGGTCCAAGTTTCGATCAATTTGGCCTGTGCTTTCTCAAACTGCGCCTGTTGTTGCTGCAACAGAGTCTGCAATTATTCAAAATTGACTGACATCTTTGGGTTCTTCTGACTCCTGTCGCCACTGTGGTAAAGCTGCCTTTGTACTGCTGCCCTGCTGCTAATCTGCGCCTCCGAGACTAAAACCGACTAATTGCTAAGTCACGCGCCCAACCAACCGACGGGATATAGAAGCCCAAGGCTCTGTAAACAGGGAATCTATTCTACACTATAGGTCAGTTCCAATTATTGCTGAACGAAACATACTAACTTTGGAAGCGTTTGGCTCTCAGCCAATGTGAGTTAGTTCCGTCCCACGGATTTTCCATATTTGGCAGAATGGTTCGCCTCCGTTGACTCGGGCTCGTATTCGCTGGCCAATCAGTTTGCACCCGATTCCAAATTTGGCAAAATTGTCTGAGGTCGTTCCACGCTCGTGCTGGTGACCTTCGCATGCAGCAGACAGCTCACGTGCTCCGCCGTAAACCTGTGTGCGACCACCTATCTGGACAGTCGCTCCGCTTACCTCTCTATTACAAAGTCATGGAGTCCATCGTTGCCGATGCATTGGTGCGCTATCCGGAAAATTGCAAGATCGTTGCTCTCGAGCAACATGGCTTTCGTCGAGAGAGATCGTGCACAACAAATTTACTGATAGCCTGAAGTAGCTGGACCGAGTCAGCTGACGTAGGAGAGAACGTAAATGTGGTCTACTATAATTTCTCCAAGGCATTCGATCGCCTGGATCAACGGGTCCTTCTCTCCAAGCTGCAGTATTATGGCATCGTTGACCCCCATTTCACCTGAATTGCCAACTTTCTCCTACAACGGCAGCTGGTGGTTAGAGTTCGAAACTCGTTATCAGAGCCCATACATGTCGAATGTGGTATGCTTCAGGACTCTGTTCTAGCGTCACGATTGTCTTTGGTAATTGTCAACGACCTGGCACAGGCGAAGGGTTCAATTTTTCTAATGTTTGTTGACGACATCAAGATATAGCGCAGCAGTCGGAGGCTGATCTGGATATGCTGCAGCATGACTTGGACATGGTACAGCAGTGGCCAAACGAAAAGCTGCGGAGTTTCGACGTAAGCAAATGCAAGGTACTCTACATACAACACCAGAGTACCTACTGCTACATGTTCGGAATGCAAGTACTGCAGCGATCTTCCGTCGAAGGCGACCTAGGCGTGCTGGTACAGGATAATGTGAGTTATTTCCAGCAATCCGAAAATGCATCGAAAACTGGTAATCAACACGTCGGGTTGATGTGACGGGTATTTGGACGATTCGATATCTCCATTTTCCGACATGCTCAGTGCGACCTGATAATGGCATACCTGATTCTAAACAACCCAAATCATGTGTGCGGAGAGAAGGACTAATGTGTTAAAAACGATAAGTCCATCCCTTTTACAGTAAAATTAGCAACTGCCATGTTGAAGTACCTGCCTGACCAAGTCTCTCGGTCATCTGGGTAGCAGCCCACAAAGATAGACATGGCGGAGCAAACTATGGAGCACCGAGGTTGCATAGGCTAGGCGCATTGATACGGATCGGCAAACTGTACCGTACCCAAAAGGAGACCACTGCTACAAGCAAGAAGCTCAGTGTGCAATAGCACCATGACCGATACCTAATTTGTCTATAAACGACGTAGCGGAGCCCCCAATAACCTCTTACTTACAGCTCCGGTGTGGATTGAAGAACATTTGTACCAATGGCTCCAATACGTAGGCTCTAATATACGCATCGGATACGCCCAAATTATCACGGCGTTCGGACTGGCGCAGACTGCTGAATAAGCAGACAATGCATATAAAATTAACTTCGCGTGCAATAGATTCTTGATACATATATTTAGAGAAGCAGGGTTAGACGGACATAGATATCATAGAAGGAGATCTTGAAAGTGGCCACCTGCATTCTGACAACAGTACAGAAATCGTTTGATGCAGTTAGCAAGGACTTTCTGCAACCTCACTGTGTGATAGCGTGTCATTCATTCACAATATTCTGCTGTAATTGCTCGAGGGAAATCGGTTTGTTTCTGCAAACCCGTCGTTGCAAATATCCCCAGAGAAAAATATCCAGCGGGTTTAAATCGGGTGACCATGGGGGCCACTCGATGGGGCCTCCACGACAGATCCAACGTCGGCCGAATTCCTTGCAGAGATATTCTCGCACAGATTGAGCATAATGTGCTGGTGCACCATCATGCTGCAAACATATGGTGCTGCGAACTCCATCCGCCTCCAACTGTGGCAGTACGCAAGACTGGAGCAATTCCTTGTACGATGACGCTAGCAAAAGTAAGGGTTGAGGAATATAAAACAACTTACCGATCACGTTCCTGGAAAACAAAAATGGTCCAGAGATTTGCTGATCGGTAATTCCACACCAGATCATCAGCTTAGCGCTATGCTGAATACATGACATTGTGTAGCTGCGTGGATTTGAAGTAACCCAGAAATGTTGTTTGTCCGTTCCATGCAAATGGAAAACGGACTCATCCGTAAACATTACGGAGTGAATGCACATGTGATCCAAAAATCAACGGCAAAATGTATTGCGTTTATCCGGATCGTTTGGATTACAAACCTGAACCTGGAGTGTACGAAACCGACGAAGATTGCGTTCTTGCAAGGAAAGGTAAACCCGTGAAGTTGGATTGTGTACCTACTGGCCCCGGTGTGTTGAGTTACGTTCTTTTAGCTGGGTAGATTCACTATACTGCATAAATTTTGCTTGTTCCACCGTGCATCTATACGTGCCATTGTTAGGACAAAGTGCACATACCTCAGAGGAGGTTGAATGCGTACCTTGCTGTGACGCTGGTACGTGTTTGATCGCATACACCACAAATCAATAACAATCGTTCTCAGGAACTGAAGTTGTGGGTGAGATGATGAGAATCTCTGGGCGGTATGCCACTCACCCACAAAATTAGATAAAATGTTTCGCGCAAACGACAACATACTGCACTAATTGCTTGGTGAGTGAGGTTGCGAATTCACACTCGGATCCCAGCTGCGAGCGCGTTAACCGTTGTGACCGCCGTTACAATCAAGAGAAGACTACACCAGATACTAGTGTTTACTTTTAATCTATAAAAAACGAGAACAACCCGGTAAGCTGTTAAACGTATTTCCGTGTAGAAAAATTAAAATTTAACATAAAGTGATGTCGACTGTGCGCTCTCAGATTGCTCACTAATACAGAACTGATACATTGGGGTTACCTGCATTCTCATATTAATACACCTTTGATGCAGTTAATAGTAAATATAATAATGAAGCCTTGATAAAACTACGGTAAATTCCGCACGCTTCACTCTGAAATTGACCGAGAGACTTGGTCAAGCAGGTACGTGCCGTCTCCGGAGATGGGGGCCTCGTGCTAGTCCAAACCAATGGTTAGAGACTCTACCGGACGTGGCACATTGTCGGAGTCAGTGCTGCCTCTGGATTCGTTCTCTTGCGTGTAGATGTTCATATTTCAATGCGATTAGCTTCATGCACCTCGTTCTTGCTTCCATTCTGCTAATACCATATTTAAGTCTAACCACATTTACTAACCATTCTTCATTTTTGCCACCTTGGCGACGCGACTCGTGGCAACTGCATCCACAGCACTTTGGTGCCCGGATCATGATTTATCAACTGCACTAAACTATAAATAAATAAATGGTATATTCCTCGGTGATTCGAGGTGCAGTCCAACTATGTGGTCTGATCAATGTGTACAACAGGATCGCAAAAAATAATCAATTTGTTCACGCTTTCTACAATGGATCCAAAACAGGTACTAAACTAATTTGCAGGATTAAGGCATTAAAGAAATTAAAAAGCAGGAACAATCACGTAAGCAGTTTTAAAGTAAGTAATACGGCCACTCGTGGAACCATCCCCAGGGGACCTGCTTCCATGCAAGGTATTCCCTCGAAAGATTTCGCTGGCACTTCCATGCAATAACTGGCCGTGTGCCGGTGCGGCATAGTAGCAGATGAGCCATCACCTGTATATCATGTGTTTTGTTCTTTTTAGAGCTGCTTTTGAACATGTATTATGGGCCATGAAGGCTCAGCCCAGTCCGTCATGCGGATCATTCTATTATGGCACTTTTTTACACGCCAGTCAGTTGGTGGCAATTTGCCTTGCATAGATAACGTCTTTTATAATCTGGAAGTTGTAATCCGTCACCACAGGAGATCAGCCCAAACTGAACTGCAACGACCGGGTAAGCTTTAAGTGTAGGTTATTTAGCAGAGAAATTCCAGAGAGAAGCTGGCTCATTTAACAGGAAAGCAAAATACTACCAAGTCGTTACTATTCGAAAACTTATTTCTCACATGTACGTCAGTCTGTCTACTTTAATGGGAACATAGCTGCGATGAAATAGCAGCCGTTGTGCACCACCTGTACGTTCGTCCGCCAACGCGATGTCCAACTCTATACCACAGTAGACCCTGTACGTAACGGTAACTTCAGTGCTACAGCGAAATATCGGTTAGTACAGGGGCCACAGGCATCCAGTTTTCTGCGAAACATTTTGTCCAAAAACACTGACCAGAATGTATCGATCGTTCAAGTATCCCTAGTCTGCGCCTCATCGCGTGAAGCACTGTGCAAATTGCGGTACGCAGACGCGGCACTTGGTGCGTAGTGCATCGTGTGAGGTCCGATTGGATCTCCAGACTGCCGTTAGAATTCCTCGGGGTTTTCGCAGGGCGTGCAATGTGCGGCAATTAGCAGTGCGTCGATGACAATCGGTAGACACATCCCGGCCACAGTGCAGATGCTGAGTTCAGCTCCGCCCTGTCGAGCAGTTTTCATTGTTTTCCTTCAGTAGCCCAGGCTCAGCATCCCTACCTGAGGAAGGTGATGTCGACAGGGAATTTAGAAGATTAAGCCAAATATAGGTAATGGTGATGATGCGTTATCACCGGTAGTATCGAAGTGGTTCGCCAATTCCATTAGATTGCCTTAAATAAGGTTTGCAACAAGTGTCTCACGACCGGTGTCATCCGGATTTCTTGAGATCCGCAAGACTAACGCTAGTACCGAAAAAGAAATCTCAAAAGTATAGTCGAATTGTTTGTACTCTCATGCTTTTAAAAGTAATCGAAAAGCTACTAGTCCCGCGGATTTCCATGGCTACTCAGGTTGACGATCTCTATCACTTTGCCTTTAGATGCAAGCGCATTGTGCTAGATGCTGTCTCCATACCTTGTGCATTCAATAGCGTCTGAGTTGGATAAAAGTGCAAGTATTTAACGGCTTCTTTTTCCTGGTTATTCAAGTGCTCTCGGGAGTACTGACCGATCTGTACTGCTCAACCCAATATATTTGAACAGTGTTCACCCTGTTGTTTGCAACTTGTTGTATGAAAATTTACTGATCATATGCACTTCACCCAGTGTAACGGCAAAAACCTCTATGCTCCACGCTGACTGGGGTGTTTTGCAGGCGCAATCTTCTCACTCTTCCTGTTTCCTTGATATGTCAAAAGTCACCCTATACCATCAACATTTACTGGATGTAAATATGCTGCCGATGTCGTCTTAGGGTACAGGATTCCCTTCATTGAGATGTCCCCTACGTTTCAGTGTAGTTAGACAAACCTGTGAGTTGGTCATCATTCAGATCCCTTAACCGTTATGCTCTCAATAAGACAGATATAACATTTGCATTTTCCCGTCCTGATAAGTCGCGAATAACCTTAGATGCCTCACTTCCAGTAACTCTGATTGACAACAGTATGCCTAGTTCGTCCACTGTCAAGTACCTCGGTGTCCAATTGTCCTAAAAGCACTCTTGGACCATGCATGTTTTTGAAACATTTCGCAAAGTAGGAAGATCATATTTTTATGCTTTTAAACTTAAGAAACTTTCCGTGCTGTGAAGTTTAATTTGGAGATATGTAACTGTATGTATACTACCCCACTGGTAGTACTACTTCCCGGTAATTTTCCATGGACTTCTGCAAATAGACCATGTTTTGGTTGTGCGCTTAATCAAACATATTTTCGGATGTAACAGCTTAAGTAGCGATTCCCTAGTCAATGTTTTTAAATCGTAAACACTTTGACACTTGCACGAATTCTCTTCTAAGGCCCTAAGTGTCCGCTTTCAGCCGCTACATAATGATTTCCCAGAAACGTTGTCTGTCTCTTACACGAGCTAAAAATTTAAGGTTTTATCCTCCCGAACATCGTCGTACCGTAACACATTCTTACCACATTCGTCACGTTTCCTCGTCGATCCAAAGAAAGTCAAAGATACTGTACGAATGTGGCTCCTTGAGCGACACGTGTACACCTTCTTCTATTTAACTCCTTAATCTGCGGCATATATTTTGATCGCTCCCACCATCCAGTGCATCCACAGTGATAGAATGCACCACATGGGTGTATAAAGCCTATTTTGACTTGACTTGAAATAGAACAGCAGCACTGGCTCTGCGACTGAGTCATATTGGATAAGGTCCCTAACCGCTGATATGTCCGATGCTCAGATCCCATGCATGGAAAGAGAAAATACACTCCTGACTCAATTTACCGGTATTAATATACACTAAGAATATGTGAGGGTAATAAAGATAAAATAGACGACACTAGGTGCTCTGTTCGCGTCCACAAAGATCACTTTTTATATGTTCGAAAGACTGCGCAAAGGTCCCTTTCGACCGTAAACAAGATTGCTCGGCTTTCCTTGTCAACATTTCTTGTTGCACCTTATCATTCTCTGATTTCGCCTTGGTCCGGGAGAGTTCCGCAGTAAGGCGCATTATTGAAGTCTGTGGATCCGTATCATTAAGAGAATGAACATCCAAATTTACCGTAGCCTCATAATTCCGGATGGCACGTCTACGTTGACCCTCGCTGGTGAAACGAGGACTGGGCCTATCTGTGGGAAAAGGACACAATTGGAAATAGGTGTAAACTCACCCAACAAGGTAAAATCGGGCAAATCCGTTAGAGGTCCCCATTCGTTGTTGTTTACGGGCAAACTGCGCCTATACAAGTTGAAGGAAATCAGAGCACAACCAACTTCGCTCTGAAGAGACCGCCGGAATTCATGACTGTGCAAGCATGAAAGGTCCGGACAGTCGCAAGGTACATAGCAATAGGCCGCATCATTTAGGCGTAGAGAGTAAATTCAAATGTCTGAAACGAATTTTACCGTATATTCGCAGTGAATCGGGAGACAAATGATGCAGCGAGAGAAATGCATTAAACCGGAGTAGAAGGTTGTCTACGGGTATAAATATAAAAGGATGCATTCAGCGAAAACGAAATTGTGTACATTTTAGTTGTATCAATGAAACAGGAGTGTCTGCGTCAACCTTTAGAAACACTATGAGCATAGCTTGACCAACCTCAGCTCATACCGGACAACTCAATGCCCAAACTGCTGTGCGTAACACGCACCACCGGCACAATGAGGAAGAGAAGCGAGCCTGCATGATATAATAGTTCGTCATCTGAGGGGCCAAATACAATTCGTACGTAACAGCAACCTCGTCAGTGATGATGGGTTGTAGCAAAGCATAAATAGCTGCGATGAATACTGGTGTTAAACAATGTTCCGTCTTTCAGATCGTATGGAGCAAAGCAAACATTGTAAGATCTTCAGAGGACACAGAAATGTGTAATGCAAATAAGTCACTAAAAATGAAATGGTGTTCGATGCGATTGATTTTTAAATATATAAGTCAAGTCAAGTCAAAGTAGGCTTTATGCACCCGCGTGCAAAGATGGAGAACACAGCTGGTGTCAGAGTATTGTGGGCATTGCGCGGAATCAGGGACAATGGAAGATGTAAACGAATTTTTGCAATGATTCTACGTATAACAATCGTAATAACTAAACTAACAAAAATCATGCTCTTCCAGACTAGCCAAAGGCTGCTGACAAAGTGGACCGTGATGAATTATCTCTAAAAGCGCATGAAAAATACAAAAACTAACCATCTGTTTCCCATTTTGTGATCTCTACACTTATTATGCGCATAAATTTCATGGCTCTCTGTCAATTGTATAGACAGTTGGCGAGAAAACTCATGGCGCGCTGAGGCTTGTGGTGGCGAGATCCTAGCAAGTAAAGACATCAGCAGTAAGCCGATACGCAGTGCCCACGATTCGTTGCAGTGCAACCACCACCAGCCGCACGTGGGCTAAAGATACAGCGAGAGTCGCCCGGTCCTTAGGGAGGCTCGAACCCGCGCCGTGGATATATGTCCTGGACGCTTCTTCGTGACGACCGCTGGGTGAGAGTTGGGTTACACTCATTTTCCAACTGAGAGCCAGGACACAATTCCGCCTGAGTCGGTTCACAGATGTATGGAGAACGGCCTACCGCCTTTCGGGCGTACATTTGATCAAAGGCTTTAGGTGAGGATACGAGTCGTTATCCTGTCAGGTGCGGATGCTATGGCAGCATTCCAGTTCAACGATTAACCATGTATCACGTCAATAATAATCACATGGTGCATCGGCCGAAGCGCAGTGCCAGTAGGAAAAGCGCCGCTTTACCTGCTGCATATAACGAGGTGGAAAGAGGAAACATGCAATCACTGACGACGAACTTCGTTATTCTTCTTCCCTTGCACATAACTTTCAGGTTGCATTTCACCTAATCCCCTACTTCTTCCAATACAGGTCACCACTCGTGCGGTCGTCCGCCACAGCAATCGTATGCCTCCGCGCAAAGCACTCAATATCGGGTGCTGGAACGTGCGCACGCTGCTCGACCGGAACAAGAGTGAGCCCCCCGAGCGACGCACAGTACTACGGGATCGACAGTGCAGCACTCAACGAAACTGGGCCGCTAAAGCTGGTGCGGGTTACACATTCTACTGGGTGGGGAACACCACCACAGCACCACGTGAACATGGAGTTGGACTTGGAAGACTTCCAGCAACCGCATGGCTTGCTCTTCCAACTTGCAAAGTATGAACGTGTCATCCACGTATCGTACGTACATTGCGACTCCGTTGATATATGTTCGTAATGGGCCATGTTCTAGCTTTGCCAGAAAGAGATAATACAAAAGAGGCCCCAAGGGGGATCCCATGTCCAATCAATCAAATCTGGCGGTACATTTCGCCAAAAATGTGAACTGTACGTTTAAGGTGCAACGTAGTAACACCACACGGAGTAAACTTCCCGGAAAAGCCGCTTGCATGTGCCATTGGGCCAATTCGCACACATAGTCCATTGTTTCGCGCAATGGAATGTTGGTAAACAGTGACTGGACATCAAACGATACCATCCTTTTGTCTGTAAGGTTGAGGTTATTTATCTTCTCAAGGAATTCGAAGGAATCTCTCACATAGTAAGTGCAAACCATTTTCCGCAATGGCCACAATTTTTCCACCATCCATTTGGCTAGCAGCTGCTGTGGAGAACCGATCTTGTTCAATATTGGACGCATTGAGGCGCCTTCCTTATGAACTTTCGGTAGGACGTATAGTCTTAGAAGGTGACAGCCTGAAGGTTTCAACTTTTTAGCCTCAATCTTTGTGATGAGATTTGACTGCATCATTCGCCTGAGATAGCCAGTTATCTGTGTTTCTAATTCAACTGTGTTATCTCTTCTCGAGGTTAGCTTTTGCAACTTACATTCATCACTAAGTGGTGCATCATACTGAGATAATCAGCCTTATCCAGTAGAACTACGCCGGAACCTTTGTCTGGTTTAGAGATGATTAGTTCCTTGTTTAGCCGTTTCGGCCCTCTACTAGTAATACTGTTGTTGGCGGGTTTAGCCCTCGCGTATTCGTGACAACTATAAACTAGATTAAACATCAAATTCTCAACACTGCTAGACGAAATTGGAACTAAGTCTCTCGTTTAGGCCAGTAGGCTCTCCAACTGCACTTCTAAAGCCGTCTGATCACTTGTTCTACACGGAATACAAAATTTATGGCCTAACGATAAGACATTTTAGCTATGTCGGCTTGAGTGTGACACTAGTGGTTAACCACGTACCGTTGAGAAGAGATATCTCGCAGTTCGTTTGAGAACAGTTCATTACAATAAAGCCACTGGTTACTCAGGCATGACCATTATCGTCGAAAGCCGTGCTGGCAGTCGGAAAGCAGTATCTGAGCCCCAATGTGGTCCATTAAGGCACCGGCGATGATTGATTCCATCACTCCGGAAAGTGCAGAGAGGAGTATTATCGGTTAGTAGTTGAAAGCGTCTTTACGCATGCCGCCTTTGTAGATTGGTGTAATTGTACCGCATTTCCAGTCGTTGGGGACTACACCATGCGGGAGGAAATGGGTGAACCGCTCCGCTGTAACGCAAGATCGCAAGAGTCTTGGATGTAAATCGTCTGCGCCTGGGGAGGACGTTGCTCGCAGGGATTTAAGCTTACCAGGACCTTCTCCGGATTGAACCGAACAGTTGTCACGGACGTTGAAGCTGAGAACAGAGAATGTTGCGTCATTGTGTAGACTGATGGAAAGGAAAAAGCAGATGCGTAATGTTGGTACAGGAATTCTGCGGCCTCGTTCGCTGATTTTATGTGCCCTGTAAGTGTTGTCAGCGTAGTGACACCGTGTTTGACTTGCCGAAGGCGGTTGACGTGACTTTACAGGGCTTTGGGGTTGGCAGAAAATATGCGCACAAACTGACGCTGCTGATCACTTTTATCTTCGTGTATAAGCTGGAAGCAATGGTTACATCAATCGTCATCAAAAACAATAGTACAGCAGCCATTTGAACTGATGCCTCGCCGCCATACAGCCATGATAACTTATGGAAAAAGAATAATAAGAGGGGAGGAGGAGGACTTACCTGGAAACCTTAGTGCCCTAAGCAAACATTCAGGGTCAAGGCGCCTACACCTTGTGTAGACAACATACCGTCACAAACAGCTGGCTATCGTGCAAAGATAAGGTGGCATCGGCGAGACAGTTTCCTTGCGGCTTTCACTGCCACGCGTCATAACCAGCCATTGCCTCGTACATAACTCAGCACCAAACACACTTTAAACAGCAATCCAATTAGGAAACGGTAGCAGACGCGTCACTGGAGTTGGTTACGAGCCATGTCCTGTAAAGTCTCGAGCCAAGCACAAGGCGAGTCCCCTGGACTCCAGCCCGCAAGAGGAGACAGACCAACGGCACCAAGTTTGGTCGTCAGTAACTTCATTTTCCGTTGCAAAGTCCATCTCTGTCCACCTCGAGCCTTGCGCCACCCTGCAACTGGCAGACTAACCAAGGACCATCCTAAGTAAGTGGTGACAAGGCATAAGTAGTGCCCGAGCCAACGCAACTTATTCAGTGTTATCTGCTGTTCTAAGGAGCTAGCAGGATTATCACTAACAAGTATTCGCCTACGCACATCATCGCTGCGGACACGCTGGTGCCATCCGATATCAGCAATGCTTCGCAGACAACGATGATCAAAAAGTTGAAGGCGCCTCAGATCTTCAAACCAAAGGGGCCAAGTCTCACCAGTATAGAGTAGAACGGCCTTCCCTGTGGCCTTGTATACACGGCCTTTCAGACGGAAGGAAACTCTCTTCTGTCGTCACAGATGCCGCAGGGACAAGAAGGCAGTTCTGGCCTATGAAATGCGTGAGCTGACCTAAGTTTCTATGCGCCCATCGTTGCTGATGCAGCTGCCAAGGTAAATGGATTAATTAACCACCTCGAGTTCCTCGTTAGCAAGGGTCAAGGTGGCAGGTGGTCCTGCAGCAACACTTTGCACTTCGGAGGTGTGAGACGCATACCAAATAATGGGACCACTCTAGACAGGCTATTCATGGTTGATAGTGTCGCCGCAACATCGTCGAAAAGCAAGATGATATCATCCGCATAATTCAGATCAACTAATCCTTCACCAGGCAGCACTCCAACGCCTACACCGCGAGATTCCGCAAGGGAACACTCTACGATAGAATCCACGAGGAAATTAGACGAAAATGGGAAAATCGGACAACGCTAACGAATGAGACTTGTGGTCGTAAAGCTATCCGACAGATCACCGTAGACCCTAACGTAGCCTATAGTGTTCGAGTATAGAGCAAACAGGATGTTCACGTATTTCGTAGGAACATCATCATTACCATTATACACGTTAGCTAGAGGTGGGAAACACCTCAGCTACTGTGCCGCAATATATAGAAGAAAAAGGAGAAAACTATGCAACAGGTGCAAGTCAGCTGTGCTACCGGTAACGGATGGACATCGTTCCGGTAAGCTACCCGCCGGCCACTATGCAGAAAAAAATTACTGCAAAACTATATAAGACTAAATAGTGAGATCGTGGTTGGAGGGGAAGGCTAAGCGGAATGAGCTGGGACAAAGAAACTCACAGCCCGAATGCCACTGAGGTCGGCTCCTAGCCATATCAAACAAACGTATTCATCGTCTTTCGGACCCCAACCAGGGAGCCGAGACGCTTCAACTGAGGCCATCTTCGAAGTGAGGGTCTTCATTCCTCTCGACCAAGTCGTCGCTGGGCCACTCCTCCTCTTCTTCCATCCACACCCCCGGTGCGCAAACAGTGCACATCGTGGGAGCCGGTGAGCTGGCATGCGTAACACGTGACCAGCCATCGGAGCCCGGTGCATAAAATAACGCTGCTGAGCGGTTCATTTCCTTTTCCTGTGCCGTAAACAAAACGTCGAACACGCTCGTTGCTCACGCGGTGTTCCCATCAGATGTGAACTAAATTGCGAAGGCACCAGTGATCAAACGTAACTAGCCTATTTATGTCGGCTGATCTAAGGTGCCAGATTTCACAAACGTACAGTAGGGTCGAATGTACCGCTGTATTGTGCACTCTACCCTTCAGTGCGAGTGATGACGCGCCGGCGCCATAAGTGGCGAAGGTTATCAAAAGCGCCTCGAGCTTTTGCTATACGGTTCGCGATCTCATCTTCCATCCCACAGACGCTGATACAACTACCCAGGTAGTTGAATTTCTGAACGACTTCTAGCTGGTCCCCACCAAGGGTCAGCAAAGGAGGAGGTCCAGGTCAGTCTTGAAGGAACGCTTTGAACTTTGAGGGTGCAAAGCAAAGCCCGAAGTGACGGACAGCTAGTGCTAATTTGTCTAGTACTGCATAGAGCGTTTGTGAGCTGTCAGAGATTAGGGCAATATCATCAGCATATTTTAAGTCAAGAAGTCGTTCTCCTGGGAGCAGATTCACACCTAAGTCGTGTCCTGTAAACGCGAAGTTGAAGAGGAAACATGACAGCGGGCATCCTTGTCTCACACCGCTGGAGATGGTAAAAAACGACGAAGGCTTGCAGTAAGCCCTCACTCTGCCAGAGCTACGCGCATATAATGCTCGGATAATATTCACATACTTCTCGGGTACGCCTTTCCTGAGTAGACAGTCCCAAAGTGCACGTCTATTCACCAAATCGAATGCACCTTTGATATCGAGGAACACGATAACGGTGGGCCGCCAATATATGTGACGGTGCTCCAACAACTGACGCAAAGTGAAGACGTGATCAATGCAAACACGACCTCGACGAAACTCGGCTTACTCTTCAAGAATATGGCTTTCACAAGTGCAAGTTAGTCTGTGAATGACGACAGAAGCAATCAATTTGGAGGCGATGGAGATCAGACTGATTCCTATATGGTTGCTGCATTCCGATCGTGAGCCTCTCTTGAAAATTGGGACTATGACGGAGCGGCTCCAGTCGGTTGGGACAGTTCCTGCTCCCACAGTTTCACTAGTAACTCGTATAAATCATCCACAAGAACAGGTCCACCAAATTTGAAGAGGGCTGGAGGAAGACCACCTGGTCCCGCGGCTATAGGTAACTGCAACAGTCCGATCTCACGTTCGATTTCTGAGCGAGAGGGTGAATCCATAGGGACAGCCCAGGGAACGGGGCAGTCAGTGGCCGGCGAGAAATTTAACGATTCCCACCGATTAAATTGCCTTTCACAGTGCTCAGCCCAACGCTCCAAGCGTTTTGACAAGTTGTGGATAGGCTGTTCACTCTCGTCACGTATAGTTTCATTAACACCAGGTCTCCTGCTGCCCGTTTCTCGTATCAGCCGGAATAACTTACAACGGTTATCAAGGGCAGTCACTAATTCCATCTGTGAAGCACGATGAGACCACCAGGATTCGCGATGTCTCTTATGGCTAGTACGGAGTATTTCCCGGAGCTCTTTGCAAGTTTAATTGTGTTCGCTTTCAATCGGAATATGCCGGCGAGAATCGATAAGTGCAAGAGACTGCGAAGAGACCCAATGTCCAAGTTAGCGATTAGACCCACCATATGATGACTTTGTTGCTAGTAAGGTCAGATGAATATCAGACAAGTGAGCTTCAGTTGCATAAAGTGAGCGCTTATTCAACTCGCATGACAGCGTACTTTGATAAGCATTCAGAACAGCTGGCTTCGCCAGTTGGTTTGTGTTAATGCGGTCACGAGGGCGTCCGCCAAAGCACATCCGCAGGTCAGCACATACAAGTGCATGGTCCGTGTCCATACATATGTTCCAAATCGAGCGACAGTTCTGGACGCAATCACTCCATCGGTGATTTAAAGCAATCTGATCGATTTGCGTCCATAGCTTGTTTGAGGCTGGTGGGCGCTAAATCACCCTCCGGCGGGTGCTGTGTCGGAAATTAGTGCTCGCGAGAAATAAACGAGCATCCTCAAACAAATGAAGTAACCGCAAAGTATTTCGAACAGAAGCGATCGATCGACTGGATCGAACGCACTCTTGAAATCAAGGAACACAGCTATTGTCGGTCTGCGGTATACGTGGCGCTGCTCTAGCACCTGATGCAGAGTGAATATATGATCTATACAGCCAAGTCCTGGGTACAAACCTGCCTGTTCTTCCCTAATCCGAGATTCCCGTTCCACACTGAGTCGACGAACGAGAATCGAGGCCAATAATTTTATCATAACTGGCGTTAGGCTAATACCCCTATGGTTAAAACAGTCTGTGCGATTGCTCTTCTTGTATATTGCCAATATAATCGATACGCTCCAGTTAGCCCGGACACTTCCTTCCAGATACGTTTGAGCAGTGTTTTACAGAGGACCTCACCTCCATTCTTAAATAGTGCAGGTGGCAGGGAACCCGGGCCAGCGTCACGAAAACGACTGAGGGTTGTCTTCGCGTTTCGAATCTTAGCCTCCGACGGGGGCTCTAAACTAACCGTCCATGGTTCGTTCTGCATCACATGAGTAGGAAAAGGTTCGGAAGCAGGAAGCCAGCTAAACTGATCTTGAAAATGTTCCGCCCAA
>OX104066.1:66546487-66634192 GCA_944474145.2 Dicrocoelium dendriticum
CGCCCATTTCAGAGTGAGGGGCCTCATTCCTATTGACCAAGTCACCGTTTGGCTAACCCTTCACCTCCACCACCCCGGTCGCACAAACAATGCACGCCGCGGGACTCGGTGGGCTGGTATGCGCAACACATGTCTCAGCCATGGGAGCCTGGTGCGTGATCCAATGATGCTGAGCGGTTCACTAGCGCTTGCTGCATAAAATACACGGCGCCGAACACATTCATTGCTCACGCGATGCTCCCATCAGACATGAGCTAGGCTGCGAAGGCAGCGATGGCCGAAACTAGCTAGCCTGTTTAAATATGTCAATCCGATGGACCAGGTTTTACAAGCGTATAGGAGGGTTGAACGGATGGCTGCATTGTAAACTCTGCCCTTCATGGCGAGAGTGATGCAGTGTCGGCGCCACAGATGGCGGAGATTGGCAAAAGCACCTCGAGCTTCGGCTATACGGCTCGCAATCTCATCTTCGATCAGACGGATCCTATTCAGCTGCCGAGATACGTGAGTTTCTGTACGACTTCCAGCTGATCACCGCCAAGGGTCTGAGCAAATGTGGGTACTTGCCAATTTTAAAGGACATTCCGTTTCAAGTATGCGAAGCAATACCGGAAACGATTGACAGCAGGTGCTGATCGGAACCTTTGAGAGCGGCCACAGATTAGGGCAATGTAGTCAGGGTATACCAAGTCGAAAAGTTAACCATCTGGGAGAAGCTCCACGCATTCGAAGTCGTGTCCAGCAAACGCGATTTCACTGACTTCGTCGATAACGAAGTTAAAAGGGAAATGTGGCAGCAGACAGTCTTGAAGTACATTGCTGGGGTGATCAAGGAGTGGCAACAGTTTATCTAAGGTAGTAGGCCCAAAAGAATTATGCACGTACAGCGCTTTTAGGACCGCCATATTTACCCGGCACATATCCTGAGCAGGCAGTCCCAATAGGCACACAAATCCACTGAACTGAAGGCACCTTTGATGTCAAGGAACACGAAGACGGTGGGTCGCAAAATAAAACGGTGCAGTTCCAACAACTGACGTAAAGTGAAGAGGTGGTTAATACATTCTCGATTTCGACGAAACCCGGTTCGCTATTGACGAAGCTGGCTTTCACGTGTGCCAGTCATTCTATTGAGAAGGACAGAAACAAGCAGCTATGACTGCCGATTCACTACTACGTTGTGTGATCGGTCCGTAGCCTTAAGGATCACAAGCCTGCTTTGTAATCCTAGGTGGCGTGCTCGAGCCTGCGTAGGGACCGGGAGACCCACGCAGTATCTTTAGCACACGTGTGACTGGTGGCGGTTGCGCGGCAGCGAAGTGTCGGTACTGCATACTGGCGTACTGCTGGTGTCCTAGTAAGTTGTGTAGAGAATCCACAAAAGCTTTTCCCTTGAATATGAAGAGGGTAGGAAGAAGTATATTTGCTCCGTATCCAAGTTTAATCGTCTGAACTCAGGTAACTAAGTGTTAACAGGTACGGCTCAACTCGTTTCGCACGACTCCGTAGCTCTCTTTACACTTTTTTAGTGAGCTCATGCAAGCGAACAACGCAGCTAGTGGAGTTCTGTGACGGTCAGCGCGGTAAACCAGTTACCAACGGGGGCATGGCGTGTTAAGACGGTGGGTTGGAAAAGAATGGAATGCCGGACTACTGTGTCCGATTTCGGTGGCAAACACGACGTACAGAAGTGTACGAACAAAGGCAGTTAGGATCGCCCGGTGCACTAACAGTTGGTGATAGCGACATTACAGCGACAGAGCAAAAATTTGGACGCGTTCGTTGAAATTTATCCCCATAGTGACAAGATTGGTTACACAGGTAAATAACACGAAGGGTTTTTAGGGTCAGAGCCAAAGAACTTGAATTCTTCAGACACAAGATGGGGCTCGGGAAGGCTGACACATCGTATAAGGTTGTAACAATGGATTGGCGCTGAAATAAAGCCATGAAATACATTTATTTTATCTCATGATATCCATAGTAACTCGACAGAACTCCTCAGAACAAGAAAACAGGTTGAGGCATCCAGAAAATCGTGCAAAATATTTAATAATAATAACCAATGAAGGTAGAAGAGAGACTTTAAAAATCCAAACTCTCAACAGGTAATGAGTGGAGAAAATGAACGACCTCGTTAAAATCACTAGGAAAGTGATGTTCCACCGAAAAATACTCAAGTTCAATTGCAACATGGGATTTTAAAGCAATGCACTCTTGTCCACCCTAACACAGTAATTTTGACAGAAGACGAAGAGTTTGCATGGTTAATTCAATAGTGGCAGAACAAGACGAAGTTGTCGGGTTCGATTGCTTAGGCAAAAAGGGGCGAAACGGGTTGTGGAATATGGCAATGAAAGCGAATATCACTGACAGCGCCACTACCTCGGATGTGATCTTAGTGGAAGTAATGAACACTAGACACGAAAATAAATCATGACACCGAATGGGAGCATAGTGGACGATTCAAACCCTGTATTGATGCTGTCCGACGTGCTACTCGGGTGAGGAAGTGGGTACATTCCTAAAGCAAACAACAATCTTAAGCACAGTGAGCATGACACAAACGTAAGATTTTCATTAAGGCTAAATGCAAGTATAGGAGAGAAATCGTCAGCGCAATACCTGTTTCTCTTGTTCTGACGGGGGTGATCAATCTGGCAACGAAACATATGCAGGTGAGACACCAACCCCAAAGGAAAACCAACATGCACTTTCCTAGCTAAAAGAATTCGCAACAATCGTCTTCCTGAGAAATGAAACAGCGAAAATGTAACGGCGCATGACGCTTAAATGGGCAAAAATGAGTCAAATAATAGACTACACTTAGAGGTAATGGCTTCTATTTCGTCTAAAGTAAGTAATGCAACAACTGTGTGTTGTAGTTCCATCCCAACCCCTTCGACACGAATAGCTGAGAAAATTCCCGGTTTTCAAAATTTATGCAACAGCATGAAGTGGAGAACCACTTGCAGACATACCTGATTCTCGGCCGTTAGCGGCGGTACAAGTTGAATACAAGGAAGAAGGCGATGATCCCAAGTATATGCGTAATATGTCTTGTGCAAACTGGCCCCAGTGAATTAACGGGGCTGGTATACAAAAGTCGCGTCGCGAATGACCGACCTTGGTGATAATACCTTCAAGGGACATCAAGTACGTCAACCGGTGGCGCAAAATCGGGTGGGTAAATAGGAGAAATATTTGTAAAACGAGACAAATTCGTCCGACTATCGTTCCGACAGGTAATCCGGAAACCCACAGGCATCCTCCTCGGTGGGTTTCGAACCAGCTTCATCGGACATATACGCTATTGGCGTCGATACACCAGCTAAACTAGTAGAAAAGACTAAGATCTCCACTGGAGCGAGCTAAGTGTGATATCAGAAACAAGAGTTATCGATCAAACCTGTTCGCAAACTCTTGCATCTGATGTCTGCTTCTGGGATATTTGTTCACTTGAAATCAGTGTGATATGTAGCAGCGAAAAGATAGGGAAGTGCGGGCGTCGTCATACAAATAAGAAGAGAAGTGAGTGCATTGGTCAAAGCAAAAGTATCGGAGAGCAAAATGTGTCACAAGGCGAAAATGACAACAAGCATGGTGAATAGGGAAGTGTATCGAACCCACCATACCCGAATGATTGAGGTAGATGTAAAAGTTCCCCAGGACCGCCAACTTTTACGTGAATAAAGTCGTCCGGGTTTTGAGAGTTGCTCGAATTCGATTGGCAGTGGTCTCCTGCCACCGTTGGAGTAGGGTCGACCGACGCCGAGGAAATGGATGCCATGGACAACCGATGCAGTGGGACCCCATCCAAGTCGGAACGAACGCCTGCATCGGAAAACGTCAAAGAGCCCGCGATATCATCCAGATAAAGCTCAGCAGGTTCACATTGCTGCTTCACAAACACTGGTCGGTTGAGTCGCATAACTGCAGGGAAAACAACACAAGTGAAACACGTAATGAGAGGATAATATTAAAGGCAAACAGCAATTGAAGATTAAATGCACAATCGTTTGGCAGTAGGGAAAAATATGTAAATAAATTAACAGGTGAAAAAGGTGCCGAAGTCGAACGATTTAAACAACAATCTTGCACATGACAACAGGAGCAAGCGAGAAATACGGTTTGGAATAAGAGCGAAAATGCAGAGTTCAGGTTGTTCTGGTGGCAATAGAACTGTTCGCTTAGTTTGACAAGTTTGCTGCAAATGTCTGGTAACCAATAAAAGCGACATCTTGTTCGTCGCAGTCAGCCGGGAATTCAGATAAGTCAACTACCTATCCGGAAAAGCACCAGACGGCCGTTTCACCCTATTGTGGCTCGTCAGTGGTGCGCATTCTTCGGTCCTCTATGTCGAATTATAGCTGCCGTAACCGGGAAGTCCTGACGCCGGAAGGCCAACCGCTGTCATCTGCATGGCAGTGGAGGATGGGTCGGGCTATATCGCAGTTAGTTAACAATTCGTGATGGTCGGCTACCGTCCTCCATGGCGCAGTTGCATAAGCTGCGGGCTAGTTGGCACAAGCCACTAGCAGTCATGGTTTCGATCCTCTATAGAGGGCCGAAGAATGCGCGCCACTGACGAGCCCCAATAGGGCGAAACAGCCGTCTGGTGCTTTTCCGGATAGGTGGTTGACTTATCTGAATTGTCGGCTGACTGCGACGAACAAAAATACTCACCAAAATCCTTCTACTCATAAGTAATACAAATTCGCCCTTACGGATTCCAAAAATGCTATGTCGATTCATAGCTGCCGTAACCGGGAAGTCCTGACGCCGGAAGGCCAACCGCTGTCATCTGCATGGCAGGTGCCTGCATGGCACCCTTCGGATCGCCTCTAAAGTTCCCCCTTTAAAAGGACAGTCAAAACAGGTGGCTGATCGGACCAATGCTATCACAACACATTGCACTACGAAGGTGCAAAACCATGCAGAGGTGTACAGCGTTACACGTCAGTGGAGTCAGTTTGCTTACAAAGCACCTGAGTCAGACCCAAAGAGGACTATGTCGTCCGCGTACATAAGGTTTGTCAAACTGTCACCTGGCAGAACTTCAAGTACCAGACCTAGCTACTTCACTGATGTAGCAGAGTGTAATCCATCACTGTCACTAAGCTGCTTGGGGCACTGTGCAGGGAGCTGATCGTACCTAGCTTCTATGTGTGGCAAAAACAGCATATTATGACACTCGGATGAATTAAGAGACAGATGACAAACTTTAGACCAACTATTGAGGTCATTCTGATGATTTTGCAACCTCAGAACAATCGGCGTATCGATGATTGATACCCAGGACGATGTCGTCAGCATATTTTATTAGGGTAGCTTCTACGGGGGCTATTATTGAGCTGATGTAAGTAGGTTCAAGTGGAGGCAGTGCTCTTCACAAAATATCGATCGACCTAGTGGAATGGTTTCATGCAAATAATTTTGTTTCTCCTTTGACCCTGACGTATCCAAGTATTGTGACAACTTGACTAGCTATCTAAATTTCTGTTTTGACATCTGCTGTCCTTGAAAAACTCTCAACGTCCGCGCGGACAGGTTCTCCTCCCCCATCTGAAGAGGCTGTGTCGACTTAAGGAGAGCGTTTAAAGAAAAATACGGCATCTCAGTGAGGTCTCACTGTTCGTACCAAGGAAGAGCTACGCCGTCTCCACCAAGTGTATATCCAGTCTATTCTTGGGAACAGCAGCATCACACCGGTATCAAGAAAGGGGTCCAACAAATGTTGACCTGTCGCTTGCTCTTCTGTTGCCTAGAAGCTTCAAGAAAAAAGCCTTCTTGAAATGATGCTGTCCCAAACCCGCTCGAATGACCCCCTTAAAAACACTTACCGTATGTCAAGATCTACTGTAGATGCAGTGGCCCGCATCCTACGTTCTATACTGTCATCACCTGACAACAAAACAGATCAACTCGCACGTGCGTTCCTGAATATAACAACGCGATTCGCTGTGTAAACTGCGAAATGCTGCCGAAAGATCTACTAATTCAAGGAATACATCTCTCCATCATCCAATTGTTGAGTGATTGTTTTACTGGACGCACTCAGATTACGCGAGTCAGTGGCAAATGCTCCCACTCACTAAGCACCAAGTTGGGTGCTCTTTAGGGAGAAATCCCGTCACCCTATCACTTTCTACTTACATCACTTCAATAATAGCCTAACAGTAAGTAACGCATGCTGTTAAAAAGAAATGCCTACTCAAATTTAACCAAATTGCCGCTGTTGTATTTCGGCATTCGCGCTCTCAGTGGAGCGACGCTCAAAACATCTTCCTTTTATCCAAGGCGGCCACCTATCAACCCACAGTTCAGTGGAAAGTTGCACAGGCCCATTTCATCCCTTTTACTCACAAGTACGCCATAATCTTTGGGTCCCACAGGTCCGGATCGTCCGCACGCGTACACCTGTGACTGTCATGGTATCCGGACACACCGAACCGGCCCGAGCATTAGTAGGTCATCCCGACAATGTCATCCCATAACTTTCGTATTCTGATGTTGTTATTTAGCATTATAAAGGAGATTTCATGTACAAAATTATGTTCTCGAATTTTACGCTTCGCCCCGAAGATGTAAAGTTATGGCGAGCGACTAGTTGTAACCAAATAAACGTACAAAAATTAGCAAGCAAATATCTCTGCTAAATCAACATTGAACACTCTATTTTATTGGTACGTCCATTATTTAATTATTCTTCTCTCCAGTACGGCTATCCTACGTGACATGTCAATCGTTATCTATCTGACCCGTTGTATACCAATGTACTGCCATCTGTGGTTGTGGACTACGTGTTCACAGGCCGTTAGATAGGGAATTGAGTGTTATCGACCTTGCGGAATTATGGGCCTTGCAGGTACAACTACCGTAGAGACCATTCTGTCGGTGTACTGCATCCACCCTGATGGTAAGCGACGCTTGCTGTAATAAAGCAGTGACTACTCGCTTTGGAACCAAATCGCCGCAGTCGTATTTCGGCATTAACCCTCTCAGCAGACCGTCGTTCTATAACCTAAAAAGGCTGGCTTGCCAAACAACCTCCTAGTGGTGCAGCTGAGTGGTTCGGGTTTTTCCCGTTCCAGAAAATGCTTGGACGATATTGTTCCAGGACGTGGTGGGTTTTCGCCTGGAAAGCGTTCTCCCTATAAAAAGACACAGATGACTGTTTAACAACACTGCGACGTGGCGGATGTGACTCGGCACTAAAGAATATCACTGCCCCTTGCCCCTCTCTGAGAGGAAATGTACTTCAAGCGTGTGTTGGGCCCTTGGTCCTTCACGGACCGAATGGCGTATGAACAATCTATTTGGTCACTGGCTTCCAACGGGTTGCGACGCCCTCACATCGCCCTGCTGCCTTGTAGGTTAGACCTTTGATCAAAGGCTCGGGGTAGGGCCCCCTAAGACGACGCCCTCTACTTCGGTCTGGGCAACCGGGTAGTATCACGCCCACTGACGAATCATGCACCACACTGCTTACTACTTCTCGTGTTATGCTTATCATCTCCGCTAACTCTACGGTTCAACCTCCACTCACAGACCACCCCACCTCCCGTCCTTCACCTATTTGTACTCTTATGTCTTCTTCGGTCACCGTCACAAATGATCCACTTCAGGCAACTGATGGAAGTAACAGCCAAACTCCCGGTTTTCAATGTCATTCGATTGTAGCCGCCTCTTACTGCACGTAAGCTCATGCTCTTCTTCGACTTGGTTCTCCATTCATCCTCGTAGTCTTAAATGTTCGAACTTTGATGCAGATCGGACAACAAGCATGTCTGGCCCATACTCTTGAAACGCTTTCGGTAGACATCTTCTGCCTTTCAGAGACCAGATTATAAGACTCTAGCACCCTCATCAGAATGGACTTTCCGGTGAACCCTGACGCAAAATACCACTTGCGGCTTTCCGGAGACCCAGAAGCTGCCGCCGCTGGCCAAGCTGGTGTTGGGGTTGCACTGAGTGCCACGGCTGCATCAGCTCTGCTTGACTGGATCCCAGTCAACAGTCGGCAATGTGCAGTCAGACTATGAGGTTCATGTAAGGTAAGCAGGTGTCGAGACGTTAAGCGTGCCTTGTTTGTCGTCTCCTTCTACGCCCCTACAATTTGCAGACCGGACGAAGTCAAGGATAGCTTTTACCAGCAGCTACATGAACTTCTGCGTTCTTCTACAGGAGTGATATAGGCATTCTTGCCGGGGACTTTAACGCACCGGTTGGCCGCCTTCCACCAAGCGAGCACCATCTTGGGGTTAAATTTGGTCTCGGTGGCAGCTGATCAGACAACGGAGACAGACTGCTTGCTCCTTGCTCTGATCATCGCTTGTAGCTTTCGAGCATCAGTTTTCGGCACTCAAGGAGACCCACTGCTACCTGGCGCCCGCCCTAACAAACGCAAGAGTGCACCCAGCTTGACCACATAGCAATCAGCTACAGATGGCGCGGAAGCCTAACGGACTGCCGATCGTACTGGTCAGCTTATCTAGACTCCGATCATGCATTGGTTCGTGCTAGGATTTGTATGAGTTTCGGAAGATCACCCAAGCGCGCCCACTACCGACCGGAAGTTGCGAATCTACAAAACCCTGCGATTTTAACCAGTTACCAAGCCTCACTGTCAGCCTTGCTTGGCTCAATTATTGACGGTGATCTCCATTTGCAGTGGGCGCATATCAAAGATGCTTTAGTTTCCGCCAGTACCGACACTTGTGGAATTGCTTGTCACCCACCGAAGCATTGGATTTCCGCCGTCTCCTTGTCGCTGATGGACAAATGCCGCTTGATCCCGTCGGATTTCAGACACAGTGAAGGACGCCAATACCTTGGTCGATAGTTGCACAGGAGTCTGCAAATGAACCGCGAAGCTTGGTGGTGTGAACGTGCTAGGGAGATGGCGCTTGCTAGTCTCTCTGGTAATACCAGAAAACTTTTCCGTCTCATTCGAGCAACCGAAGGTGTTCGATCTGGTATTAGTGAAACAATATGCGAAGCGGATGGCACCTTAATCACCAACCTTCAACGACGGTTGGAGCGATGGGCCGAACATTTTTGCTCGCAGTTTTGTTGGCCCCCAGCTCCATCTGCTACCACTGGCTCTCGCACTGGGGCCGAGTGGCCTACTCCCACAGGTCCTCCCACATACCAGGAACTCGAGCAGGAGCTCCGGCAGGTGAAGTGTTATAAAGCCCCTGACACCGATGGTCTTCCTCCGACTCTATTTAAAGATGGTAGCACATCGCTGGTTCGAGAACTCACCGCTTTGTGCTCGAAAATTTGGTCGGAAGAGAAAGTTCCATCATCTTGAGGTGAATTGGTAGTCGTCCCCAGCTTCAAAAATGGTCTGCGCACAATCTGCTCCAACTACAGAGGAATAAGTTTAGTCCCCGTCGTTTGCAAGCTGCTGATGTCCATCATACTTCGCAGGCTATCCCCAACACGCGAATCATTGCAACGAGAAGAATAAACTGTTTCATCCTGGTCGCGGCAGCATCGATCAAATCTTCACACTCCGCCAGATCCTCGAGCTCCGCCATGTATATCAGAGGCCAACGATTGCTGTGTTGCTGGATATCCGTGCATCCTTCGATTCTGTCGATCGGACAGCACCGTGGCACCGCCTACTGAGGAATGTTGTCTTTGAGAAATTCGTCTCCATACTGCGCGTTCTCTATAGTCCGACCTCGGACAGGGTTAGGGCTTATGTCAAGCTATCAACTGCCTTTGTCGTCTCCAGTGGAGCTCGACAACGATGCCCTACCTCCCCGTTCATACTCAACTTTGCCATTGAGGATGTCCTGAAGAACGCTCTGGGCGATTCGCTAAACGCTGGCGTTGAGCTCCACCCAGGTAGTCGAGTTGTTGATTTGCATTATGCCGATGATATCGCGTTGCTGGGTGACGATCCACACGTCGTCCAACTTGCACTAAACCGCTTGGTGATTGAAGTATCAAAGTATGGTATGTGCATTTCGCCATCCAAATGCAAGGCTCTCTTCCAAGACTGGCAGGTGACTCTGCCTGCACTCACTCTTAGTGGTGAGACACTATAGGTTGTGGAGAGCTTTATCTACTTGGGAAGTTGCAACAATGCTGTCGGGGCTGTTGAAGACAAGATTTCGATGCGCATCTGGAGAGCACGCCTCACTTTGTCTAAGGCTAAGACATTCGTCTATCCATCAAAAGGCGGGTCTACTGTGCAACTGTTCGTTCTGTACTGTTGAGCGTAAACGATATCTGGCCCATTCGTAAAGATGACTTGCGAAGACTATCGGACTTCAAGCACCGCTGTCTGCGGTCCATTGCCCGTGTGTGGTGGCAGCACCACGTTAGCAATGTGGAAGTTAGACAGCGTGTATTGGGACGTAGAAGCCACTCGCTCGAGGAGCTCGTCTCACTGCATCAAATGCGGTGATTGGGAGACGTATTGCGCATACCTATCCAGCGTAACCCGCGTCGTGCGGTGTTTGCGGTTGCTGAACAGGGCTGGAAGAGACGGTCGGGTAGACATCCTACAACTTGGAGAAGCCGTATAAAAAAGCTGACGAAACAGCTGGCCTAGACCGGTTGTGGTGGACTACCTGGTTGGGGTCCGAGAGATGCGAATACTTGCTGGTTGAAGACCTTGGAAGTCATGGCTCAATATCGATGCTCATGGCGGACGTGTGCATCGGTGTGTTGCAGTATCCCTTCTTCCTTCGCCTAAAAATAACTTAAAAAAATTCAAAAACTGTGAGTGGTAAACTGGACAAAAAAGGCTTATGTAGTTGTTTGTAAGTAGTAGGGGGATTAAGTAGGTTGTTGTGTAGTTTCATCGCAGTTAGACACAGGCAGACAGCCACCACACATCCAGGAAAGCGCTAGACGGCCGTTTCGTCGTATTGGGACTCGTCAGTAGCGCGCATCCGCCGAATCCTGTCGGATTCGAACCCACGACCTTACTCTTGCGAGTCAGCGACTTATGTCACTGAGCCATGGGCGACGGCAGCAGACCGCCATGACTGCTATCTACCTGCGATATAGCGCGGCTCATCCTCCACTGTTTTGCATATCGTGAATGTGCAGAGGACAGGGCAGGCCCCCAGGACAACGACTTCCTTTGCAAACCGCCACCAATCGAGGCGGCATGTGAGCTGTTGAGGCGACTACTGATTATTTGTAAGTAGTAGGGGAATTTATTAGGTCGTTGTGTAGTTTCATCACAGTTGTAGTAGTTGTTTTTCTTTTCATAATATTCACACTGTTTTCTTATTCAACCATGAGCCCGATGGCACAATATCTGTACCGCAATTGCGTATATATATGTATGGTTGGCGGCATCCGGTTTCGGATTTGACTGTCACTGTGGCAAGCCACAAGACGCCTGCGCCTACAGAGGGACCATGGGTGGCTTGCGCTGCACCACCCACAGCTCCAACCACACACTCCATATCCAGTGTAAACCCGAAGAAATAAGACTGAGAGCCATGTGGATGGGAACCACGTTTCATCAACGGAGCCGGCCCATACTCCTTCACAGGCAAACACAAGCATGCTGTATTTGGAACTCAAGCACACACAAGGCGGTGGCTGGACTGTAGTCCGCTCCACACTCAGTGCATGGAAACACTCTTCGAGCCTAGCACGGCCACAAGGACCGTACACCCCATCCCCTCCAGCAACGACCAACTGTCTCCTACAGCCAGTATGGACGAGGTAGTGGGTAATAGACAGGTAGGCACCTTGTCAACATGCACATCAAGCGCAGCCACACCGGAGATATCAAGCAACAGCTATTCACTCTAAACAACAAAAGGAAATAAAATGAATTAAATAATGCATACAGATACGGTGGCATAACTCTTCGCTAAATTAGCATATGAAGTAAGTTGGTTTGCAACGAATCCGCGATAAGAAAAAAAATGTCCGCAAGTTACTTAAAAATGCTACTAACGCAACAAAGTTATCGAAGATAAGCGCACTTAGCGTAAACAACGTGGCCAGCTAATAGAAGACTATTCAGATAGACAAAACAAACCAAATAAACTGGAATGAAATGTATGCAGTTTAAAGAGACCTAGTTTAAGTGCAAGTTGGTTTAGCCCAACTGCGGTGAAGAAACATCAGGAATGCAACATCAGCCTCAGCATGGTTGGCGGCATCCGGTATCGGATTAGCCAGTCATTGTAGCAAGCCACAGAACGCCTGCGCCTATATATATATATATATATATATATATATATATACATATATATATATATATATAAATATATATATATATAAGACGGCCACCTTCCAACCTGTATTTCTGTTGTGCAGACCACTTTTGTCGCTTTACTTGGGAGCCTATCATAACTCTTTGTCACCACGCCTCCGATTATTCGCAGAGATGCACCTGCTATCTGGACACAGTGCCGTGGAATGTCCCAGCGTTGGTGTGTCGTCCAAAACCTTCGGCTGCACTAGTGAGAAACTAGCCATAAGATGGCTAATGGGGTGTCGCATTACTGTGTTCGGAGCCACCCCCTACTAGTGCTCTTCAGTTGGTACTTACTTCCCCTGAATCCTTCACCCAGTCGCACCAAATGCTTGGACAACCTTGTGCCCCTAAACTGTGTGAAACTAGCTTCATTGTGTGCACTCGTTGCTGAATGGAGACCAGAACGCCCACTTGTCTCAACAATATACCACCAACTCATACATCTATGCAAGGGTTATTATACCTACCGTCATTGGGTGCGTTGGGCTAACTCAATTTCAAGGACACTGTGCGCGCATGTGCGGTGGGAATATACCGGATGCAATTCAAGTGCGTTAAAGATAATGTTCTAAGTGGCTTTTGGATGCAAATCAAAGCCTTATGTTGCAATTCAAGTGCACTTTGGAGTGAATCATTTGTAAAAGGTGTAGACACCCGATCAGTAGCCAGCTATGACAGCATCATTGTCAAATGCCTGGTCAAGACAGTCACTAGGCTGCATTCCATCCTTCCCCTGTTCTCTCAGTCAGTCAAGAAATTTCCTCTGCGCTGGTTCGAAGTGAAGCGAAAGATGACTCTTCAACCTTCACTTCACTTTCATCAGTTTTTACGAAACAGAACACCTCCGCTGATTTTGGTGAAAAACATTTAAGCTGTTGTGAAAAATCGAGGAGAGATACTTGCTTTCCTTGACATGTTCGACCAGTTTATTTCTCATCTGCTTTGCCAAAATGCTCATGAATTCGCTTTGAAATTCTGGAGACAAGGAAGTAGTGTTGAGTTTCCTAGCTAATATGTCAAAAATATTCACGAAGGACAGGGTTATATTTGTCCAAGATATGTACGAATTCTAAGAATACCTATGTTTTCCTGGCCATCTTTATCATCCTGGATGTCTATTTAGTGACCACGCAGTTCTGCTTGGCGAGAGAATTGACGAGATCAAGTAATGCAGCTAGAATTTCCCGCAAACTCTGTTCCTTTTTTTCATAAGTGTTCTATCCATTTTGGTAATTGCGTTTTCTCCAACTGGCCGTATCTCTAGATCTTTCCAATTGTGGAATGCTTGCGTATGCGATTTGCTAGATTCGTGTTCATATACTTTCACATTTCAATGGTTTCTGAAACCATCATCAGTCGCAAAACCAGACTGTCCCGATGAAAACAGTCTGCAGTAGAAACAAAACATAGTCTCTCTAGAAGGGGAATACACCACCCATGTTGGCAATATTTTCTCTCTGTTTCGCAAATCCTGGAAAAATCAGTTCGTCATCAGCTTCCTAGCTTCACCTCTTGTATTCGTTACAGGTCGCGCTACTTCTTTCCATTCATAATGGAGGTGCTGCACAGCAGTAGATCCGAAACGGACAATTATAGTGCGAATTTTATGTTCAATTCTAACAGGCCACAGACCGACATCCGTGAAATCGGCTGAGGTGCGTAATATCGTCTCAGTAGTGGTTGCCTCCAATCCTTCCAACACGCGCGCATTTTCCGTATCAATATCGCAGACATTTCCCGCTGTATCAATTTCCCTATCTGTAACCCGGATAAAAGCAAAACAAGTTCAAAAATAAACAAACCATGGTAACACAGAAATTGATATCACATTGATAAGGACAAACCTAACCAATACCCACTCAACAGGCAAACAACCGAGTGTTCATAAGGCCCACTGAGAGTAAAATTACTGTACTTGCGACCGTACTGATAGATCACGAAAGCCAGAGTCAGCAAGCGAGGTTATGCAGGCGCTTATATTGGGGCATCGAACAATGTGTAAGGCCTTATAGGTGACAACGCATTACGTTAATGGATAATTGTTTTGGGTGATGATGCGTAACGGCACATGTGTGCATACGCGAGAAGAAACAGACGACAGGCAAGTGTGACAGAAGGCACAAATTTGGTTTGGTTATACAGGATAATGCTGCAATATTCAACTATCGGCTTACTTAGAAATATTTCAATTTACAACTGATATTGAACAATGATTTGTATTTAAAACACCCTACCCCTGTCATGCCGCTCGGGGCGGACCGCCCCTGCGCAAGAGTTGCACCAACTAGTCGAACTCCGTCGACGGTGGGACTGCGTACATCGACGTAACCAGATGGATTCAGACAATCAGACTAAAAATTAACATATCAGATCTACCCAATCGTGCTTCAAACGCGTCGGTTAAGCGTTCTATCCAACGTGACCGAGAATAAAGCCGTTATGATTCTTTGTACGCTGCCGTTTCACCCAGTGGCGCTGACCTCAAATGCAGGCATGCAAAATGTCTACAAATGTCCCCGGCCAATTCTCAGGTGACTTTTGAGTGCCAATAAAACGTTGAAGCTGAAATTCCGATGAAAGAAATTCGCGTGTTTCAATAGGTTAATCGAAGCTCAGATATACCCGATCACTATTCAGACGCCTCAAGCAGCGTGGACACGAGGGTTTTATTGCGTTACACAACGCGCATTGAGGGAGAGGGATTCCAGCTCGCGTCCGAATGATCCAACATTTGTTGGACGGTTCTTAGTGTATTGGCTCCAGCGTCTGCTTTTCAGTCTCCAACCCAGGGTTGGAATCTCCCCAGTTGCCCAGGTTTTGGTCGCAGGTAGTAAGTCAACTTGTGTGCAACACCTTGTGGTTGAGTAGACATGAAGCTTCAATATAAGATAAAGGAGTATGGAAAGGCAAAGACACATTACGAAAGCCAAGTGTTTGGCAAACATAAAAAGTGAAAACGTAGTGTGTCTCCTATGATGAAAGCGAAACGATCAGTTCCATAGCACCTGAATACTTAAAAAATGCTCTAATCGAAGGAGACCAGGACAAACCTGGCAACCTAGAAAACAACAACACCTAAAAAGCTACTTTTGTTAGTGACATTTGGTTACAGATGGGTGCACATAGGACAGACCATGACAACATGACAGAGGCCGTATGACCCACCGGACGTCGAGTGATTGGATAGCTAAGATTACCCTGTTGCGTGATCGATCCGTCAAGACGCGACGCCGACCAATCATAGTGCAAAGTTGCGAAGAATGCGGACAGAGTTGTGAAGGTCGACGGGAAAACCGTGCAAAGCTACGTCAAAGTAAAGTGGCGCACACAGAGGCAACGCAACGCAGCAATGTTTTGCCCGGAAGCAGTTAGACAGTGTGGACAGTGAATGTCTAATTTGTCGGATGTGTTCACACGACTAAACAGAAATATAATGGATTTTATGCACACAGCCTGTGTACTCTTGTTCGTCATTCCTGTATACAGCACTCACGGAAGCAGACGCATAAGCGAACGAAACGGATTAACTGTGGTGGAATGCTTTGTGGAATTCAGGCTCGATTTAAGTGAAAAACCTATACAATATCACAAGGCATCAACCATGAGTTCACATCACCCACAGGCTCCAGTGCTCACAATCGGAATGCACCAGTGGATTGAACTGGAGTGCAGTTGCTGTTGCGAACAAGACAAGGTGAAGAGGGCAGCAGCGAGGGCAGCAAGCTTAATGAGCATTGTTGGCGCAAATGATAGTCCATACAAAGAACCTGCACAACCGCCAGGACAACTGCAATTCCAAATAATCTCAACCAATGGTCACGTTGCATTACTAACCGAAACCAAGAAAACCAGTGTGAATGCCCGAAGCCAACATACGAGCGGCGATGAAGAGGACGCGTCGTACTCGGCCAAGTGCGAGGAGAACAGACCATGCACAGAAATGTACAAGCCAGTGGAATGTACACGAGAAAATGTGAACAGTTCGGTGAGTAAATCGACGCATGGGTTTTACGTGTATGGAGATAACTTGGGTTATAGCGAAATCAAAGCTGCGCTGCTTTGGGTAGGTAAGCCACAAAAAGACCCAAAAGGATCAGAAAATACGGTCGAAAAGGTGGAGGCGAAAAGTAAAATGCCGTCCATCCCACTTCAAATGGATGACCATGTGCGATTGCTTATCACGGATGCACACATATTTGTTACCAAAAAACAACTCATAGCCGACGGAAAATTGCAAACAGGGACAACCACCAAAGACATGTACAATGACAGTGTCGATGGCCATTGGGAACGAAGCATTAGAGTAACCATAATTCTTCGACCACAGAAATTCTACATGGCGTCCGACTGGAGCGCTGCAATCATAGCGTTCATGTTCGCGATATCTGTGGGATGCTGCAACGATCCCGTGGTGTGTCGCGCACAGCTGAGGCAATCAAAAGCGATCTTGGCAGCAGTGGGTTGCCAGCTGATAATTGTGCCTATGGTGAGTCAGCTCGAATGCATGCAAAACTGGAATGTAACATAAAGGATGAGATTAGGTGCATCCTTTGCGTAAATTGAACGAAAAATAGACCAGTTTCAGTAATAAAAATGATCAAGACAGCAATTAGTCGAGATGAAAGCAAGGTTAAAAGTCAGGAATTAACAAAACGTTTGCTGAAAAACGAAATTAGAACTGTATTGTAAACAAGCTTAATATTCAAGGAAACATTAACTGAGTTTAAGGTATCGGTTACGAAACTTATTGTGCCCTCGGTTTCATGTTCAGCAATGGGCAAAAAATAGTAAGCGCGCCCTACTTCATAACACGTATGTGGATGTGTGCAGTGCCTTCGAGCTAAGTGTAAACAGGTAGAAATACTAAGACTTTCGTAAAGACAAGGGTGGTAGGCCACTAATGTCGCGAAAATGTTCGTCATTACATTTAAATGCCCGAAGGAGCTAGTTACATAAGCTGACTCGGCTGGGTATTAATTGACAAGTTAGGGTAAACATGGATCTGGAGATGTATCGGGTCCACTGGAGAGCGGATGACAGAAACTGATTGGCACGAGAAATATACTTCAACTTTTAGAGCAATTTCTACAGGAACTCGTAGGAACACGAAAGGAGATGAAGTAGGGCTTCTGACTATGACAGGTTGTTAACAATGGATACCGAGTAAACAAACAGTCTGGGCTGAAAGGATCACATCCGCTACAAAACGAGAACAAGCCGTGAGTAGTGAGAAGAGCATACACACATATTTGATTGGAGGGTCATTTTGGAGTAGTCGTTGTGTGAGTGAATTGCAACGCGCAATCTCAATGTAGACCGTTATTCACATTGAAGTGAATGTTGGTCAATGCGACCACAGAGACCGCAGCTGAAGTAGATGGAAATTGGGTGTTGCAGTGTTTCCGGTAGGAAAACACACAATACACACATATTCTTTCTGTATAAACAGTCTGACCGGAACACTGTAATTGAATGAGCCCAGAAACGGGTTTCTTTGTGAGTGCACGCGTGGTATGTCTCCGTGGAGAACAAACAGACGAAAATAAGCAAACCGAATCCAGCACGAAAAGGCTACAATTCGCAACGGGAAGCTTGAAGGTCCAGAATCATCCTAGAAGCGCAGAACAGGGGTGAATCGAATGTTCGCGCAGTGTTGCTGGTCAAGTAAATGGTAAATAAACAGACAGAGGAAGTATTTAAATTCGTAGGAAAAAAGCCGTTGCTGGGATCAGTAATAAGATTGGTTGAAAAAGCGGGGATGTGAGTCTGAAACACGTCGGTTATCATGCGCGCGACATGAAGAGAAATCAGGTGGTAGTAACCCGAAAATAAAATGCAGGTGCAGCTGATAAACTAAAGCTATACGAATAAGTCGCTCTTCTAAGTTTGTAGGGGTACACCAGTGCTCTGGCTGAATATGCAAACACAAAGTAGTGATAAAACCTGTCGCTTAACTCTTCTATAAGCGGCTGTGTTTGCAACTACAAAACAAACTTTACCAGTGCAGTCAAACTTGTCTAACGCGACCACTCAAGGGACCGACAAAAAGTGAACGAATTGGACAGGTAATCGCTATGAATAGGTTCATGCGCAGGGAGATAATCCAAAGGAGAAAACGTTGGGGATGTTTTTGGCTGGTCGCCATAGCAGGTTAGAATGTATATACAACAGGCACTTCAGTATGTTGGTCATCAGAGATGATATGGCTACTTAGATAAGTGAACCGAACAATCGCTCCAAAGGACTGTTCGGTGTTTATGAGATGGGGCAGTATATCGGACAGGCCATGTGAAGTACCTTGCTTTTTGAAGGCACGAAGCATGTACGAAAGCATACACAGGTGTGTTGGCCTATTTGACGTAACTTGCGTAGCAATTAGGTTCGGTTTCAGGTGATCCAAGACGTTCGCGTACTATCCGACGGCTATGTGACAAGCACTTACTCCAGAGTGAGTGAGAGACAGGTTAAAGTTAGTTAGGATAAACTCGGAAGAAACAGAACCATGTTGACACACCAATACTCGTAGTGAACTTTTGTTACCGCAGTCTAAAACACCGTTTTAGTGTTTGCAATTCATGGTCTACCATACGATGATTAATAGCGCCAATATCACGTGGATTTGGATGAAGGAGACCCGGAAGTCAAAGCAGGTATTCATCGTAAAGCTGCATACAGTGGTATCGTATAAATATGACAAATTCATTATCGGTCGTACGATGATCTAAGCATTGCTCCACTTGCTGGCTGTAATGCAGACCGCTGAGCTGATGGCGTGTGATGCAAATGAGCGGTTTCGAAGCAGCAGTGACTTAAGTGACTGCCTAAATGACGTTAAAAAGGTACGAATTGGTATATTGCAGTGGCAGTTCCAAACTGTCAAACTAGTAGCCACGTTTCCTCAAGTAGATCAGGTCGAATCAGTTAAAGAATTATGACCCAGGTCTTTAATTGCGAAGAACTCAATGGTCGTGTTGCCAGCATAAATGCAAACTGGCGATTAGAAAATGGAGTAGTGGAAGACACAAAGCATAAACTTCTTGAAAAAATGAATAAAATTAAACACAGTAGAAAAATAACAACTAGGTGCGAAAATGAAAAGCAAAAGCGCAAAACAAACGCGAAACTGTGTCCCTTCTGAAAGGGTCACCAACCAATGACGTGGACCATCCGGAGGTCGCCATCCACAAAGATGACAAGCCTTACCGATTGGGCCATCCTGTGGTCTCGATGGGCTCGGTGTGACGACAGCATATAATATACCTTAGAGAGGGTAAACATGGGGGATACGAAAGTCATCAGTGAAACAGCATAAGCGACTCAAAAGTAACAGCCACTTCAATGAGACACCAGAGGTCATGGTGCGAAACACTACCTACCGACCCTCAGGGTAAAAGTCGCAAGAAACCTAAGGGTAAAAAAAATCCACCGTGATGAAGGCAATCACGGTGTCCGCTCGGTGTGCATCCACTTCGAAACTACCTCCCACGCGTTGTTGTTCGCAGTGAGACGCAAGCCAGGAAAGCGTTCATGTATCCAGTACAAATCGCGATATTCGCAACCGGGTAGTCTCTCGCCCTCTGAGGAAACCATGGACATTGTTGTGTTGTGTTTTATTTTACTGTTTCTGTACCTTCGTTTGAATCCCATGGTTTCTGATGGCATTATGTCTGTTAACAGACTTTTGCAAATATATATATATATATATACTTTGAAGAGTGGTTGCGATGCTGTGATTCGGAGACAGCACATATCTATCCCAAGACAGTAATGAATAGAGGTCCGCACTGTCAGCTGACCCAAGATGTGGACATTGAAAGAACCGAAGTAAAAAGCAATCCGTGGTATTAATGAGCTAGATGCACCGCGAGCATAAATTGTACAATCAGTAGTAGCATCTAGATTGAACACCGGAAAGGAGAATTGCAGTTGAAAGGAAGAGCAAGAAGTATTGACGAAGAGATGATGCATACAAGTGATACGCCCTTAAGCTGTCCATACGGGGGGTATAGGTGCCAAAACCCCACAACTTTGACCAAACTGACTAAAACACGAGGCAACGGAAATGACGTCTAGCTCGGGATTGCGACAACAGAGTCCTACTGGTATCTGCTTGAAGAAAATCATTAGTAAAATTTCCTCTTGATTCAGTGAATTAGGAGTTAAGGGGGGAAAACAACTTGTAGCACTGGTAGTCGAGCATCATGCCATGAAGAATGGGTTTGTGACAAAAGGTAGAGCAATTCTAATTGGATGCTATATTTGTGGACTGTTTCATAAAACTGGAACAAAAGCGTGAGTTAAGATTAGCTGATAAAGGCTTCATCCATCCACACACTTTTCAGAAACAGCAGGAGTGTGACAGTTAGGTCGTTCGGCACTATGATCGGCGAAATTAACATGACATAATACAGTGTGATACCAACATGAGCGGCTTAAGAAATCGAATACGTTAATTTTAAGACAACCGAAAACGGGACCAAGCAGATGACCCACTTAACAAGATGCGAGTAGCTCAAATAGCAAGAGAGAACCAACACAGCGGCAATCGATAGTTCAATCAAAAGCAGAGATGCGGAATAACGCAGGGGAAACGACTGCAATGATGCAGGTGATGAAGTGTGAGGGGGAAATTGTGAACGTCGGTTGGTGTCCTATGCGGTGGGGGAAATGAAGATGGAATACTGGGGACATGGTGAAGTGATGACAGTTAAGTTGAACATGAAGTGAACGTAAAGAAAACATAAATGAGGAGAAATGGGCAAAGCATGTGCTTAAATAGGAGTTGGTGAGATACTGCGATGTAATAATTTTACGCAAACTAGGTCTATGCTCGATAAGGTGATCGGGAATCGAAATTCATTGTATTAAAATCTAAAATGCTATGCTATTCCAGGGTATTCGTCAAATATACCCTACAGGTCTGTCAACCGGATAGTGAAGAAAAGTTAACTGTTGAGGGCAACATTCTGCGCGGTCTACACTGAGGCACTGATAATAAAACTACACTGGTGCAAATGTGAGGTAATGTATCGTTTAATTCTGTCCCATTTATTGCAATATTCAATCTCAGTTAACCCTTGGACTGAGCGCTTGCTTCTCTCTGAGCGTGGACCAAGCCTTTGGACTATTCGTGACTTCCACAGTGCCCGGAGGTGGCGTGGCCTACCTACTGACCTATTTGGTGAATGGAAACCGGCAACTATCAGCTGCACTGTCCCTTGTCATCGCCTGGGTCGATATGAGTAAGTCGAATGTCAGAAGTAGACGTGCTCGCAATATAAGACTGAGTTGATATTCAAGTGCGATTTAAACTGATCTGCATAATAACTTTTAGCCAGCATTAAACAACGTCAGCACTATGGTTGATAAATAGGAAGGGATTCCATGACAGTTCATTCGAAGCATGAGGGGTGTTCGACTTGTAGCCTCTATGCCCCGAATTCGAGGCCCCGGTGGTAGAGTGGTTCGAGTGTTCAGCTTGTAGCACAATTTGCTGAGATGTACGCGGACTCGCGTCATCCTGGCAAATATGCAACCGCTTGCACCTGTATAGAGGCGAAATATTAGAGGAAAGTAACGATGTGTTTATCATGCCTAGTGAGCGAGCACTATACTGAGTTAACTAGCCGTGCATAGAAGCATATCAAACTACCGAGAGGAACACATAAATTGCGCGTAAATTTTAGAAAGTGTACGGAATGAACCAAGCAATTATGAACAAAAGCGGATGCCAAACATATATGCAATGGAATCCAAGTGGCGCGGGTTAAAATAACAGCACTACACTAGTTGTTATCGTGGGGTTCGATGCATCGAGTAGCAATTAGCGCCTTAAAATTCCCATTGTACATATCAGGATGTCTAGGAAAAAAGCTTATCAAGGGGGTAACTGAATATCCCAGAACGAGAGAAAACGGAGTGGAGGTAGGACTGTAAGCAGACAAAAACAAAGGCGTCTGAGAAGCGAAAGCAAATTTGGTAGCTTGCAATTTCTGAGGTTACTTTGTCGTCATCTCGAAAGTGCAAACGATGGGTGATCTTTTCATTTCTTTCAGTTACAGCACCGTTGTGGTTGAACACCATGGGTTTGTATTGGTTCGACCGTCCGATTCACGTCTGGAAAGCAACCGGTTGGTTGTCCATCATTGCTATGGCACAAACACTGGGCACAGTAATCCGTGGATGTCGTCCAAGTCTTGCCATCGCCATCCTCACTTGGATTACTAAACCGATATTGCTGCTTTCCGGTATTCTCATGGTCACTCTCGGAGTTTACATAAACCATTACGCATTCACGGAGATAAACCCAAATCTGATTTTGAGCTTACTCTTCGTAATCACGTTGGGATTTCTGACAGGATGGGTTGCGGGGCGAATGCTGAGAGAAAACCTGCAAGTGACCAAAACGTTGGCCAACGAAGCAGCTGTGTTCAATGGCTTGTTGTGTATGCCACTGTTGCGCACCTGTTTGCATGCACCCGAAGGTGACCTGACCGCAGTGCCACCATTGTGGATCACATTTATGACTCCCGTCCCACTGGTGTACCATGCGGTGCTATCAGTTTTGCAAGTAAGTCCATTAGTATCTAGTAACCTAAGGTAACATAACAGTAATTCGAATACTACTCAACTTCAGATGCATAGAATACCCGAGTCATGTGCAGCAGTGCCCAAATCGATCGATAATTAGTAGCCAATGATTTGAAAAGGTACTAAAAGTATGGCACCTGAGGTACATTCTAAACTGTTATGGCGACCAGCCAAAACATCTCTAACGTTCTCCCCCATGTCCCTATGCATGAACCTGTCCAATCGGACCACTTTCGTCGGTCCCTTGAGTAGTCGCCCTAGACAAGTTTGACTGCATTATCTTAGATCAACGGAAAAACAGCCAATTTTTTAATGCGATAGACACAGCCGAAGCAGTTAGTTGCTTCAGGTATATTCAAAATATTTCAAGTCAAAGGTAAAGCAGGGATTCAGGAGAGTAAAACGAAATAGAATGATGGAAAGCAGTTTAAATCAATAAATGAAAAGAATATCGGTTAGAAGTGACAGGGGAGAAGCAGCGCAGTAAGCAACGTTTCGCATCAGTTAAGTAGCCGGACTAGTGAATCCCACACAAGTAAGTGACATGTGTCAACTTGAAGCAACTCTTCGGTGAATTAGTTTAGGCTTATCTGTCAAACTGGAATATAACGAATAGGGGTTTCACTAGACCTACCGAATGCATGCAATAAACGGCACAATGAGAACATAAACTAGTCAGGGTTACCAATACAATCATAGCACTCGGTAGCTTAAAAACAACAGATAGACCAAAAAATTTAGTGGTTGACAGGAATACTATTGAAACCACAATTCAGAATTGTCGTTGTGCATGTCGCTGTGAATGTATACCCAGTGCATCTCATCGTCTGAGCATGAGGTACTTTTGAAGTTTGAGAGCAATACACGCTGAAAGTCGCTGAGAACGTTTGGGGCAGAAAGTTTCGCCATGATAAGCCACTGTTGGCGGTCACCAAAACGTAGAGCAATCATAGCACACACGAGCACGTGCTCCGAAGTGTGTTTGGGAATACAGAGTCATTTGCAATCTTGTATGCAGCCGCGCAAGCGGTCACTGATGGCGAGGTGGACAAGTTGCGTCCACGGCTGACCGAGGGCTGGGGATCTGACGGTGGTGCGCTGACCTAGGATTACTGAAAGTTGTTGCTTGAAAGAAATAGGCCGTGATTAGCGCAAAGCCGAAGCAATTGATAACGGTTGTTCGTCCTATGGATGCCATGACCATGTCGTAGGTCGAGTTCACGCTCCTCAACTTGACGTCTACCGACCTGTACCTCTAAGCCCCGATAAGTGCGGTGAGTTCTGTGCGATGTTTTTCGGAAGTCAATGAGTTGACAGTAGAACTCTATCAATACGACAGCTAACGGTCTATACAGCCACGTCAAGGGCGGAAATGTGCTTGCTATTCCTTAATCCGAGATTCCTGTACTACAGTGAGGTGAGGAATGAAAATCGAGGCCAGTAATTTTGTCACAATTGGCGTTGGGCTAATACCACTGTGGCTAGCACAGTCTGTGCGACTGTCGTTCTTGTATGTTGCCACTATAATCGATTCACTCCAGTTAGCAGGGACACTTCTTTCCAGATATGTTCGAATAGGGAGGTCAATGATTTGCAGAGGACCCCACCTCCATGCTTAAATAGTGTATTTTCGAGGGAATCCGGGCCAACAGCACGAAAACGTTTGAGGGCGTTGATGGCGTTTCGGACCACAGCTACCGATGGAGCCTCTAAACTAACCGTCCATGGCTCATCCTGCACCACCTGAGTAGAAAGAGGTCCGGAATCAGGGGGATAACTGAAGTACTCTCAAAATGCTCCGCCCAACCAGCCATACGGCACTCCTTACTGCGCATCACTGTCCCAGCAAAGTTTCTATTCGTTGCACTGACGCCTTATTTTCTGGGGCCAGTGGTGCGGATCAGGTGCAAAATGGTCCGATAATTGTCTACTCCTCTCGCGTCCTCCATTTCTTGAGCTCGACTGGTCCAACAGGCTTCCTTGTCAGCATGCAGGATCCAGTTTAGTTGCCGCATAACAGTCCATCTGGTCACATTGTGCTCAGATCCAGCCGGGAGCTTTCTTCTGGATTCCAACAACTTCACCGACCTCCCGGGTATCTAGTGACTGGGGTAGTTACGATTAATACCGTCGCAAGCGGAGGATCGTGTGCTGTGCATGGCAGTCAAGATTCTATTCTATCGAATCTAAGTGTAATTAGGAGAGGACAGCGAAACTTCGGTACGCACTGCATCATGGTAGGCTTGCCTGAACGAGGGCTGGGATAAGTTATCAGTTGCCGAGACGTTTGGTACGCCTCCGATATCGGTCATGGAAAGACGACAACGTACCAAGGCATGACCAGAATCGACGCAAATATTCCAGAACGAGCGGTAATCCAGGATGGAAGCATGTCACTTGTAACTTATGGCAATGTGATCTATTTGGATCCGTGGCTGGTCAGCTACAGGAGAATGTCAAGTGGCACTTCGGCGCCCACTCTTTATCAAAGCAGGGCTACGAAGAAGCAGCTGGTGCTACGAGCACACTTGCAACAGACGCTCGCCGTTATCAGTCCGTTCTGAGTTATGCCCATGATTACCACCAAGATGAGCTTCTGAAGAGCTCAGACGATCTACCTGTGCATTCATACATCCTGCAAGTACTATGATATATGAACTGGTAGCAGTAAGTAGTAGGGTGTTCAGTTCATGGCAGGTGTCCTACGCAGCATCAGAACAATGACTCAGCCTTGGAGTTCAGAACAATACCTACCCCACGTTGACCCGTGAGTGCCGCATCAGCGTCTCCGGAATGCGTGCAACCAATAGCAAGAGGACATTCATTGATTCTTTCATCATACACATTAGCTGCTGATGGAAAACACCTCAGCTATTGTGCCGCAATACAAAAAACAAGAAAAAGAGAACAGTGGTACGCCGGCTGAGTCCCCAGTAACAATTGGACATCGTTCCGGAGAGCTAACAGCTGGCTATCGTTGTAAGTTATAAGTTATATTATACCTAACGAGTGAGATCGTGATTGGAGGAGGATGCTAAGCAGGAGGGGGATGGACAAAGGAACTCACAACACAAACGCCATTGGGGCCGGCTCCAAGCCATATCAGCAAGTGTGTCCAACCAAACGTGTTCACCGTCCTTAAGACCCCAGCCAGGCAGTCGGGATGCACCAACCGACCCCAACTTCGAAGTGAGGGTTTTCATTTCTATCAACCAAGTCATCGCTTGGCCTCCCCTCCTACTCTTCCAACCGCACCCACAACGCGCAAACAACGCACGTCGCGGAAGTCGGTGTGCTGGCATGCGCAACACGCGGCCCAACCATCGGAGCCTGGGGTGTTACATAATGGCGCTGAGCGGTTCACTCACTCTTCCTGCACCAAATACGCGACGTCGAACACGCTCATTGCTTACGCGGTGCCCCCACCAGACATGAGCTAAGCTGCGAACGCAGCGATGATCGAATATGACGAGCCTCTTTATGTCTGTTGACCTGATGGGCCAGGTTTCACAACCATATAGGAGAATTGAACGGACGGCTGAGTTGTAAACTCTGCCCTTGAGGGCGAGAGTAATGTCGAGTCTGCGCCACAGGTGGCGGAGATTGGCAAAAGCACCTCGAGCTTTTGCCATACGGTTTGTAACCTCATCTTCAATCCCACGGGTGCTAATATAGCTGCCCAGGTACTTGAATTCCTGAACGACTTCTAGCAGATCACCACCAAGCGCTAGCGCAGGGTTGGGTCCCTGCCAATCTTGGAGAAGTACTTTGCATTTCGATGGAGCAAAACATAGCCCAAAACGATTGACAGCCAGTGCTAATCGATCCAGTGCTGCTTGCCATGTTTGGGGGCTGTCACAGATTAAGGCAATATCGTCCGCATATTCCAAGACAAGAAGTCGCTCACCAGGAAGTAGCTCCACGCCTTCTAGGTCGGGTCCAGCGAACGCTGTTTCAATGGCTTTAACAATAGCGGAGTTAAAGAGGAAAGGTGACAGCGGGCATCCTTGTCTCACACCGCTGGTGATACTGAAGGGTGGCGACAGTTTGCCATAAACCCTCACTCTGCCCGAACTATGTGCGTACAGCGCTTTGATAATGTTTACATATTTATCAGGCACACCTTTCCTCAGCAGACAGTCCCAAAGGGCACATCGATCGACTGAGTCGAAGGAACCTATTATGTCAAGAAACACGAGAACGGTGGGTCGCCAATAAACATGGCGGTTCTCCAACAATTGACGCAAGGTGAAGATGTGGTCGATGCAGCCCCGACCTCTACGAAATCCAGCTTCCTGTTCACGAATCTGCCTTTCACGAGTGCCAGTCAGTCTGTGGAAAATGACAGAGGCAAGCAATTTAGAGGCAATCGAAGTCAGACTGATCCCTCTATGATAGCCGCCCTCCAAACGGGATTTTCCTTGAAAATTGGGACAATAACGGAGCGGTTCCAGTCTGTTGGGACAGTCTCCTGCTCCCAAAGTTTCACTAGTAACTCGTGTAAATCATCTACTAGAGCAGGTCCCCCGAATTTGAAGAGGGCTGGTGGAATTCTATCTGCCCCTGCGGCCTTGTGCAACTTCAACAGCCTGATCTCACGTTCGACTTCTGAGCGTGAGGGCGGATCCAAGGAGACGGCCCAGGGAGAAGGGCGCTCAATGCCTGAAAAAGAAACCGATGACTCAGGTTGGTTAAACTGCCTTGCAAAGTGTTCAGCCCAACACTCCAAGCGTTTTTACAGGCTGTGGATCGGCTGCCCACTCTCGTCGCGTATGGTATCGCTAAGAGCAGGTCTCCTGCTGCCTGTTTCCCGTATCAGACGGAATAACTTACGAAGATTGTCAACGGTAGCGGCTGTTTCCATCTCAGAGGCACGATGAGACCACCAGGTTTCGCGGTCTTTCTTCAGGCTAGCACGCAGCTTTGCCCTGAGATTCTTGTGAGCCTCATTGCATTCGCTTCTAGCCGGGATACGCCGGCGAGCATCCAAAAGTTCCAGAGACTGTGTAGAGACCCAATGTCCGGTTTGGCAATTTGCTTTGCCACATGAAGACATGCCTGCTAACAGTAACGCCTGACGAATATGCGACCAGTGATCTCCGACGGTGTTTAGTGGGCGCTTACTCAGCCCAGATGTCAGCGTACTTTGATACACATTCAGAACACCTTGTTTCGCCAGCTGGCTGGTGTCAATCCGTTCATATAGACTTTGCGGACATCCACCGAAACGCACCCGGAGGTATGCACAGGCAAGTGCGTGGTCAGAGTTCGCGCTGGTGCTCCAAATCGAACGACAGTTTTGGACACAGCCTCTCCAGCGGTAACTGATCGCGATATGATCGATTTGCGTCCAAGGCTGGTCCGAAGCTGGTGGCAGCCAAGTCACGCTTCTACGGGTGCTGTGTCGAAAGTTTGTGCTCGCGAGAAAGAGGCGAGCATCTTCACACAGCTGTAGCAATCGCTCACCATTATCATTACGGGAGCCTACAACATCTTGGCCGCCCAGATGTAGCTCATCAGAGGACAATTATTCGACTTGGGCATTTAGATCGCCAGCCAACACCACAGTATCCGTGCTTCTTCTGTAACGAAGAAGCTCGTGAAGTTGCTGATAGAAATCATCTTTTGCCGAATCAGTGCTACAGTTTGTAGGGGCGTAGGCTGCAATGACAAACAGGCAACGTTTGTCCCCGCGCGACTTCGTAGCACGGAACGAAGCACCTAATCTAACGACGCACATCCGACTGTTTACTGGGATCCAATCGATCAGGGCAGCTTCAGCCCGGGAACTCAAAACAATGCTGACGCCAGCCTAACCGGCATTTGAAGCTTCATCATCGCCAGACAGGCGCAATGAAAATGTGCCGCCAGTGTCGCATGTGGGGGATCGCAGGATAACCAAGGAGCTCGAATCTGACAAACAACAAATATCGATCGACAGGGTCTCTAATGTGCGGGCAAGTGCGGCCTGTTGGCCAATCTGCAGCAAAGTGTGCACGTTGAAGCATGCCAGTCTTCGCGAGACTCGAGGACTCCAAAGGGAAATGGATGAACTGACGTTGTCCGCTTGGTTGAACATGAACTTGTCGATTGGATTGGAGCGACGCCCTGCAAGAGGACAAGCCGGGCGTAGTTAATTCAACAACCTCAGTAAGGTCATTGATCCTAGTTTCGGACACACAACACACCTCAATACCCAGTTGCCAACGTGCGTACCAGTGGTCAGATGACTCATTTGTCTTAGAGGGCGAAAGTTGAAAACCGACAGGGAAACGGTACAGCATGGCCTTATAACCGGCTGTTGGCGATAGGTGTCCAGTGGGCGTTGTGGGAAAATGGTTTCAGATGCTTCTACTCTAGTGGCACTTCGGTTGCTGTCAATTAAGCTGGGAATTATGGGAAGGTTAGTAATGGGGGTCAGGATGGGAGTAGGAGAAACAGGTGGAAAAGAAAGAAAGGAAGCGCCAGCAATAGCATGTTTTCGCTTATCCACCCTGCTGTATGTAGCAGATAAGGCGACCCTTGATAATCTGCGCGACGGCCGATGCAGGATGAAGTTTATGTTTGAAGAAAATGTCATGGTTGTATGTGGGCTGAGATACTGACAGTGCGCCCAGACCTAGATAGGAGGACGATTAGGGTTCGCAATCAAAGCCTTTGACTCAAAAGCCTGTACGCAAGGCAGCGGAGAGTTGACAATGATTTATTTTACAGAAATGGACGCCATCCCACTTCAAATTCCCAACCTGGAGAACCAGGAGACTGAGTTTGTCTGACCTATAACCATTAACCAAGCTGGTAGGGATAGCTCTCAAGGCATCCGGGGGCACAACCCAGTATAGCTGAGTGAGTCAAGCAGATACGCAAACCGTCGCACGAAGTTAAGGTCCAGTCTCGTTGCGACAGGTGAAGTACGAAACATGACGCGGAAAGTGTGAGAGGAAGTATGTTGTTAAATTAGTCGAAGTGTTGCGCTATGTGGTCACAAACAGGGATGGTCCATCGACGCGAATGAACACATAAACGATAATTCATCTTAAGAAATGGTACTTCTAAAGAAACGAATAATAGGTGAAGATATAACCAAGGCGTTGGCTATAGAGGTGGGAAACAATACAAGCTCTACAATTTGGTCCGACTGGAGAACTATATATGAAAAAAGTAGGGGAAAACGACAGCGAGGCCGGTGCCTCGATTATGCGCCTGAATTAGTTAACTACACTTCTGAAGGTGTTCAGAGGAGCTTCTTTCAAGGCGTATGTAATTCTACTGTCTCAGCAACGGTGGAGGTGCGCCATTAGAGTCAAGTCATGCCCTGTGTTCTACAACGGTAGACACTGCGAAGTCCTTCGAGATTCAGGGATGTAATTTCGCAGATAAAACTCTTCGGCAGTAAGGTGTTTCGGATGCAATAAGAGCATTGACCATTTGCTTAGCCTCCGAGTTGTCCTTTTTATATCGCTTGATAGTAAATAGCCAAAAACTGCACTAAATAGATGAGGTAAAGCGTGTACGCGCAAACCGAGATAACATGCTAAGTTTGTCCAGTTGTTTGATTTGCAATTTCTGTCCACAGCGTTGGCTGGCAGAATATCTGCAACGGCGGAGAAAGAAAGCAGAGAACGCGGCGAGCGCAGAATTTACCTCTGCACCTGGAACAACAGTATCCGAAATTGGAGCAGCGTCCGTGGCTGCTGTGGCAGCAGCATCAATCGCAGTGGCTCCTGTTATCACTGCAGGGGAGAAAACCAAAGTGGATGACAAGTCAGCGATGCCACTATTGGAAGATGCGAAGGATGCCGAAACAAACATGGATAACCTGTCACCAGTTGCAGAGACCAAGTACTACATCGCGAATGGTCGTGGAACGGTAAATGAATACATGGCGATGGGGGAATATAGGGAACGAACTGAGGAAGACGAAGGCACAAATAGGATACGCGCGAGTAATCAAGCTGAAAAGTATTGTCTCTTGGAGCTAGCGCCTACAAATGTCTTCAAACGGAGAAAGCCATTCGAAGAACTAAATTCGGTAAGCGACCACAAAAGAACTCAAACTGTGGAACGGAATAATATATGGTTGACCGGAACAATCGGAGACATCAAGCAGCTGGAAAGTAAAAACACTACGGAACTACAATCAACTGAACATGGAAAAATGGTGAAGCCTATGGTTACGGGACAAGCACAGTCGACGAGTAAGCAGCAGCAACCATCGCCAAAACCATGCTCAGAGATACGTAGGCAAACTTATATCCCCCAAGAAGAATTACATAAACTGATGCAGTACACGAACTTGTAAGGCCTATGCTAGCGAGTTAAAATGCCTTGTACACGAGTATATAGATATATAACGCTGTACAACTGATACAGTAAAAACAACTCTAGTGTAAAGGGAAAATAAAACCAAATATGTTCTTGATTTACGGTCTGAAGGAAGAAGGGTGAATGGAGACCAATGCATTGTTTCAAAGTTTAGTAGAAATTCTACTGTTAAATGAAATAAGATCAAAATTAAGTGTCTATTAGGTATATGCATTATGACGAAATCCAGCACCGACGCTTCGTTGCGTCCTAACTGCAAATATAAAGATGTCGACCAGAACGTCGCGAGGTGACCCGCCTCTAATTGTGTTTGCATGGTTAACCCGTGGGGCATAAGCCAGACATTTGAACCGCCATGCTGCCGGCCGGATCTCGCGTCAATGCGAGAAGCAGCAGTAGATGTCCCTTGCAGATTTTATAGAAGTACAAGACTAAAAACAAAGCAAACTGGCTACTAACAGGATCATGAGCAATCCGCGAGGGTTAAAATGAGATTGGTTGTGGTCAACTTGAATGGATGTTTGTTCACCATCTCTTTGGAAATTTCAGCTAAGCTGATAAGCTAAGTCACAGGACCATAATGAGCATCATAAGTCATCAGCAGAAACAACAAAATAACGGGGCATCTGTAAATTGAAATAATGCAGTTACCGCGCAATCGAAATGGTCTAAAGAATTAGGAATACTAAGAGCGAGGCAAGAGAGACACGGTGTTAAGCTTAAATGTCCTGAGCAAAATTTCAGGGCCACGACACCTAGACCTTGCCCACAACACACGGTCACAAACAGTTGGCCATAGTTCCACTGGCGAGAAAGCCCATACGGTTTTCACTTCCTCGTGTCACCGTAAACCATACTTTATAGACAGATCAGCAATAGATACATTTCAAATGGACAGTCTAGTAGGTAGACGATAGCAAGAGCATCACGAGTACCGACTGCGAGTCCAGTTCTGTACGTTACAAGACACGCAATTGGTCAAGTGAGATACTTGGAAGAAAGCTGGTATACCAGGGCAATAGAGAACAGTACTGAGGAAAGGAGGACTTTGTCCAATCAACGCAGTCTTCTTAAACATCTTACAATGCAGCTAGTTGAAAGTATTGGTTGTATTAAATAAATTTCGAGGTCGGTCGAATCAGCAGTTGTAAGACAACAAAGCGAAACCAAGTAAGATGTGTATGTTGGTTAAGTGCCTGTCATCATTTTCTAACGCTTTTAGGGAAAAAGATGAGATTGGCGTAAAGCGTATGTGATCAAGAGGTCACCGACTCGAACGCGTGTAGTTGCAGGCAACCTCGTGATATATTTAGTCCACGCGCGACCGGTGATCGTGCGACAACAAAGTGCAAGCGCGGTGTGTCGGCTTATGTAGATGCACTTCCCATCTTTTAACCATAAGCGAAAAAAAACTCACGGGGATAAACCCATGAAACAAACAGCCAAACAGGCCGAGCCCATAACCAATAATTACCGCTTCGTGTGGCTGACATTAGATGACTCGACGACAGCCCTTTATTTAAAAGGAAGGATAATGAGGTTGAGTTCATTCCACTTCTAAAGAACCTTAAAGTTAGTGAAGGTAGCTAGCAGACCTCAGGAAGACATCCAACAATCAAATGAATCGGGCGAAAAGACGTTCAGCTGCATTGTAAATAAACAACGAAATATAAAGATTAACCGCAAAAGATTCATAAGGTCATTCAGAAGTCAAGCTGGAAAGAACCAATGGCATAATGAGCCGTGTCGCTTAGCCAGTAATAAAGACGATAAGACACGGATAAAATGTGCCCAATCAATCAAAAAACTAAGATCCAGGCACCAAGGTGCGGTGTCTACAGTCGCCAAGACTCGCGTACCCAGGATAAGAATGAATTACGAGGACAAGAAAATAGGGTTAAACTCAAACATAAAAAGAAAACGGAGCAAAGAAAGAAGTAAAATTGGTCGCGATAGAATACTAACAGCGTATTTTGATAGATCGAATACAAGAGCGCAACTGCACCATGTACGATAGAATTTCAAAACAATAAATAATAATCGTCAGCTTTAGGCTGTGGCAGTGCTTCGCTGTCGCACGATCACCAACAGCCGCGTGCGAGTTGAGGATAACGCGAAGAGGCCCGCCCTTACGCGGATTCGAATTGGTGACTTTATGACTGCAAGCCAGGTGTGCAGACCACTCGGCCACTGGTCGACTAAGGTGAACAATAGCGAGGTCCCCTTGAGTTTTAAGTATATAATTTCGGAAAGATTAGAATATAGATCGGTTTTGCGTAGGTTTGTATTGTGTCTACATTTAGATCTTGACGCAAAACCTACTTCAGATTAGGCTTAAGTGTAGGCAACAAAATCGCTTGGGGCTCGAGTAACTTGAAGAAACCCCAGGGTCCAAATTAACATGAAGCCGAGAAGTTAACTATGGTACTATTCAAATAGAAAGTACCTACCTCAACAGCACCCGTTGTTCTGAAACAAGCGGGTCATTACAGTACACAAAGATTGCAAATAACCATAATTGCCACCGTACAACAAGAGCACACAACACATAGTCCGCGAGCGGAATCCAGCAGCTCTTTAAATGGGTCCAATAACACTACGCAATTGGTTCCCCGTGGGAGATTCGATGCAAACGTGGGATGAAAGGAATAACAGGAGGGGATGTGCCCCTGTGGCTGTGGAATGAATCAAGTCGGCACGTGGTGTGACACCTGGACAAGTTGCACGGTGTACGAACGGGCAATTCTAACAGCGAGGTTGGAGTGAAACCATGTGGGCATGGCCAGGAAAACAGGATAGACACAATAGTTAGTAGACACAGGTGTCAGAGTAGAATCGCGATTCCCATGGTGCGAATTGCAACGAAACCATGCTGCATCGCATAGGTGACCACATGGGATAGACAAATAGTGAGTATCCGAAGTCTCAGCAGGTAAGGCAGGTGGTGTGGTTATCTGGCTACGATCATGATATCCATCTTGCCAATTGCATGGTGATTTTACTGCAGACACTAAGTTTAATACTGCTCATCTGATGTCCCCACCGGATGTGAATAATCGCAATCACCGTCAATCTCATATTGTCTTCACCTCAGACTGCTTAAGTCTTATGCAGGCAGCAGCACCAGCCTAATGGCACCGTTAAATATTCTAACTTTTATTGACAGGCCAAGGTCTGGCTAGCTGCAAAGACGGTTAAGTCTCGGAAATTTTACTAGGGCTTTGCTGATAAATGCAGGAACCTCCTCAGTGATGTGATCACCCAGAGGTGACACAACTACCAAGGTATATCGCTTTCAGTGGCTGTTCAGTGACAGTTAGAACCGGTGAAGGGTCAGCCGACTTGCAGCAGCATATTATACTTTGAGGATGTGAATCGAATGCCGAAATGTGCAGCGCTAAGCGTCAGCCTATTCAATAGTGTTGCATCTAAACTAGATCCGACAACATGAGAAATGTGTCGTTCGCAAACTCACGGTTTTCTAGTCGGTAACGTAGTAACACCTACGTCCAGGAAGAGATTGAGAGGATAGAGCAATTAATGGTCACTTCGGACACAGAGTTGGATAGAAGAGGAGACAACTAGGGTGAACTTCATTTAGCATAGGAAACTCAGGACGCTGCGTCCAAGAGAACTTTACGCGATCTGAGGAGTAACGGCTTAGAGACGACAAAATGGAACAAACACGCCTTTCATGGACAGATAGCGTGAAAAGTTCGCACGATCAACAGAATCTAAGGCAATCCGCAGGTCAAGAGAAACCACTATAGTCGGTCATCTGTAAGTGCGCCTCTTCTCTAACACATGAAGAAGAGTAAATGTGTGGTTGATGCAACCACGACCAGGGTGGAAGCCAGCCTGGCTTTCAATGATTCGGATTTCCCGAGGACCAGTAAGCCGTCGAAGAATGATATCAGCGAGAATTTTGGAGGCAATTGTAATAAGACGAATTGCTCAGTGATTTCCGCACAATGTAGGCTAACTCTCATTGAATATAGACGGTTGATAGAGTGAAGGTAGAGCAGAAACACAGCGTCTAACTTACAAATTCCCGTCACCCGTAAACCGGACGCTCCCCGATATTTCGGAGAGAAAGCTCGAAAGCTCTTTAGTGTAGCAAAGTTCTGAATAGAGCATTTTTGGTCAAAGGTGGAGGAAGTTTACTTGCTCCATGGGCCTTATCCCGTTTCAACATACCAAGCCCGTGTCGAATCTTCTCCAAAGTGGGAGATGGGACATCAACTTACCATGTGGGCTCAGGTGATTCAGCAAACGGCAGGTTAGCAACTGGTCTACTGAACCGTTCCGCCCAACGAGCGAGTCGACGCGAATGAGAATAGAACAAATATCCATCCCCCGGAGCTATTAGCCTACTAAATGCCCACCGCATGCCAGTTGACTGCATCGCTGGACGGGCATTATAGGCCGCCGCTGTACCGAGTTGAATGAATCAGCGAGGTGGTTAGTCAATGATGTAGTATACAGGTAAGAATAAATTAATCGAAAGAATTTGTCAGGCTGGTGTATGCCATCTTCGTGGATGGAGACTCCGGGATGGTCCACCCCAATGGTTGCAGAAATTCTCAAAGGTCATACATTTGCAAGTTAGTGGCACTTTTGCATTCAGTTTCTAGAAGCTATCCGTTAATTTGCATTCCATTCCATATAGTTTTATGCACTTATCTTGATTTCATTTGCTTTGTGTTAACGGGGTGAAATGAATGAAATGAAATGTGTCAGCTTATACGCCGTAACGGCGCTTCGCTGCCGCGCGACTACCACCAGTCGCGCGCGGGCTGAGTATACCGCGAGGACGCCCACCCCTACGCGGATTCGAACCGGTGACCTTATGGTTGGAAAGCAAACGTGCCGACCACTCGGCCACCGGCCGACGGGGTATCCTTTTCCCAGAAGGTCGGCACAGTTGACCATAACCCAACTCGAAGCTTATTGGCCAACCAATGAGAGGGGGCTAACGATGACGCTTCATCTTGAGAGCTGTCAATGAGGACGGCCTACTTTGAAGCCTGCCAGTGAGCGCAATGCCATTCCCTTATTAACTGTTGGTTTGATCCCCTTACTTGATTTGCTTATATTGCTTGCCGGGTGCGCAATAGCTTTCATCTGAGGCCTTTGTCTTCTTAGCTGGGAAGTCGACAGGAGACATCTGAGTAGGCCTGTGAGAGTAGATTGTCCAAGATGTGTGGAGCCTGGCCTGGATCTATTCCAGTGGGCGCTGCAACATGCTAGAGAGAGGTTACAATGGAGCAGATCCCAATCAATAGCAGCAGCATTAAAGTCTCCCATTATCAGACAGTCTCTACACTTGCCGTGCTTCTTTATCGACTCCAGTAAGCAAGTTACGGAGGCCATAGGTGCTCTGTAAATGACACCGACCATAAGAGACCTACACCCGTCATAAATCCGGCACCACAAAGGCTCAGAAGCAGCACTGTTGTCGCAGACTGTTTCCACTAGATGGACTCTGAGGCTCTCTTTCCAGTAAAGAATCACACCACCTCCAGACCCCACTCCAGGTAGGGTCGGTTCGAGAGAATTGATACCCCGGAACCTCTCAGTCTAGTATGTCCGAAGAAAACCAGGTCTCTGTAAAGACTATTAAATCCGGTTGTTTCTGTGAGGCAAGGAGTTCAGTGAATGATTGTATATTTCTCGACTGTGCGAGTTACAGTTCAACAACTTGGACTGATCAGGTGGTACAACGTGGTCTCAAAGTGCAGATGTTATTTCAAATTTTCCATAACAGTTCGGAATCAGTTTTTTTGGGGAGCTCAATCGGTAGAAATGGTATAAAGATAGAGAGTCAAGATGAACAAATTTGACGTGTTTTCGTAAAGTGCCCTTCTCAGCAAACGATTGGTCACAAAGGTCACACGCATGGGGGGGGGCGCTCATCTGGATAATGAAGGTTTCTAACTGTTAGAATTGATGCATACCAGATGTGTCGCACCAAGACTTTGATGGTAACTTGGTCTCGAACATGAAGTGACTTCGCTTCCTCAAACGTGGAGCTGTAAGGCTGGTCCGAGGATCTCACAGGAGTGCATCCCTCGGCTTTACATGACCGATCGGAAGTACACTGAGCCTTGGAATTCAGTTGGTCATTCATTTGATAACTCGGGGAAGGCAGCAATCATTTCCCTGTTTGGAGATGCAGTGGCGAGTATGTAACTGTGGACTCGCGCGTTGATCTCAGAATACAGCGTCGTGGTGAACTCCGTGGTCTAATGATTTTAATAGTTCAAAATCCTGCTTAAGCATGATTGCATCTGCAATATGCGTCCGATACTGTATTTCGAGTTATTCCGTGTTCAATGTGTTAAAGTATCGGTATCGGTTATCATTGAAGAGGTCGTAATAGACCTGGGGAACAAGAACTACTACACACGGTAGTTATCACTTGTAGCCCATTCTTTAATCTTGCTGTGTGGTTTCCAGTGAACTGTCTGCGCTTTCTGTACAACGCGAAAGTCAATAATGTGGAGATTAAATTTACCATTTGCCCGAGGTTTCCGTAGCTCTTCCACAACGCTCTTCATTCGGACCCGGGCTTCTGGAGAAAGGTTTCGGAGTACATAAAAAGATTTCCCCTTAAGATGTGATGTCAGTCTGAGAACCCGACGGTATTCATCTTCATTAGGCAGATAATCTTGAGGGGAATAGATTTCGAGCAGCTTTCTTGTTTCCTGCCGAGAAGAAAGGCAGAAACAGTATTGACGACTATCTCACCTTCGACAAAAAGCTTGGAAACCATTCGTTCTAGAAAGTCCTGATCGTCCGGTATCCTAGCAACCGCAGTATCCTTATCGAACTCAGATGCGTTCATGATGATCAAGCATCGATCTTGTTTTGTGATGTTCTCACGAGCTGGCGGCTTAGGAAGCGGGTTGTCTTTAAACACCTTTTCTAGTTGACGTACTCTGTCAATAACTTGTTTTAATTGGGAAGGTGGAAAAGTTGGCGTTGGTTTGGGCCTTGTTGCACTTCGGTTTTTCCTTGAACGACTGCACTCCGGTTAACGGAGGCTAGAGTTGCGTCAGTGCTAACTGCAGCATACTTCTTGGGTTTAAGATCTTTGCTGCCGTCAGCAGGAGTCAGCGGTTCCGAAAGCGACGCAGATAAGACCCGGCTACGTTTGAAAACGAGAGTGACCATCTTGCTATTACGTCCGCTACGTGCCATGGTCACCGACAATGAAGCAGAGGAGTCTCTACTACGACTTATGTTCTTAGTCGCCGAGACAGACGCGGTAACTGGCGGAAGGGGGTCAGCCTTTGTTCTTAGTACGTGCGCCAGAGGTATATGTTCTGCAACACGGACCTTACCGTGGTGCGGTGATTTGTGTGCTTCAGTGATCCATTGAGCTATGCTGGGTGATGTTATTTCTGCACCTTCAGAGCCACTCATATGAGATTGGCCAATGGTTAGAGGCCAAACTCAGCCTCCTAGCCCTCCAGGTTGGGGGTTGGAATGAGGATGGCTCCTTATTGCTTAAAACAGACTCCTCATATCCCAACGCCAAACCCGCTGCCCTGCGGTCAGGTTTTTGAACCAAAGGCTTTGGTTGAGAACCCTAATCGTTCTCCTGTCTAGGCCTGGGCAACCTGACAGTATCCTGCCCACGCAATACACCATGACTTCTTTCTAACAATCTCTTGATACTCTAACCACCACAGATGATAATCAAAGGTACCCTATATGCTGCATCGAGCAGGGTGGATAGGGGTTTGGATGCTACTGCTCAAACATTCCCATATTCTTATTCCCCCACTTACGCTTTTTCTCACTTATGATCCCGTCCCCACTTCACATTTATCCCCCCAGTTTTCAACCCCCCCCCCGATTCCTGGCCCTCCCCCAGCATGCTTTGCTAGGCGTTTATCTTCTGGTTTTAACTCCCATGCAAACGAGGAGCGTCACTCCTGTTTTGTCGACAAGCCCATGTCTAACCAAGCGGTCAAACCCAGTGCATCGGCATCCATTTGGAGCCCTCGATCCTCCTTCAGATTGGCATGCCTCAATGTACGCACATTACTACAGATCGGTCAACAGGCAGCACTTGCCCGAACTTTAGAGACCCTCTCGATCGATATCTGCTGATTATCGGAGACCCGCCTGCAAGACTCGAGCTCTGTGCTCACTCTGCGATCCGCTTCAGATGACACTAGCAGCACTTTCTCATTGTGCCTATCCGGTGACAATGCAGCTTCGAGCACCGGCCAAGCTGGTGTTGGCATTGCCCTGAGTCCCTGGGCTGAAGCTACTCTGGTTGATTGGATCCTAGTCAGTAGCTGGATGTGTGAGGTCCGATTGGATGGCTCGTTCAAAGCTACGAAGTCGCGCGGGACTAATAGGTGTCTATTCATCATCGCTGCTTACGCGCCCACAAACTGCGGCGGTGATTCCGTAAAAGAGGACATCTACTGCCAACTGACGGAGCTAGTGCACCACGGAAGAAGCACGGACATTGTTGGGATAGCGGGGGATCTGAATGCACAAGTTGGAAAGACGTCCAATGATGAAATGCATCTGGGAGATCAGCACGGTGTAGGCGCCCGTAATGATAACGGTGAGCGGTTACTTCATTTGTGTGAAAATGCCCGCTGATTTCTTGCAAGCATTAATTTCCGACATAGCACGCACAGGAGGGTGACCTGGCGCCCACCAGCCTTGGACGCAAATCGATCACATTGCACTCAGTTACCATTGGACAGGTTGCATCCAGAACTGTCGATCGATTTGCAGCACATGTGTGGACACCGATCATGCACTTGTATGTGCTCACATGCGGATGCGTTTTGGCGGACGCCCACGATGACGCTGTGAGCGCATTGACACCAGTCAGCAGTTCTGAATGTCTATCAAAGTACACTGATATGCGAGTTGAGTAAGCGCTCACTGGAGACAACTGAAGGTCACTGGTCGCATGTTCACCAGAGCTTACTAGCAGCAGGCAAATCCTCATGTGGTAAGTCTAATAGCCAACATGAACATTGGGTCTCTTCGCGGTCTCTAGAACTTATCGATGCTCGCCGGCATATTCCGGTTGGAAGCGAACATAATGAAACTCGCAAAAAGCTCCGGGCAGAACTCCGTGCTAGCCTGAAGAGTGACTGCGAATAGTGGTGGTATCTTCGTACTTCAGAGATGGAAGTAGCCGCTGCCCTTGGTAACCATCGAACGTTATTCCGTCTGATACGGGAATCCGGCAACAGGAGACCTGGTGTTGGTGAAACTATACGTGCCGAGAGTGGACAGCCTATCCACAATTCGTCAAAAGATTTGGAGCGTGGGGCTGAGCATTTTGAAAAGCAATTTAATCGGCTGGAATTGTTGGATTCCTCACCGGCCAGTGGTCGTCCTGCTTGTTTTCCTGTCCCTTTAGACCCGCCCTCTCGCTCAGAAGTCAAATGTGAGATCGCACCGTGGAAATTAAATAAAGCCGCGGGACCAGATGATCTTCCTCCAGCCCTCTTCAAAGTTGGAGGCTCTGCTCTGATTTACACGAATTACTAGTGAAACTGTGGGAGCAGGAAAGTGTCCCAACCGACTGGCGCCGCTCCGTTATTGTTCCCACCTTCAAAGGAGGCTCGCGTTCGGAATGCGGTAACCATTGAGGAATCAGTCTGATCCCCATCGCCTGCAGATGACTTGCCTCTGTAATTCTTCACAGACTGGCTGGCACTTGTAAAAGCCAGATTCGTGAGGAGCAGGCTGGCTTTCGTCGAAGTCGTGGCTGCATCGACCATATCTTTACTTTCCGTCAATTGTTGGAGCACCGTCACACATACTGGCGGCCCACCGTTGTCGTGTTTCACGATATCAAAGGTGTCTTCGATTCAGTTGATAAAAATGTCCTTTGGGACTGTCTACTCAGGAAAGGTGTACCTGAGAAATAAGTAAATATTATTTGAGCATTATACGCGCGTAGCTCAGGCAGTCTGGGCTTACGGCAAGCTGCCGCCACCCTTCAATATCTCCAGCGGTGTGAGACAAGGATGCCTGTTGTCACCTTTCCACTTCAATTTCGTTATTGACGAAGCCATGGAGATTGCATTTACAGGACATGACTTGGAAGGTGTGGAGCTACTCCCAGGAGAAAGACTTCTTGACTTGGAGTATGCGGACGACATTGCCCTCATCTGTGACAGCTCCCAGACGTGCCAAGCTGCACTGGACAGATTAGCAATGGACGTCAGCCGCTTCGGACTTGGCTTTGCACCATCGAAGTGCACAGCTTTTCTTGAGGATTGGCAGGGATCGCTTCCTACGCTGACCGTTGGTGAGGATCAACTAGAAGTCGTTCAGAAATTCACCTACCTGGGAAGTTGTATCAGCGCCCTTGGGATCGAAGACAAGATCATGAACCGTATAGCAAAAGCTCGAAGTGCTTTTGCTAACCTTCGCCACCTATGGTGGTGGCGCGACATCACTCTCGCCCTGAAGGGTAGAGTGTACAATGCAGCGATACGTTCGACCTTACTGTACGGTTGCGAAACCTGGCCCATTAAATCAGCAGACATAAAGGCTAGTTACGTTCGACCACTGGTGCCTTCGCAGTATCGCTCACATCTGGTGGGAACACGGAGTAAACAACGAGCATGCTCGACGCCTTGTTTATTGCACATGGAAAGGAACTGAACCGCTCAACACCGTTATTTCAAGCACCAGGCTCCCATGGCTCGGCCACGTATTGCGCATGTCAGCCCACTGACTTCCGCGACATGCGTTGTTTGCGCGCCGGGAGTGTGGATGGAAGAAGAGGAGGGGTGGCCAAGCGATGACTTGGTCAAGAGGAATGAAGGCTCTCATTTCGGAGCCGGTCTCTGTCGGAGTGTCACGGCTCCCTGGTTGGGGAAAAAAAGACGATGAACATGTATGGCCGGATACACTTGCTGATATGGCAAGGAGCCGACCTCAGTTGCGTTCTTGCTGTGAGTTTCTTTGTCCCTCCCCATCCCTTTTAGCCTCCCCCTCCAAACACGATCTTATTTTGTAGCACAATATAATTTTATATCAAAATTTTTCTTTTTGCCTAGTAGCCGGCTGGTAGGTTTCTGGAACGATGCCCATCCGTTGCTGGTAGCTCAGCTGGCATGCAACTGTTGTATTTATTTTCTTTATTCTTTCATGTATTGCGGCACAGTAGCTGTGTTTTACACCTCTAGCTAACGTGTATAATGATGATTGATGATGGGAAATCGACCGGTCAGTTTACGCGGTAGCAGCAGGTTATCCGTACAGTCAGCGAAAATCACAACAGATTTTGGCGACAGAGGTTAAGTATATTAGGATATGTCAGTCTCATCAGAAGATCTGAAGGCTAGTTTGTTACAACAACAGCAGCAGCAAGTTGAAACCGCACAGCTGCGGATGATTGAGGTTCTCGTCTGAACGTTATCTTTTCAGTCCACAGCCGTCAAGAACACTGGGAAGCCTTCAGTGTACGCAGTGATCAGCAGTGTCAGTGAGTTCATTTTTGATCAAGATTCTGGACTAATATTCGATGCTTGGTTCAGGTGCTATGAAGATGTTTTCAAGACAGAGTTGTCAAGTCTCGATGATACATCAAAAGTTCGTCTTCTGTTGCGAAAACTGGGAACGGTCGAGTATGATAGATACAACTACATTTTGCCAAAGAGTGCCCATGAGTTCAGCTTTGATGACAGTGGCTCGGCTCACAGAAATGTTTGGAGACCAGCCGTCGCTTTTTAACAATCAGTACGATTGTTTGAAGATTGCAATAAAGTCGTATTGCTCATGCTGACAATGAAGCGTGAATGTCAGAAATTTAAACTAAAGTCGTTTACCGAAGATAAATTCGAGTGCTTGATATTAGTATGCAGTTTACAGTCTCCCAAAGATGCTGAAATCCGGACCAGAATACTTAAGATGTTGGAACGCGACCCAGATGTTACCTTACAGAAGGTCGTCTCTGAAGCCCAGAGGATGATTAAATTAAAGCACGACGCAGCTATGGTGGAGGATTCAAAGGTGCATACTGGTGATATTACTGTCCAGCAAGTTCCCAGGAGCAACAACCCAACAAATGAGCACAAGAGAAGTCTGCAAGCAAAACCCCTATCAGCTTGCTGGCAATGCGGAGGTTGGCATTTTGTGGGATGGTGGCATTTCAGTAAACATGTCTGCCACAAGTGCTAAAGACGTGGACACAAGGAGACTCCCTGCAAGTCTAAACTACGGTTCCGGCCACCATACACTGCCCAAAGCCAAGGTCACCGAAACTTTACGAGGGTGAAAGCCAACTTTATCGAAGATGTTAAAGATAGGAGGAAGTTTGTCACCATCAGCATCAACGGGAGAATGGCACGTTTGCAAAATGACATGGCATCCGACATCACGGTCATTTCTAAGAACATGTGAGAGACTGTTGGTGTATGTGATATTAAACCGACCGGCCAACAAGCACATCGGGCATTATATTGAGTTTAATCGGTCAGCTTGAATGTGAGCACCTCTTCGCCGATCTCGCTGCTCGGGGAAATATTTTTGTCACAAATCACGAGAACTTGAACCTACCTAGGCTAAATTGGATGCAACGTTTCAACCTTCGCGATATTCCCATCAAACAGATCTGTAAAAGCGTTCAACCCCACAAGCTCCATGCTGTAAATTCCTTGCAGCTCCCGAGGTGCACTATCCCACAAAAAGGCACGCTCGAATGGAAAGGTACTACAATGAGTGATACAGAACTCAAGCACGTCAATTTTCTCCAAGACAACGTATTTATGGTCAGAGACTATAGCGTGGGAAGTCCTCAGTGGGTCATAGGACCAATCCGGAGAAGACTTGATCCGGTACTCTATGAGGTCAGAGTAAGTACTTTGATTTATACAAGGCATGCTAACCAACTAGTATCCCGGTAAGCACTAGTAAACGACTGCCACCGCTAGATATGTTAATGGACAGTTTTGATATGCCATCAAATATTTTGAAAACGTCGGATACACCTCGCACAGAAGAGCTGAAATGCAAACACGGACCCGGACTGATCGAGTACGATGATCTGTCATCCGAATGCAGCTGGATCCAAGAAGGAACACGTGTGTTAATTTTTCGCGGGGAATGTGTTAACGCGTCATGCACCCCTTTCCCAGCAGGTCGCCACAGTTGACCATAACCCAACTCGAAACTTATTGGCCAATCAATGAGAGGGGGCTAACGATGACGCTTCATCTTGAGCGCTGTCAATGAGGACGGTTTACTTTGAAGCCTGCCAGTGAGCGCAACGCTATTCCCTTATTAACTGTTGGTTTGACCCTTTTACTTGAGTTGCTTATATTACTTGCCGGGTGCGCAATAGATTTCGCCTGAGACCTTTGTCTTCTTAGCTGGGAGGTCGGCCGGTCAGATTGCGCGGTAGCAGCAGATTATCCGTACAACCAGTGGAAACCATAACACTTTGTATTCGATTTATATGCAACCTCATTTTCTTGCCCTTGATTGTTATTTCGGTAAATCGGTTTTCGGATTATAGCTATGCAACTGCACTGAACGGAATCGATTGTCTCAGTAACTAAGGGTTTTCATCATTAGAATACAAATCGGTTTTATATAGACTTATTGTGCCAAGGTCGAAACGTAGTCACAATAGAAGACTATATAAAACCGAAGTGTATTATGAAACATTTGAAAATTAAGAAATGCCAGTCGGCTCCGTAGCCTTGCCTTGTAATCTGACGGTGCAGGTTCGAGCCTGCGAAGGGACAGGGCGACCCTCGCAGTACCCTTAACCCATGTACAACTGGGAGTGGCTGTGCGGCAGCGAAGCGTCGGTGATGTAGAACGAGCCATGGACGGTTAGTTGAGAGCCTCCGTCAGAGGCCGAGGTCCCAAACGCGATCACAGCCGTTAATCGTTTTCGTGCCACTGCCCCGGAATCCCTCCCACCCGCACTAATTAAGGATGGAGGTGAGGTCCTCTGCAAAGCACTGAGCACCCTATTCAACGTATCTAGAAGGAAGTGTCCCGGCTAATTGGAACGAATCGATTGTAGTGGCAATATACAAGAAGGGCAGTCGTACAGACTGTGCCAACCACAGGGGCGTTAGCCTAACGCCAGTTGTGATAAAATTACTGGCCTCGGTTATCGTTTGTAGCCTCACTGCGGAACGGGAATCTCGGATTAGGGAAGAGCAGGCCGGTTTCCGCCCAGGACGTGGCTGTATAGACCATATATTCACTTTGAGGCAGGTGCTAGAGCGACGCCAGGCATACAGCAGACAGATAATAGCTGTAGAGCTCGATTTCAAGAGTGCGTTCGATTCTGTTCGGAATACTTGCGCGGAAAGGTGTTCCCACGAAATATGTAAACATTCTTCGTGCTCTATACTCGAACACTACAGACCGCGTCACGGTCTACAGTGGCCTATCGGACAGCTTTCCGACTACAAGTGGCGTTCGTCAGGGTTGTCCGATTTCCCCATTTTTGTTCAATTTCGTTGGGGATTCTATCATGGAGTGTTCCCTTGCGGAATCTCACGATGTAGGCGTTGAAGTGTTGCCTGGTGAGAAGCTAATTGATCATGATTATGCGGACAATATCGTAATGCTTTTGGACGATGTTGCGGCGGCACAATCAACCCTGAATAGACTCTCTGTAGTGGTCCCATTATTTGGTATGCAGTTCGTAACTTCAAAGTGCAAAGTGTTGCTGCAGGACCACCAGCCACTTGATGACCCCTTGACCTTTGCTGACGACGAACTTGAGGTGGTTGATCAATTCACTTATTTTGACAGTTGCATCAGCAACAATGGGCGCTTAGAAACTGACGTCAACTCACGTATTGCAAAAGCCAGAGCTACCTTCTTGAACCTGCGGCGTCTTTGGAGACAGAAGGGAGTTTAACTTCGACTGAAAGGCCGTGTATACAAGACCACGGAGAGGTTCGTTCTGCTCTACGGTAGTGAGACTTGGCCTCTTCGGTCTGATGATCTGAGGCGTCTTCAAGTCTTTGATCATCGTTGTCTGCGAAGTATTGCTGATGTCGGATGGCACCAGCGTGTCCGCATCGATGATGTGCGTGGGCAAGTATTAGTTAGTGATAATCATGCTAGCTCCCTAGAACAACAGATAGCACTGAATAAGTTGCGTTGGCTCGGGCACGTGCTACGTATGCCTGGTCACCGCTTACCGAGGAGGGCCTTGTTCTGTTCGGCAGATGTAAGGTGGCACAACACTCAATGAAGATAAAAGTTGACTTGTCAGCGAGAAATGAAGTTACTGATGACCGAACTGGGTGCCGTTGGTCCGTCTCGCCTTTTCGGGCTGAGGTCCACGTGACTCAACTTGTGCTTGGCTCGAGATTTTACAGGACATGGCTCGCAATCGACACTAGCGGCGCGTCTGCTGCCGTCTCCTAATTGGATTGCCTGTTTTAAGTGTGTTTGGTGCTGAGTTATCTGCGGGGTAATGGATGATTATGACGCGTGGCAGTGAAAGCCGCAAGGAAGCTGTCTCGCCGATTCCGTCTTACCTTTGCACGATAGCCAGCTATTTGTTGTCTACACAAGGTGTAGGCGGCTTGACCCTGAATGTTTGCTTAGGGCATTAAGGTTTCCCGGTAAGTCCCCCTCCTCTCCCTTACATTAGTTTTTATTTCATAGGTCATCATGGTTGTATGACAGTGAAGCATCAGTTCAAATGGCTGATGGACTGCTGTTGTTGATGATGATAATGACTGTGTACCGGCGTACTGCTGTTTTCTTCTTCTTACTCCAAGATTTTGAACTAAGGGTTTTCTTGTACCCGTGTCTCGGATGAGCTGAAATGGTATTGCGCAGATCCCAAAACCATTGGTTTTCTCCACTTTATGGTCGGATGAAACCCAACAACGTTCGCTGTCAATTTTAAGAGTCTTTGTCAGCTGTCTTCTAAGGGCGTCACGAACACTGAGATTTAGTGTCGTGCCAGTCTTCCTGACTAGTCACAACCATTACAATAATGAGAAAACGAGACAGGCGGGAACCGGAATCTGTGTTTCAATAGGCTAAAATGTTTATAGGAAGTAAAGGAACAGTAAAACCAATGAAACTAAAACCTATTCGCATCCCGGTTCGAACTTGAGTAAAAGAAAGTAGAATTACGTTGAATCTGAGATTGAATTCTATTCAAATGAGGTAGATATTAGTATCTGGCATGAATAGGCTCGATTAAATTGTTTCCCAAACATTTAGTACTCACTGGAATATGCTTGCGAGCTTCATACAAACTGATCGAGGCCTCAGTAATCGATAGACAGGACGCCTCAAGTTAGGCTACTGTAGACGTTAAAAGCATTTCTTATGGTAGATGTGAGACGACTCAAGTCAGAGTTCGGTTCATCGATTACACTTATAACTCGCAATTAATGGACCAGTTCATCATGATAGCGTTTGACTGCAGACTGTGAATTCAAGTTATAAGTGAGAAACCGAGACGTTAGACGCTTAGTTGAAGCAGAAACAGTGAGCGCAAGGCGTGCGCGCACTTCAGCATGATCGGAATCCGGACAGATACCCCGAATTGACCGACAGTCTTCGACTTCCGGGCGCCATCTGCAGCTGATGGCAAGATAGTCTAATTTGGGTCCAGGTCATCGGGGAATTCGGTGATCCCTAATTTAAAAGATTTGAACGTTGTGCTGGAAAGCAGTGCTGCTGATGTAAAGATTGTGATCAGTACATAGTTGCAAGAATCGATCGTCACTGTCTGTTCGTCCAGTATCGACCCCGAAGCGGCCTCCCAGGTGTTGTTCAGAAACTGAAAGAGGACGCACTTGGGCATTCAAATCACCAGCAACAATCACGATGTCGCTATTTTTCACCATGCGAAGAAATGAGAGTTTACGATGGAAATCGTTGTTGGTACCTTCCGCACTGCAGTCTGTAGGTGTATAAACCGAGGCGACGCAAAGGCAGCTTGTCTCTAGACGGTGCTTATTAACTCCAATAGAGTTTCAAAGTCGAACTGCACACCTGCAGTGGTTCACTGGTATCCAGTGGAGGAGATTGTTTTCAGCACGCTTGCTGAAAACGATGAAGATATCATAAGTACCTTGAGCCATTGACCGGGTGTCGCCAGAGACACGAAAATGTAGTCACTTTCGACAGATTCGGAATCATGGAATCGAAGGTTCATCCCAACGCCGTCATCTGGTATGCGTGTATTGGATACACAGCGCAAATCAATACCAAGAGAGAGTTAGTGCTGCCTGTTGGCTAATCTGATCTAGAGTGCGGATGTTAAACGAACCAATGTGAAATGAGACCCTTGGTTTGACGGGCATTACATGTATGAATGGCAGCAGCTTCTAGATCAGCAACGGTCTCTTGCTCGATAGAGATGAAAGAAGAGAGTTGAGTGAGGAAAATAAAACAAGGAGTATTTTTGACGCGGTTGAGACGGCAGTTCATTCTCTCCGGCTGCGCATTCCGAGAGAGGGATTTCGCTCGAGACGCCCTACCTCAAGTCTTTGACTCAATATGCTAAGTTACAAGGCAGTGGGGTACATAGAGGTTCGTTTGAGAGACTCCATCCGGAGCCTTCGGCTCAACGGACAGGCCCACCAGGCAGTGGGTAGTAATTCCAGCACAGGAATGGGATTGTGATCTGCTTGGGATTTGTCACACGAAGCATTCGACTGTACTATGCTACACACCTGCGACCACGGTCAGCCGCAGATGAGAGTCAGCGGGTTTGCAGTAAGTTGACTAGGGCTGCTTGGCTTGTGGCGTGCGATAGCAAACCACTGAGCATCCGGTAGTGGTCTATCACAGTTAGAGACAATGCCGTAAACCCGCTGTCTCCCATGGCCAGCTTCCGAAGAAAATTGTGACACTGAGTTGGACAAACACTTAACCAGTGATATGCCTGGTACGATTCTGAAGCCACTTGAATAGTACCGTCCAGTGTAGCTTAATGGGTCACGGATGTACGCACACTATCGTTCTGTTTAAGATCCAGTCTAGTCAAGACTTTAAGCAAGGGTTAAATTGTGGCACAGTATAGAGTGAAGTCGGAAGATCGTAGCCCACAGATTTACAGAAAAGTGGTGGTAGATCAGAAACTGGTTGAAAGTGGAAATGAAATTGCTAAAACATGAATAAATGTAGGATGAAATGGCTAATGCATAGATTCGCCTTGAAGTAAATCGCGGGTAAACTTTACTTGCCACAATACCAACAAGCAGATTAGTTCAACGCGGCTTCCCAGTTGCCGAGACAAGCATTAACGGTGGAGTGGGGTAACCTGGTGTCCGTCAGCAATCGCTGATCGCTGGTTCGCGCCCCAGGTTCGAATGCTACACTGAGGGGGAGTAACACACGTCCTCACATTGCGTAGGTTTGTGATCGAAGTGACTGGAGTTAACTTTAAAGTAAGTTTCAAGAAAAGTCGGGACTTTGTCGAAATTCGAACACAACTGCAGATCACATAGCAAAAATGAATACCTAACAAAGAAAATCATGCCAGGGTTCACTTTCTCGGAGCAACTAACGTTACTCGGTGATCAACAGAAAGACACTACTTGTGATAAAGTAAGAAGGTCTACAAATGTAGGATACCGAAGTAAGCTGGAGATAAGTGTCGCATCAGTTGACAGCTGCGGCGCTGCCCGCTCATAACAATGAACTCCGCGAGCGTTCAAGTTATTGTTTGCACCCTCCACATATCCGGAATGGAGGACGGACACGAAGCGCGAAGATGGCAGGCACACGCCTCCATCACTACACCGAGGTAGAAGAGTCACTACGATGTACGGTGAGAGTGAATATTCTGCGATAACATGAAGTGGATTTGAAAAGATATTTTTTGATTAGTCTTAACTTACTTGTCATTATAAGTAGTAAGGCAAGGGGGCTGGGACAAAGTTGGATTTGGAGTATCCGCATGTGGTTGGATTGCGAGACGCAATCCCTATTGAGATCTCGGTTCACTTTGAAGTAGACCTGGGTCACTGCGATCACAAAGACCGTATTCATTTGGAGACAAAAAGATTAAGAGCCGATGTTAATCCTAGCGCTAAATGCAAATTATCTCAGAAACGCATGTAAAGGAACTTAGTAAAAACACATGAGCATTCCATAGGAGTTCATATGACTATTAAGAGACACGAAAGACCATGTAAGGCACTAGGATTTGAAGCTTGACCATTGATTAATTTCGTGGATGCAAGGAGATCAGGGGTACCTAACCTGGGGGTAATTATCCCCAAAGGGGTAAAAAGACATTTTACGGGGGTAAGTATTAGTGCGAGGATTGAGTCATCAATCATTCGAAAAGTAAGCTTAATAACAAAATCATCTGTATCAAAACATGTCGCTAACTACCTATGCACTTTGACTAGCCATCAGTGACCAGTCATTAGTCACTGCAACTAGATGACGCCTCTATCGGCTCCCGCATCCATCGGTTCTTTTAAGTCAGGCATCATCATCATCATCAACAGCAGTACATCAGCCATTTGAACTGATGCTTCGCTGCCATACAATCATGAGAACCTATGAAATAAAGAATAAGAAGAGGGAGAGAAGGGGGACTTACCTGAAAACCTTAATGCCCCAAGCAAACATTCAGGGTCAAGGCGCCTACACCTTGTGTAGACAACATTCCGTCACAAACAGCTGGCTATCGTGCAAAGATAAGGCGGCATCGGCGAGACAGCTTACTTGCGGCTTTCACTGCCACGCGTCATAATCAGCCATTACCCTGCAGATAACTCAGCACCAAACACACTTTAAACAGACAATCCGATGAGGAGACGGCAGCAGAAGCGCCACTAGTGTCCGTTGCGAGCCATGTCCTGTAAAGTCTCAAGCCAAGCATAAGGTGAGTCACGTGGACTCCAACCCGGAAGGCGAGACGGACAAACGGCACCCAGTTTAGTTGTCAGTGACTTCATTTCCCGCTGCCAAGTCTTGAATTCCGGCAGTCATTCGCCGAGTCGAATTATGGAGTCGATTGCAAACTAGTATTGAAGCATTGAGCAAACGGTTTTTTACAATTTTGTAGGGTCAGTACGGGCGATTAGTGTTCATGGTGTATCGATACAGAGTGGTGGTGGGAAGCTATCATGCAAGAATGAGTTAGACTAGATGAATGCAACACATGAGAAGCCACTGAGATCTGTTCATGTTTGATCGAGAATCACAGCAGACGTTCGAAAGAGCATAGAAACACGGCATTTGAGGTCACGACCAAAGCAGAAACAGCAGATTGGACGCCAGTGATCATTAGATGTTGGGTTGATCATATTCAGCCACAACTGCTTTTGACGAGAAGCCATAACAAGTGAGTGATTTAATTCAATGGTTTTGTTATCGATAATAACGAGTTTATCTGCAAACGTTTACGACAATGTCACCTACAACAAATAACAAAAATATTCACAAATAGATAACACTTAGCTGCCTAATTTTTCGCAGGGACCAAGTATTTTGGAGAAAAGCGGTCCTATAAAGAAGCTTTCTGCAATGGGGCTTCATCAATTTTGTTGTTGAGAAGCCGCAAGGTGTTTTTTGCAGCAAAGCGTTCACGGCGGAGAGCAAGAAACCCAGCAAATTGAAAGATCAATTCAAACGAAGCCATACAGTTAGTAGGAAAAGATAGTATTCTTCAAACGGAAAGAAGTTGCGCTAAAAGTTCGCGCCTGGATACATCGGGCTTCTTTGTTCAATCAACTGAAGTTGTTCTTGAAGCTTCGTACCACATCGCCCAACAAATAGCCAAAAACAAGGAACCGCACACTAGACAAGAGGACCTCATTAAAGCTTTTATAATGCATGCCGTGCTCGTTCTCAGAGAGTAAATGCAGAAAAGATATGTATGACCACCTAACAACACCATCAAAAGTCGTATGGAGGATATGAGCCAAAATATTTTGAACACGGTGCTCAACGAAATAAATTCAAATCCTTTCTTCGCAATATAGTTAGATGAGTCGGCCGACGTCGCATATTGTTCCCAGTGACTTGTCTATGTTCGGTACACAAAAGGCGACAGTCTCAAAGAAGAGTACTTGTTCTTAGAATCATTGAGCCCAAGTACACGCGGCAAAGATGTCTTTCGAACATTGAAAGATTTCGTCGAAGAAAAGGATCTACAATAATCGAAGTTGGTGGGTGTCTGTACAGACGGAGCATCATCAATGTTGGGTGTCCGTTTTGGGTTCCAAACATTAGTCAAAAGGGTTGCTCCGCACCCTACCTTTAGGCACTGCGTCATATATCACTATGCTCTGGTAGTGAAAACTCTACCTGCTTTGATGGACGCATTAAGCAAGGTAGTGAAAATAGTAAATGTCATCCGCGGTAGTGCGACCTATACAAGAGTTTTCAAAGAGTTGTGCAATGAATTTGGAAGCAATTTCAACGTGCTGTTATTGCACACAGGAGAGCGTTGGTTATCATGAGGCAGGGTGTTGCACTGAATGCTCGAGCTTCAAGAGCCAATTGCAATATTTCTTGAAAGGAAGGAGCTGCATAAGGGCAAGAGGAACATACAACGTAATTTCCAAGGTAGCATATCTTGAGGATTTCTGGAGTACTAAATGCGCTGAACCTCAGCTTGCATGGAAATCTGCTCGGGATACTGTTATCAGTTTTCTTTGAAAATTACAGCTTTACCAACGCAGAGCTACGGTTGACGACGTGTCGATGTTTCCAGAATTAACAATGGTGCTCGTCGGAAAAAATGAGAAATGCACATTCACAGATGATATAACTTGCCGCTTGTTATCAATAGTGCATCCTATCAGCAAATATTTTCCTAATTTGGAAATTCGCCAAGTAAATACCTGAGTGCTAAAACCCTTTTCGGTGGATGAAGAAATGTTTCCAGCTACTGAAATCGAAGTCAAAGCACGATTCCTAGGAATGCGCGAAGATAGCGAACTGAAAGTAGATGTCCAAAGTACAAAACTGGTAGCATTTTAGGCAAATATAGGTGATGAGTATCCATTACCATCGGAAAGAGCACTGAGAGTATCGATCCTATTCGCAACAATTTATAGATGTGAAGTGGATTTTCGACAATGGTGTTAATGAAAACAGAAGCAAGGAATCGAATGAACTTGGAGGATGACTTACGTTGTGCATTAGCCGAAACTGCACCGAATATACCAGAAAGTGTTAGCGCTAAGCAATAGCAACCGTCTGATTGATACATATCGCCTATTGATGGCATACAATGTACAAAATAACTGTTTTCCTTCTCTTATTAATCGAGAGTAATTCCAAATGGCTATCACTTCCCGTAATTAGAAGCAAAAAGCACGGTAGCTATTCGTTAGTTAGCGTTTGAAACGGAAACATGGGTTGATTATAGTAAACCTGATTTGTGAGTAACAGCCTCAAAAAGGTTAAGAACCGCTGGTGTACAGCAACATGCGGAAAAGATAAATTTGATATCGCTTTTTAACAGCACCATCAAAGTCGCATCAAGTATATGAGCAAGAATAGTTCAGACGCGGTACGTAATGAAAGCAAGTCATGTCTATTCTTCGCAACACATTCGGATGAGCGGACCGACGTTACATCTTGTTCCGAGCTAGTTGTTTATGTTCAGTGTATAAAAGACGATGGTTTCAAAAAAGAGTGCTTGTTCTCAGAATCACTGAGCACCAACTGCACGACTTGAGATGTGTATTAGCCGAAACAAAAGAAAAAAGAAATCAAAATGGCGTGTGTAAAAACAAAAATATCGTTTTCCATGTTTTATCGCATTTCGTGTTCCTATCTTCTCCATTTTTCTGTCATGGTTCTGATGGCACAATGTCTGTTAACAGACTGTGAATATATATATATATATATATATATATATATATATATATATATATATATATAAATTGTATATTCCTCGACTATGCGAGAAGCTGTTCTCTATAAGGAACAGATCAAATAATGGTACAACTTTTCCATGACATTTCATCAATACATTTTCAGAGAAAAACATGGATGCAATTGCAAATTATGTTACACAGAGTAATCAGAATCGTTCTGCTATTTTTACCTGCCACTGAATCAGGATTCTTTACAATCACATGATAGATATTTGGGCCGAGAGAAAAAAAATGTAATGAAAGGGGCTGTTGTCCGAGATGTTATGTGTATGTGTTTCAGAAATTTATTCAGGCACCATGGATACCGTTTTCGAATGCGTTATCTAGGGACTGTGATGTCCCGAACATCTTAATCACGTTTTGGACGGTTAAATGCTTACTAATAGCAAGCTTAAAATTGCAAAGCGTATAGCATGTTCTGATATCACTTGGAAGTTTGTTCCAAATCTTTGAGTATTGGGTTAGAAAGAAACGTTCTCTGATTCTCGTAGAAAATTTTGGAATCATGACCTTTACCTCTTTGTTACGTATTGGGTATCTGTTGTTTACAGATATGTGAACACCGCTTTCAGGACTGCGAATTTGACAATTTATGATTCTGTACAGAAAACATAGGTTCAGCTTCATTATCCGAAGCCAAACTGGGTCAAATCCAAGTGTATCGCATCGCTCCTTGTATGTCAACTTTGAGGAATATCCACATAGCTTTTTCGTGAAGCGTCTCTGGACCCTCTCAAGAGCGTGCTGGTCAGACTTCCGTAGATTAGACTGTATCATTGAACAGTATTCCATACACGGCAATACATATGTTTTGTAAAGGGATATGCGAGATTCCGTGAGGTAAAAATGATGGCAGATATAACCAATGGTCTTCATGGCTTTCGAAACTTGGAAGTCACAGTGTTCAGAAAAGTTAAACGTAACTGAATATCGCACGCCCAAGTCGCGAATTGTCCTGCATTGCGAGATATAGGCACCTTGTAGTAATAAACTGTCTGGCGGTACTTGGCATTTGTACGACAAAATATTACACTTGTCCACGGCAAATGACATCTGCCACAGTTGGCACCAGGAGTCAAGGGCGGATAGGTCATCCTGAATGAGACGTACGGCTTCCTGAGTATTTGCACGTGGTTGTGAGTAGACAACTTTAATGTCATCAGCAAAGATAAATGCAACACCATTTCTTATCCTCTGGAATATATCGTTAATATAAATTAGAAAAAGAAGTGGACCAAGAACACTCCCTTGAATCACTCCACTAGTGATTGCTTTCGGTGTAGAGAAATGGTCGCCTATGCGCACAACCTGCTGTCTACCAATTAGATATGAAGACAGCCAAGAGAACATCGGTTCTCTAATGCCTATAGCCTTCAGTTTTTCCAGTAACCTTCTGTGAGGCACTCTATCAAAGGCTTTTTGCATATCCAGGAACAGGATTACGACACTGTTTCCGTTGTCAATGGCAGCCGTTGTGTGGTTTAAAAAGACAGTCTGGCATGTTGCGCAGGATCGACCTTGCATGAAGCCGTGTTGCGAATTGCTGATAATGTTAGCTTTGTTCAAGAATATAAATAGTTCATATTTTACTATCCTTTCCATTATTCTAGATACGATGGGTGTGTGATTTATGGGACGAAAGTTTTTAACCTCATGGGCATTGCCATTTTTATGTCGCGGGATAACAACAGAAGTTTTCCATTGAGTAGGGTATACTCCGTTGTTAAAAGAGAGTGTGAAGATGTTGAGCAAAAGCAGAAGGAGGTCACTACCACTGCGTTTTATTAAACATGGGGGTAGTCCATCAGGGCCTGCGCACGTTGAGGAGTATAAGCGAGCGACTTGACTAGTGATTTTCGCTATAGTGAATTCTACTGTGCATAGACCTTCATTATTTTGCGGCGTGATAAATGTTGGTGTGTCTGATGATTCAGTGAGCATTGATTCGGCAAAATAAGCACTGAAAGCTTCGCAGATATCATCTGGTGCGTCGTAGTATGTTCCATCAGGCGTGGTGATAAAACTGAGATTGTCACTATATATATATATATATATATATATATATATATATATATATATATAAGCCTAAACAGCATCAAATACGCCAGAAACCGTTGATTCATCTATTGGTTTAATAAAAAATTGCTCACAAATGGGGTTTTCTTTGCACGATCGAAAGTGATTACATATGGTATTCATTTTCCGTACTTTAAAGCAAAAAGTTCGTTATTAGGTAATTGGATTTTGAAAGTTTGGGGAGTAACAGACTATAGTGAAGCCGTTTTGTGGGTAACGGCCTCAAAAAGGTTGGGAACCACTGAAGTAGATTGATTAAACCGTACGGATAGGATTCACAAACTCGATAACTCGTAGGTTTTGCATGGACTTTAGATTCCGGTACACAAAAGCTTATACGCCAGATGCCGGTAATCAGCATTAGTCCCACGGTTTAACAGGCTTACTGTCCTTTTCTACAAGTCCACGCAAACAAAAGTGGCGGAATGATAAAGACCATTAAGTAAAGTGGTTAATTCAGACCTTTAGCGTAAGGAAACATTGTGGTAAGGCATGTGAGTCAAAGGATAGTGGTATGGTAAATGGAACAAAACCCGCACATAAGGATGAGCAACCGGAGAGGACCATTTATCTACACGACAATAATCCTTTCATTTCTTCTGTCTCCAGTAGTTTTAAGGATCCGCTTAACGAGTCCACTACTGATTTCATCGGTCCAACTGTCATGGGAAACCGAGTCATACTTCAAACGTATGGTGCAATTTAACATAGGATCTTTCAATGTCAGCACATCGTGTCAGATCCGTCGAGACTAGACTCGTTATAAATTTACTATGCCTCCGAAACACGCGACACGTTTGTAAATTCAAACGCAATTGACAAATTCGGGTACCAACGAATCAGCACACACAGTTCAAGTCACCGACGGTCTTAAGTCAACTGCTCGAGGTATTAAGTGTTAGAGGCGCAGATGGCAGACGAACGGAACCTGCTCTCCTAGACTGGATCCAAGTGAAAAGCCGTTTGTGCCATTCGGTTTCAAAGCTCCATCGGAGCCAACAAGTACTTGCTGAAAATAAGATGCCGTTTCCATCGAGGCTCCGAATGTCTGCAATCCGGATGATTTCAAAGACGAATTCTGTCAACTGCACTCCTCCCAAATTAGAAGAATCAAGTTTATTGATATTGTAGTCGTTGCAGGTGATATGGAAGACCCAATCTGTTGTCTGGCAGAAGCAAAATGCCAACTGAGCCGTTTCGGGATTGAGGGATGTTGCAATGACAATGGTGATCGATTTCTTCAGCTGTACGCTGATCACAACCACTTTACGAGCAGTACAGCTTTCTGGTACAGGTGTTCATATTGTGCTACGTGGTCCCCGAAAGACAGTCCGGCCAAGACTCAAAATGATCACATCACTTGCTTGACTCCAAAAGCGCTTGCTCGTCAACTGAATTCGCTATGCAGAAGCATCGGTCTGAAGTGAAGTATTAACTGTCGTCGATGAATAAACTGAAAGACCGTAATGCGGATTAAAATCGCTTCTGATGAGCAGATGAGGATAGCATTCGAAATCACTTAGCATCCCTGTTCCAGAAACTTGAATAGTGGTTAGGTGGATGTAAATTCGATTACCTTAGTTATAGCAAGCAAGAGGGCTCAATCAGAATACCAGTTTAAAGGTATCTGACTCTGAAATGTCGCCTAATCAGGAAGCTGAGAACTGACTAAGAGCAGCAGTGGGCAATAAATGCACTTAAGATGGAGAAAATCGGTAACATTAGGAATATGAGGATACTGTTTTAGCTTATTCGATGTACGTGTCGGAGGAAAAATCTCGCGATTTAGATAAGAGATGAAAATAACGCACAACTTATGCACTCTCAGTCACGTCAACTAGAAAGCTGAGTCGAGCATTTTTAGAAAAAAAAGCAAAGCCGGCAGTATGTACCTGTTTCCAGTTGGGTTACATGCTCTCACCGGCAAGATTGCCGTAACAAGAGCCGAAATGAGATAGTATTGCTTAGGCGGAATAAAGCGTCTGGCCCAGATGATCTTCGAGCACCGATGCCGAAGGATGATGGCGAATAACTAGCGACTGCTTTGGCTGCTCTGTTTGATACTATTTGATGCAAGAATAAAAGTCCTGCGACTGGCGATTTTTACACTGCGAGGATTGCTTGAATGTCCTCACTTTAGCAAACAACCTAAGATAGCAGGTTATCGTTTTGATTGGTTCTCCGAGCTGAGTAATTTAATAACAAACGTTTCACCAATTCACTCAGTGGTATCTCCAGCGCGCGAATGCGTAGAGGATAATCTCACGGAAAGAGTCTTCGGGAAATACTGTTTGAATTGGCCTCGTCGATCCGTGTCCCGTGACCTATGTTTGCTCGATTTTCGGCCGCTCATTTTCATGCTTTCTCAGCTGCAGCTACAGGTATTTCGAATCATTGCAAACATACCAGGTTTTCCTGAGTTCAGCCTGCCTTTGATTCTACTGATCGAAGCCGCTTGTATGGATATACAGTTTCGAAGTGCTTGATTGTGGAATTCCGCTCTATTTTAAAAGATCGTAATCACAACTCTAGTGACAGTGAAAGCGTCTACAGACGTGATTTATTTGTGTCTCTAAGTTTCGGGTTGCTTTTGCCGATCTCAGCTACCTCTGGCGTCGACACGACCTAAGCCGCTACGGTAAGAGCTGTCTTGCTCTACAGTTGAAAGACAGACCATCCAAGAAATGTTTGGCGGGTGTCTGTTTTTGATCGCTCCTATCCCCAGAGTATCGTTGGTGTACGATGGTAATATCATACTGGTAATGATGAGGTTCGTTGACGGAATTTTAAATCGGACATGTCCAACAGACCGCAGAGTTGTAGTATTTCAATGTATGGGTTTTGGTGAACTTGGCACAAGCCTGAAATGACATCACAGCATTTACCTCGCAGTGCTTTCTTTACCTACGCAGAAGTCGGCTAGATGCGAAACCTAGGTGGCAAATGACAGGTCTGGGTCTAAAGTATGAAGTTGACCGTGGTCAGGCGCTTTCGGATGCCGAGTAGAAGGCAAGCATCACGAACAGAGCAGCATGGTGTTAAGGGAGTCCACTAGTAGAAGCCTTTCAAGCCTAGTTTTATGACCGTAGCATCAACGGAAGTCCGAACCAATCTAGCCCGAAGCACAGTAATCAACCTAAGAAAGCGCTCCTTCCATTGGAGTCGGCCAATGGCAACACTTTTTGTTTAGAGCTAACCAACGTGAGCGTTCTCCTGCAGCTGGTACTTTCTGGTAGCTCGGAATCTTCCTCTAGGTCATTTCTATTAAACCATATTTTTGAGAAGAGTCATTGCTGCTCGACTGAGCTATACAGCCACCACACTTCCAGAACAGCGCTTTCCTAGATCTGTGGTGGCTGAGTGTAGCTGCGATGAATAAATCGCCTACTACTCACTAAGTGAACTATATAACCATGGATACCACGAATGACTATAAAACTGGTTCAACGGACTTAACTGAAAGATGAGATTTTGGAAGTCGCTTAACCGCAGTCCGAAAAGTCGCATCGATTATCCGTGCTGTCAGTGGTAACAAAACTGATGCCAGCTCACCCGGACAGGGCTCGAACTCAGACTCAATAGCATAGATGCTATAAAACACTGTTCATTTGATTGCAATGTTGCAAAGCTTTCCTCTCCCTATTTGTTGCATCGTATTGATCTAGGTGATAAGGCACTCTGCCAATTAGATCGCAATCGCTCGTGTCAGATATATCTACATACACATAACCATTTCCCCAAGGTCGATATTTGGTTATACGTTCAAATATCACGCCCAGAATAGGTGCACCCAGCTTTCATGCAAACACCGCTGAATAAGATCATCATCAATACATGTTAGCTGCAGGTAAAAATACGCACTGCAGCTAATGTGCCGCAATAGAAAAAAGGACAAGCTATATAGAGAGAAGAAAGAGAGATACAAAACATTACAGAATACAAAAACAAACCAACAAACGTACTATGCTGCTTAGTGTCATTAATAATCACGCGTGAGAACGAGGTTGGAGAGAAAGATAACCGGGATGTGGAGGGATAAGGAAAGTCACAACACAAAGGCCGTTGAGGTCGGTTGTTCGTCATGTCAATCAGCGTCCTACAAAATGTGTTCATCGTCCGTCGGACCTCAACGAGGCAATCGGAAGATAGCAACCGACGCCAACTTCAAAGTCAGTGACTTCAATCCTCTTGACCAAGTCATCGAATGGGCGCCCTACACATTATTCAATCCACATTCCTCTCGCGCGAACAACGCACGACGCAACACGTGGCCCAGCCATCGGAGTCGGGTGCGTGATATAATGGCGCTGAGGGGTTTGCTCGATCTTCCTGCATCAAATACGAGACGCAAAACATGCTCATTGCTCACACAATGTTACCAACAGATACGAACCAAACTGCGAAGGCTGCTCTGATCTAACGTAACTAGCTTCTTTAGGCCCATCAATCTAAGAGGCAAGGTTTCGCAACTGTACATGTGGGCTTAACGGACAGCTGCATTGTAAGCTCTGCCCTTCAGGGTGAGTGATATCAAGCCGGCGCCACATATTAGGAGAAGCACCTCGAGCTTTGGCTATAAGGATGGTGATCTCACCCTCGATCCCACGAGCGCAAAAATAGCTGCCAAATTACTTGCATTTATAGACGATTTCCAGATGATCACCACCAAGGGTTAGCACAGAGCTTGGTCCCTATAAATAGTGGAGAAGTACTTTGCACTTCGAGGGTGTAAATCATAGCCTGAAATGACTGACAGCCAGAGCTAATTTATCCAGGGCTGCCTGACATATTTGTGAGCAGTCACAAATTTGGGCAATGCCGTCAACACGCCCCAAGTCAAGAAATCGGTACCTGGAAGCAGCTCCACACCTGGCAGTTGGTGTAGTGCGAACACCGTTTCTATGACTTTGTCAATTGCGAAGTTAAAGAGAAAAGGTGTGAGCGGGCAGCCTTGTTTCACACCGGTGGAGATATCGAAGGGCGGCGGACAGTTTGTCATAAAACCTCACTCTGCCCGAAGTATACGCGCACGGCGCGCTGATAATATTTATGTATTTCTCGGGTATACCTTTAAAGTGCAGACAATGCCAAAGGTCACAGGGATCCACGGAATCAAAGGCACCTTTGATTTCAAGAAACACAACCATTGTGAGTCACCAATACATATAGCGGCGTTACAACAACTGACGTAAAGTGAAGATGTGGTCAATACAGTCACTATTTCGACGACACCCGGCTTGGTTCTCACGCATCTGGCTTTCAAAAGTGCCAGTCAAGTCTATGCAGAACGACAGACGCAATTGGGATCATACTGATTTCTCTATTTTAGAATGGCAAGAAAGAACATTTCGACAGTATAAGCTGAATTCAGCTATTTCGCGTATTCTCGTCAGCCGTTTCTAGGCAATCAGTGGAATGGCTAAAGTGCATACGGAGACATGCAAGATGCTACGTCATTGGTGAATCGAAAACAGTCCAAGTTCATCTGATGCTGGTCGGCATTTCATTTAGAGGAATGTGGTCACTAGGCTCACCAAGGCAAAGCGAGACTGGCGACGGACTCGGTTTGTTTACAAAAGGTGAGTTTCAGTCGCCTAATTACCGAAGCCTCAGCAAATTGAAGCAAGTGAGTGATGCTCTGTCGGTTGATTACGCCAAATTATTCAAGTTGGTTTTCATATAAGTATGTGTTGGGCGATCGAACTGCAGGACAGCTCCGGATGGTTCGCCACGAGGTTTCGAGGAATCAACCGACAGAACGCGGCTCGCCTGCTTCCGCAATTGGACGATTGAAACCTAGCTTTTGTAAACAGACTGAGTTCGACACCGGTCTCGAGTTGCCTTGTATGAAATTTCTAAAGAAACGTCTCCCTTCGGAAGTATGTAGCTCTCTGGATCATTTAGTGGAATCAAGTTGCATCTATCGCGAGACAACTCGTGTAAACGTTTATAATGAATGCCTGCGGACCTTCATTTATCTGCGTCAATCCTTGAAAGTTCTGCGAAATGACAAATTACCAATAAGCCCCAAAAACTTGTGACGTTTTAGAAAACCGCAGGTTGAGGCCTGTGTTTAACGCATCGCCGAGTGCAACGCCAGGACCACGCCCTAAACAGCTTGAATTTTGTATGCCGAGCATAGTTCTTCAACCTTCGCCGTGATGCGCTTAGGCAAACACAATTAGCAACAAAGCAACAACTCCTGAACTCGATGTCAGTGGAGTGCTTCAATGATCAGCTGCCAGCTGAACCTGAGGTACGTGCTTACGTTATCTTCTGTTTCACTAAGTCGTCCTCAATTTGAAACGCTACCACTTGGTTTTTATTTCTTAGTACCACCGATTAAATGTGATAGAATAAGAATTGAAGCACGGTTTGAAAACCTATAAGAGGAATTATCCACATTGACACCGACCAGTGATGATCCAAGTGGTTGATTTATGACGAAGGCAGTGGATCTGGCCAACAAATTTTGTGTTACTGAAACTGACTGATTCACAGAAAAACTATGGCACAGTTCCGTCCTCGTGGGTCTCGACTTCCCCATATGTACGGCATACCGAACATCCTTAAAGGTGTCACCCTGCGCCCAATCGTTTCAATGGTCGGCGCTCCGTATCAAAAATTTGCACGAGGTTTAGCCTAACTTATTGAACTTATTCAGTGTGAACTAGTCAGATATAGTCTCAAAGATACGTAAGAATTTGTCAACAAATTACGGGATTCGAATGTAGGAGAACACATGGTCTCATTGGTGTGTGTGCATTACTCACCAATGTTTCCTTAGAAGAGACTCTGGAGATAACAGGCTTACGTGCAGGCAAAGTTAGGTTTCCAGCTCACCATCAGAAATCACTACTACGTCTGCGCACGAAGGACATCCAGTATAGGGCCGAGGGTACCCTATATCGGCAGGTTGATAGTATAGCTATGTGCAGTCTACTTGGGTCTGTCTTGGCTGATATCTTAAAGGGCCACCGGAAAAACACTAACCTACGTCCTCACATACATAGATGACACCATCGTTGTTGACAGTGCCGAACAAGCAAAACACCTGCTTTGTGCTCTGAACAAGTGCCACTCCGCGATTGAATTAACAGCTAAAGACGAATATTCCAGGCTTTCCATATTTTGGATGTTAACCTAAAAAAACTCGAATGCTACACTTGTTCAATCTGTGTAACGTAAATCCACTTGGACAACATAGCAACTTGACCTCAAGTTTTTATCCTGTCCAAGCGCGCCGACCCTTAGTGGGGATCAGTTAGAAGCCGTTCATAAAATCAATTACCTAAGTGGTTGTATCAGCGCCTGTGGAATCGGAGATGAGGTCACAAAACGTACAGTAAAAGATCGAGGCGATTTTGCTAATATTCGTCACCTATGGCGTCCCCGCGACATTACTTTCCTCTGAGTTTAAAATACAGTTGCACGTCCTACGCCACTGCACGACAATAAAACCTAGCGCACTACATCCGCTCACATAGTGACTATGTACGTATGGACTTGAGCAATCTGACAACATCATGTCCACGAAATACAGTGACTTACCTTCAAACTATTTCCTGATGCTCAAGCCTTCGTCCAGGATAATCGACGCGAAATGCATGCTACATAATCATCATCATCAACAGCCATACATCAACCGTTTAAAATGATGCTTCACTGCCATACAAACATGGTGACAAAGGGAATGAAGTACAATAAGAGCGAAAAGAGGGTGCTTTACCTGGAAACCTTAGTGCCCTAATCAAACATTCAGGATCAAGGCGCATACACCTTGTCAACAACATACGATTCCAAACAGCTGGCTATCGTGCATCGGCAAGAAGGTTTCCTTGCGGACTTCACCGCCCCGCGTCATAACCAGCCATTACCTCACAGATAATTCAGCACAAAACACACTACAAACAGATAGTTCGACTAAGAGAGAGCAGCAGACGCACAACTGGTGTCGACTGCGAGCCATGTCCTGTGAAGTCTCGAGCCAAGCACAGGTTGAGTCACGTGGACTCTAGCCTGGAAGGCGAGACAGACCGACGGCACCGAGTTTGGTTGTCACTGACTTCATTTCTCTCTGGCAAGTCAACTTTTACCTGCATTGAGCGTTGTTCCACCCTATGTCTGCCAAACAAAACAACGCCCTTCTCGGTAAGCGGTGACCAGGCACACGTAGTACGTGCCCAAGCCAATTCAACTTATTCAGTGTTATCTGTTGTTCTAAGGAACTAGCCTGGTTACCACTGCCTAGCAAACGTCTACGCACATCACCGATGCGGACACGATGGTGCCATTAGTGCTTCGCAAACAATGATGATCAACCACTTAAAGGCGTCTCAGATCCTAAGACCGAAGGGGCCAAGCCTCACTCCCATAGAGTAGGATGGCCCTAAACGTGGCCTTGTATACACGGCATTCTAGATGGAGGGAAACTCCTTTCCGACGCCACAGATGTTGCAGATTCAAGAAGGTAGTTTCAGCTTTTGCAATGCGTGAACTGACTTCAGCCGTTATGCGCTCATTGTTGCTGATGCAGCGACCAAGCTAAGTGAATCGATCAACTACCTTGAGTTCCTCGCTATCAAGAGGTCATCAACTGGCTGTTGGCCTTGTAACGGCACTTTGAAGGTGCGAGGCGCATATTAAATAATGGGGCCACTCTTGAGAGGTTATTCAGGGTTGATAGCTCCGCCCCAACATCGTTAGACTGCATAATCAAGATCAACTGTCCTTGCAGCAGGCAGTGCCTCAGTGTTTGCATTGGAAGGTTCCGCAACGGATCACTCCATGATTCATTCCACAACGAAGTTGAACAAAAATGGGGAAATCGGACAACCCGGATGAACACCACTTGGTGTCAGATAGGCACCCGACAAAGCACCGTAGACCCTGACGCGTGCTGTCGTGTTCCGGTATAGAGCATGTACAATTTTCACATACTTCATGGGAACACCTTTCCGCACAAGTATTTCGAACTAAATGCATTAGTCGACTGAGTCGAACGCACTCTTGAAGTAGAGGAACACGGATATTGTCGGCCTGCTGTACGGATGGCGCTGCTCTAGCAGCTACCGTGGCGGAAATCTGCCTGATGCTCCCTAATCCGGGATTCCCTTTCTTCAGTGAGGCGACGAATGACAATTGAGGCTAGTAACTTTGTCACAGCTGGTGTTAGTCAAATACCCCTATGATCGCCGAAGAAAGCGGAATTGAGCTGCAATTCTCTATCGGCAGTGTTAGTAGCGGAACTGCAAAGAATGGAAATGCAGGTTCCCATAAACAATTCCGCGACATTTTCGGCGGAGAGGTCCCACAAAAGTACAGCATGTGGCCAAGGCGTAAAGCAGTCAACACATGTCGGCAACTAGAGGGAGCGGTTGGGTGGAGGGGTGAATTAACGGTGCTTGGATGAACATGCTTGAAACATGCGTCAGCGAGCGAAAATTTACTTTGGACAGTAATTATGTGACAGTGTACCTTGCTAGTCTGACAATTAATATATTGTTCTGCCCGTTGTCGGATACCTAAGTGCATTTTATGCCAGACAAAACGATCGATGATCTGTTTGACGGAGGCTTGGATGCTGGGGTGTGAAATTTCATGCAGATGATTAAAAGCGCCTTTGCAGTAGTGTTACTAAAAAAACACGTGGCTTGCTTGGAATCTGAGCTAAGAATGGGCAGCTGAGACAGTTTGATTGGTGGGTTTGGTTTCAGTTGTGTGAACTTCTGATCCTCTTTTTGATGAGCCGCAATGCCTACCAGGTCAATTGCCCAGCGAGTAATCTCGTGCCAACAGATGCGGGACGTTACTTTGGCGACAAGGTTGCTGGCGGCATCAGCAATGCGGATTTTGCTTATGAAGCAGCATAAAATCTAGATGACAGGTTTCTTTTGGGGAGAAGCAGTCAGAACCACGAAAAGCAAAAGCATTGCTTGTGATCTATGAGGATGTTAAATGACCGGTCTTTTAGTAAATACATTTGATAGCGAAGTAATTAGCTGAGAGCTCTAGACCAAAAGTGCTATATCTCGTTTGAGCAGGCTAGTTTCCGAGGGAGCAATGATAATGGCTCGAGTTGTCCATTACTTACTTGCTGCGTAACAGACACAACGGTGGTTTGTGATGCATCGGCCATGGTGATAAGATGTGTGGAGCTCCGTCCGCAAGTGACTAAGAGCTATGGCGTTGAATAATGCATGCTTGTTCACATCAAGGGCTGCGGTTATTTCTGTTGTGAGATCGAATTTCGATAACTCGCCTCTGAGCAAGTAGGTCAAGGACTGAAGTTCAATACGGTATAAAGCGGTTGCAGTCCGCTAGCATGCCGAGAAAGCAGCGTACACTTTTAATGGATTGTGGCATGGTATAAGCTACAAGCGCTTGTCTTCTCTGGAAGTAGCGTGATGTTGAAAGTAATCCCATGACCAAGAATATAAACGCAAGTTTGGCGCAAAGCACACTTGTTGGCATTAATCTTGACGCCGTAGTGAGCGGAATATCCGAAAATCGCTCGAAAACGTGATAAATGTTTTTCGTGTTTCAAACTCGTTGTAAGAATGTCAGCGATGTAAGGGAAGAGGAAATCAAATCTTCTGGGGATGTAATCCACAGACCTTTGAAAGGTTTGCTCAGCTTTTCGTAGACCAGAAAGTATGCGACGAATTCATTAAGACCGAAAGGTGTAGTTATCGCTGTCTTAGGAATATTGTCGGTTGCGACTGGAATCTGATGAATCCGGGTTCAACTTCAAAGGTGACTGGAGCGCGATGTTGACCCAGGATGTCACTCGTTCGTGATAATTACAGTATATGGGGAGTCAGATCAGTACGCGCGAATCACCACGGTCAACGATTATTACCTACGGGACCTGCACTGGCAGTCTCCGCCGCACCAGTCAGTTGAAATACAGAACAGAAGTACGGAAGTAATAGTGTCGTAAAGAGCCAAAAGAAATATAGATTAATTGATGAAATAAGGGTGTCGAATCAATGTTTAAACTCTTCACTGTTAGTGACAACACTACATCCTCGGTCAGCGCATTCCAGGAACCTACGTGGTGAACGAAAGTCCGTCTAGACTACAACAGGTGGAGGTTTGTTTAATTTCATTGATTGACCCCAAAGAAATGGTAACCTAGGTGGTTGAAAATGCCCAATTTTCCCGAGTAGTATGCTATAGGTCAAGGTCAAGTCTCTACGATGTCGACAATAATGTATTGGAAACATTCCCAGCTTAAGTAATCTTGCTGAGTAAAGAAGGCGTCGTAGCCCATGAAATATTTCGTTTCGGACCCACAACACTACTGACCTCCTGTCTCTGACTAAGCAAGATGGACATGTTTGGACGCAGTATTTAAAGTGTGCCCTAACGAAGGCAGAGAATAACCTAAAAAAAACATATCCCGTGATGATTCCGAATGACGTACGTATCATCCACAGCATTCTGAATCCTTTGCATGTGGCTTTCCTCCAGTTCTCACTGGACTTGAACTCTGATGACAGCATGACCTATAGGTCTGTCAGTTTCAAAACCTGCTCTAGTGCATTTCCACTACGCAGGTAACGCCTTTTAGGTCATTTGGCCCTAACCGTAAAACTGAACGATTGGTGCAATTAATGGGAATCTGCCACAAAGCAGTTTAGTCCCGAAGTTTATTAAGTGCTCGTTGCAAAGTCTGGAGACTATCGCAGTTGGACACTGAGTACCAAAACTTTAAGTCTTCTGCGAACATGAAAAATGGTGACCAAGCAGTTCGGGCAGCTCATTTACATATAGAGAAAACAACAGGCCAAGCACTGCGGAACCACACTAGAGACCGACTAACGGATTGATAAGCTAAATCGTACCCGAATACACATCTCTCTCCGAATCAGATATGCGGAGATCCATCTAAGAGCACGCGCTGATTTGCCATAGGACCGAAGCCTCGAAGAGAAACGAGAACATGGTACGACGTCGGACGCTCTGCAGAAGCCAAGGAGCAGCGCGTACGCTGCATGACCCCGAGCCACAGCATCCGCTGGACATTCGCGTACGACTGAAAGCAAGTAAACATCTGAGCCGTGTCCAGAGAACACGATTTCCAAAACTTTGTGAATAGCGAAGTTGTAGTGGCAAGATGATTGTCTTACGCCACTGGAGATATTGTAGGGCGGCAATAGTATGCCACGAAACACCACTTTGTCAGGGCTAAGTGAGTAAAGCGCTCGGATACTATTTGCATATTTCTCGGGCACACCTTTCCCTAGCAAACAGTCCCAAGAGGCATATCAGTTCATCGGATAGAAGTCACCTTTGATGTCAAGGAACACGACTACGGTTGGCCGCCAATATATGTGGCGGTGCTCCAACAACACGTCAAGTGATATGATCGGTGTAGCCCCGACCTAGACGAAACCCGGCTTGCACACCACGAATCTGGCTTTCACGAGTCCTAGTCAGTCTGTGAATGGTTACAGGGGTAAGTAAATTGGCGGCGTTGGGGATCAGACTGATTCCTCTATGGTTGCCGCATTCTGGCCGGTGGCCGAGTGGTCTGCACGTTTGGTTTGCAACCATAAGGTCACCGGTTCGAATGCGCGTAGGGGCAGGCGTCCTGCGGGATACTCAGCCCATGTGCGACTGGTGGTGGTCGCGTGGCAGCGAAGCGCCGCTACGGCGTACAGCTGGCGATTTAGTTATTATTATTACGTAAACCTCCTTCGAAATTTGGTACAATAGTGGAGCGACTCAGTTGGTTGGGACAGTTTACTGATTCAACAGTTTCACTAGTGACTCGCGTAAATCAACAGCAGTAGGTCCTACGAATTTGATGAGGACTGGATGAAGATCGCCTGGTGCTGCGGTCTTATTCAACTGCAGCAGTCTGATCTTGCGTTCGACTTCTGAGCGTGAAGGGGATCCAAAGGGACAACTCAGGGAGCAAAGCGAACACTGACCGTTGAGAAACCTGACGATTCCGGCCGATAAAATTGACTTTCAAAGTGCTCGAAGGATGGCAGACTGCGTAGGCAGTCATGCGGATCAGGTTCCTTGGTAAAAAGAACATACAATTTTAACCGAACCATAGCAGTCCACTGTTTCTTATTATGTGTAGTATGATTGATGCTTTCGTCGCTACGAGACCGGACCTTAACGCAATATACCGGTGTGTGTATCTCGTTGACGCATTGAGCTATACTGGGCGGTGCCCCGGGCCCCTTGAGAGCTACTCTTACCAGGTTGATCAATGGTTAGAGGTCAGACAAACTCGATCGCCTGGTCCTCCAGGTTGGGGGTTTGGAATGGGATGACGTCCACTTCTGTAAAACGAAATCATTGCCACCTCCCTGCTGCCTAGCGGACAGGCTTTTGAGTCAAAGGCCTTAACTGAGAACCTTAATCGTTCTCCTGTCTATGTTTGGACGCCCTGGCAGTATCTCAACCAATGTACAACCATGGCTATTTCTTCAAACTTCAACCACACCCTTCATCAACCATCGGTCAACCTATCAAAGGTCGCCTTATCTGCTGCCTACAGTACAGCGGATATGCGAAAACATGCTGCTGTTGGCGCTTCCATTCTTTCTGTTCTACCTTTCCCTTACTCCTCTCCTAATCTCGATTAATAGTATTTCTTTTATAATTCCCAGTTTAACTGACAGCAGCCGCAGGGCCTTTGGAGTCATGCCATCTGCAGCTATCTTCCCGCATCACCCAATGGACACCAATCGGCAACAGCTCCTTATAAGGCCACATTGTCTTGTTTCCATGGCGGCGTTCAACCTTCGCACTCTACGACAAATAAGTCAACAGCCTGCCCTCGCACACACGTTAGACACGCTGGATATTGACGTGTGTAGTGTCCGAAACTAAGATCAATAACCCAAATGGGGTTGTTGAAGTAATTGAGCCCGGCTTGTCCTCTCGCTATTGGTTGCACACATCCACAGACACCGATACATCACTCACGGGTCAAGCTGGAGTGGTCATTGTTCTCAGCTCCAAGAATGTCATTGTTAGCTGATTAGATTCCCGTGAACAGTCGTTTATGTGCTGTCCGTTTGACCAAGGCTGATTCCCGGAGTAGTATTAGAAAGCAGTTTATTAGCGGTTTCCGCTTATGCTCTCACCGATTGCAGCTCTGATGCTGCGATGGACGTCATCCACTAACTGCACACGCTACTATGCAGTGTTACCAGTTCAGGCATCATAGCTCTTGTAGGGGATACGAATGCGCAAGTAGATCGTCTGAGCTCTACAGAAGCTCTGTTAGGTGGCAAGTTTGAAGTTTACCCCAACCGTAAGGACAGTGGCAAGCGTCTGTTGCGTGTGCGCGGAGCACCAGCAGTCTTAGTAGCACCGATTTTAGACAGAGTAGGCGCCGAAGTGCCACTTGGCGCCCTCTTGTAGCTAGCCAGTGATGGATCCAAATAGATCACATTGCCATAAGTAACAGGTTGCGTTGTTCCATCCTGAATTGCCGCTCATTCCGGAATACTTGCGTCGATTCTGGTCATACCTTGGTATGCTGACGTTTTTCCATTACCTATAAGGGAGGCGTACCAAGCGTCCCCCTCGACTAGCAACTGATAACTTATCCCAGCCCTCGTTCAGGCAAGCCTACCATGATGCACTACGTACCGAACTTGCGCTGTCCTCTCTTAGTTACACTCAGCTTCTATGGAATAGAATCTAGGCCGCCATGCGCGGCGCACAAGCCTCCGCTTGCGGCGGTATCAATCGTAACCGCCCCAGTCACTAGATATCCGAGAGGTCGGTGAAGTTGTTGAAAACCAGAAGAAAACTCCCGGCTGGATCTGAGCACAATGTGACCAGACGGACTATTATGCGGCAACTAAAGTGGATCCTGCGTGCTAACAAGGAAGCCTGGTGGAGCAGTCTGGCTCAAGTAATGGAGGAGGCGGGAGCAGTAGGCAATTATCGGATGCTCTTGCACCTGATCCGCACCACTGGCCTCAGAAAACTACGCGTCAATGCGACATATGGAGAGATTGTTGGGGCAATGATACACAATAAGGAGTGCCGTATGGCTGGTTGGGCGGAGCACTTTGTGAGTAATTCAGTTGTCCCCCTGCATCTGGACCTTTTTTACTTAATTGTTACAGGCTTAGCCATGGCCATTTAGTTTAGAGACAAGGTCGGAGGCTGAGGTCCGAAAAGCGGTCGCGGCCCTTAATCGTTTTTGTGCTTCTTACACAGATTGCGTCGCAAATGCACTATTTAAGGATGGTGGTGCGGTCCTCTGCAAAGCACTGACCTCCATATCCGAACAGGTCTGCAAGTCAGAGGCTATGGCAACTAACTGGAATGAGTAAATTATAGCAGCGATATGCGCGAAAGGCAGTTGCACGGACTGTGCTAACCACATGAGAGTCAGCCTAACGCCCGGGGTGACAAAATTACTGGCCTCAATTCTCGTTCATCTCTTCGCTGAGGAACGGGAATCATGGACAAGGGAAGCGTCGGCAGACTTCCGCCCGAGATTGGGCTGTACAGAACACGTATTCACTCTGCGGCAGGTGCCGGAGCAGCAGCATATGTACTAACTTCAAAAGTGCGTTCGACTCAGTCGACTAATGCATTTAGTTCGAAATACTTGTGCGGAAAGGTGTTCCCATGAAGTATGTGAAAATTGTACATGCTCTATACCGGAACACGACAGCACGCGTCAGGGTCTACGGTGCTTTGTCGGGTGCCTATCTGACACCAAGTGGTGTTCATCCGGGTTGTCCGATTTCCCCATTTTTGTTCAACTTCGTTGTGGAATGAATCATGGAGTGATCCGTTGCGGAACCTTCCAATGCAAACACTGAGGCACTGCCTGCTGCAAGGACAGTTGATCTTGATTATGCAGTCTAACGATGTTGGGGCGGAGATATCAACCCTGAATAACCTCTCAAGAGTGGCCCCATTATTTAATATGCGCTTCGCACCTTCAAAGTGCCGTTACAAAGCCAACAGCCAGTTGATGACCTCTTGATAGCGAGGAACTCAAGGTAGTTGATCGATTCACTTAGCTTGGTCGCTGCATCAGCAACAATGAGCGCATAACGGCTGAAGTCAGTTCACGCATTGCAAAAGCTGAAACTACCTTCTTGAATCTGCAACATCTGTGGCGTCGGAAAGGAGTTTCCCTCCATCTAGAATGCCGTGTATGCAAGGCCACGTTTAGGGTCATCCTACTCTATGGGAGTGAGGCTTGGCCCCTTCGGTCTTAGGATCTGAGACGCCTTTAAGTGGTTGATCATCATTGTTTGCGAAGCACTAATGGCACCATCGTGTCCGCATCGGTGATGTGCGTAGACGTTTGCTAGGCAGTGGTAACCAGGCTAGTTCCTTAGAACAACAGATAACACTGAATAAGTTGAATTGGCTTGGGCACGTACTACGTGTGCCTGGTCACCGCTTACCGAGAAGGGCGTTGTTTTGTTTGGCAGACATAGGGTGGAACAACGCTCAATGCAGGTAAAAGTTGACTTGCCAGAGAGAAATGAAGTCAATGACAACCAAACTCGGTGCCGTCGGTCTGTCTCGCCTTCCAGGCTAGAGTCCACGTGACTCAACTTGTGCTTGGCTCGAGACTTCACAGGACATGGCTCGCAGTCGACACCAGTTGTGCGTCTGCTGCTGTCTCTTAGTCGAACTACCTATTTATAGTGTTTATTTTGTCGGCCGGTGGCCGAGAGGGCTGCGCGTTTGATCTGCAACCATAAGATCATCGGTGCGAATCCGCGTAGGGGTGAGCGTCCTCGCGGTATACTCAGGCCGCGCGCGACTGGTGTTGGTCGCGCGACAACGAAGCGCAGTTAACGCGTATAGCTAACACATTATTATTATTGTTTGTTTAAAGTGTGTTTTGTGCTGAGTTATCTGTGAGGTAATGGCTGGTTATGATGCGGGGCGGTGAAGTCCGCAAGGAAACCTTCTTGCCGATGCACGATAGCCAGCTGTTTGGAATCGTATGTTGTTGACAAGGTGTATGCGCCGTGACCCTGAATGTTTGCTTAGGGCATTAAGGTTTTCAGGTAAAGCAACCTTCTCTCAGTCTTATTATTATTCTTTTCGCAGGCGGTTGTGGTTGTATGGCAGTGAAGCATGAGTTCAAATGGTTGATGCGATGTTGTTGTTGATGATTGTGATTAGTATTATCATTATTACTATTATCATGAACCGGTGGTTCGATTGTTCCCAACTGAGACAACCGCCTACCATTCGGCTTCTAGCGGTATAGTCGAGCGGTTCCGCCGGAACCTTAAGACCGCAAGTACTGATACTCAATCCAACCAACGGTTGTCGGAACGCCTGCCTATAAGCCTTCTTTGTTACTGGACCAGCAGTCATCATAACCAGCTGTCTCTCTCTGAAGCAGCAAGACTATCTTCTGATTCGGGAAGTGGCTGTACCGTGACCCGATTGGCTGTATCGGTAATCCGTACTGTCAGCGGAAACGACCAAAAAGAGATGTCGGCTTCTGTCGCACCACGATTAGACTTGCAGGGGAAACGCTGCTTGATACAAGGGTAACCGGAGAATTAAACCAGACATCATACGTCAGAAGTCTAAGACAACCCTTCAGTCAAATGCGTCTAACGCAATTTTGAATTAGCCCGAAAAGTAAAAAGATTCATCCCGATTTGCACACATGTAGTCTTGTCCTCGTGTGCCCTGATTCAATCTACATAACTCTGATACCACCGCACGATGGCCCACTAAAGGTTGCAGTCCACTACGAGAAGTAATCCCTGTTTGACAAAGATTCTGTGTGTACTGTCAGTTTGAAGTCGGAACACGTCAAGCTACAACCATCGAGGTGACGCAATGACGCCTTTGGTAACGCACAGTCCACCTTCCATGAGCCCCCAACAACGACCAAAAACGCGAACACGCATAATCGCAAACGTTTCGGACGTACAGCTGTTCTTCCTTCCAGATAAGCGCTCTATGACAAGTGAGAGATGATTATGGAGTATTTGTTCTATTATTCATGCTCAAGGGGGTTACGCACTGTTTGTATTTGTTTCGTACGACTATATTTCCCATTCTCGGCTTTCATTATTTATTGCAGTTTGCTTTAATGGTTCGGCCCGTGGCAGAAAGGATGCATCATCGGCATCACTATTATCCATTAGCCGAAGGCGAGAAACCCAATGTGGCACGGCTTATAATATGAAGTAAAAGAAGGGCGAGATAATAAACGTTACAGAATACAAAAACTAAATGGAAAGTAATATAATGCTAGGCGACACATTATCCATGCAATGTGAGAGCATTGTTAGGGAAAAGAGAATAAGCGGAAAGGCAAGGGAGAAAAAACTCACAACACATGCACCATTGAGGTCGACTCTACGCCATGTCAACCAGTGTATCCAACGAAATGTGTTCATCGTTCGTCGGACCCCAACTTGGTAATCGGAAGATAGCAACTGTCGTCAACATCAAAGTAAGTGACTTCATTCCACAGAGGGCGGAGATTGGCACATGCATCTAGAATTTTTGCTATACGGTTTGTGATCCCATATTCTACTCCCCTGGCCCTGACTTAGTTGCCAGGGAACTTGAATTTTTGGACGAATTCTAGCTGATCTCCATAGTCAGCGCAGGAGTGGGTCCCTGTCAATCTTGGAGAAGGGCTTTGCATGCCGAGAGTGCAAAGCATATTCCGAAACGACTGACAGCCAATGCTAATCTATCCAGTGCTGCTTACCACGTTTGGGAGCAGTCACAGACTAAAGCAATGTTGTCGTCGGTTTTCAAGCAGTCGCCCACCAGAAAGTAGTTCCACTACTTCTAAGTCGTGACCAGTGAATACTATTTCCGTGACTTCGTCTATAGCGAAGTTAAAAGTAAAGGTGACAGCGGGCAGCACTGTCTCACATCGCTGGAGATATTAAAGGGCGGTGACAGTCTGCAACAAACCCTCACTATACACGAAATATGCGCGTACAGCGCGTTGATACGTATGTATTTCTCTTGCATACCTTTGGTGGGCAGAAAAAGCTAAAGTGCATATGGATCCACGGAATAAAAAGCACCTTTGATGTCGAGAAACACTACCATTGTGGGTCGCTAATAGATATGGCGGTGCTCCAACACTTAGCGTAAAGTGAAGATGTGGTCAATACAGCTTCGATTTCGACGAAACCCGGCTTGCTTCTCACGCATCTCGCTTCCACGAGTGCCAGTCTTCCTAGGGAGCAGGACTGAGGCAGACAACTTAGAGACATCATCATCATTACACGTTAGCTGGAGGTGGAAAAGAAAAGGAAAACAGTGGCAAGCCCGCTGAGTCCCCGGTAACGGATGGACATCGTTCCGGAGAGCTAACAGCTGGCTGCCGTAAAAAGAGAATCATATTATGCCTAACAGGTGAGATCGTGATTGGAGGGGGATACTAAACAGGAGGGGGTGGGCAAAGGAAATCACAACACAAACGCCATTGGTGCCGGCTCCGAGCCATATCAGCAAGTGTGTCCAACCAAACGTGTTCACCGTCATTAGGACCCCAGCCAGGCAGTCGGGATGCACCAACCGACGCCAACTTCGAAGTGAGGGTTTTCATTCCTCTCGACCAAGTCATCACTTGGCCTCCCTTCCTCTTCTTCCAACCGCACCCACAACGCGCAAACAATGCACGTCGCGGGAGTCGGTGTGCTGGCATGCGCAAGACGTGGCCCAGCCATCGGAGCCTGGTGCGTGATATAATCGTGCTGAGCGGTTCACTCGCTCTTCCTGCACCAAATACGCGACGTCGAACACGCTCATTGCTCACGCGGTGTTCCCACCAGACATGAGCTAAGCTGCGAAGGCAGCGATGATCGAATGTGACGAGTCTCTTCATGTCAGTCGACCTGATGGGCCAGGTTTCACAACCATCTAAGAGAGTAGAACGGACAGCTGCGTTGTAAACTCTGCCTTTCAGGGCGAGAGTAACGTCGCGTCTGCGCCACAGGTGGCGGAGATTGGCAAAAGCACCTCGAGCTTTTGCTATGCGGTTCGTAACCTCATCTTCAATCACACGGGTGCTAATATAGCTGCCCAGGTACTTGAATTCCTGAACGACTTCTAGCAGATCACCACCAAGCGTTAGCGCAGGGTTGGGTCCCTGCCAATCTTGGAGAAGTACTTTGCATTTCGATGGAGCAAAGCATAGCCCAAAACGACTGACAGCCAGTGCTAATCGGTCCAGTGCTCTTTGGCATGTTTGGAGGCTGTCACAGATTAGGGCAATATCGTCCGCATACTCCAAGTCAAGAAGTCGCTCACCGGGAAGTAGCTCCACACCATCTAGGTCGTGTCCAGCGAACGCTGTTTCTATGAGTTCATCAATAGCGAAGTTGAAGAGGTAAGGTGACAGCGGGCATCCTTGTCTCACGCCGCTGGTGATACTGAAGGGTGGCGAGAGTTTGCCATAAACCCTCACCCTGCCCGAACTATGCGCGTACAGCGCTTTGATAATGTTTACATATTTATCAGGCACACCTTTCCTCAGCAGACAGTCCCAAAGGGCACATCGATCGACCGAATCAAAGGCACCTTTTATGTCAAGAAACACGACAACGGTGGGTCGCCAATAAACATGGCGGTGCTCCAACACTTGACGCAATGTGAAGATGTGGTCGATGCAGCCACGACCTCGACGAAATCCGGCTTGCTCTTCAGGAATCTGGCTTTCACGAGTGCCAGTCAGTCTGTGGAGAATGACAGAGGCAAGCAATTTAGAGGCAATCGAAATCAGACTGATCCCTCTATGATTGCCACATACCAAACGGGAGCCTCCCTTGAAAATTGGGACAATGACGGAGCGGTTCCAGTCTGTCGGGACTGTCTCCTGCTCCCAAAGTCTTACTAGCAACTCGTGTAGATCATCTACTAGAGCAGGTCCCCTGAATTGGAAGAGGGCTGGGGGAATTCTATCTGCTCCTGAGGCTTTATGCAATTTCAATAGCCGGATCTCACGTTCGACCTCTGCGCGTGAGGGCGGATCCGAGGAGATGGCCCAAGGAGAAGGGCGCTCAATGCCCAAAGAAGAAAGCGATAACTCAGGTTTGTTAAATTGCCTTGCAAAGTGTTCGGCCCAACGCCCCAAGCGTTTTGACAAGCTGTGGATCGGCTGCCCACTCTCGTCGCGTATGGTCTCGCTAACACCAGGTCTCCTGCTGCCTGTTTCCCGTATCAGACGGAATAACTTACGATGATTACCAACGGCAGCGGCTGTTTCCATTTCCGATGCACGATGAGACCACCAGGTTTCGCGGTCCTTCCTAAGGCTAGCACTTAGTTTTGCCCTGAGAATTTTGCGAGCTTCATTGTATTCGCTTCCAGCCGGAATACGTCGGCGAGCATCCATAAGTTCCAGAGACTGTGTAGAGACCCAATGTCTGGTTTGGCAATTCGCCTTGCCACATGAAGACATGCCTGCGGACAGTAACGTTTGACGAATATGCGGCCAGTGATCTTCAACGGTGTTTAGTGGGCGCTTACTCAGCCCAGATGTCAGCGCACTATGGTATACATTCAGAACATCTGGCTTCGCCAGCTGGCTGGTGTCAATCCGTTCACCTCGACGTTGCGGACGTCCACCGAAACGCACCCGGAGGTCGGCACAGACAAGTGCATGGTCAGAGTCCACGCTCGTGCTCCAAATTGAGCGACAATTTTGGACACAGCCCCCCCAGCGGTAACTGATCGCGATATGATCGATTTGTGTCCATGGTTGGCCCGAGGCTGATGGCCGCCAAGTCACGCTTCTACGGGTGCTGTGTCGAAAGTTAGTGCACGCGAGAAAGAGGCGAGCATTTTCACACAGATGTAGCAATCGCTCACCATTATCATTACGCGAGCCTACACCATGTTGGCCGCCCAGATGAAGCTCATCAGAGGACAACTTTCCGACTTGGGCGTTTAGATCACCAGCCAACACCACAGTATCCGTGCTTCTTCTGTAACGAAGAAGCTCGTGAAGTTGCTGATAGAAATCATCTTTTACCGAATCAGTGCTACAGTTTGTAGGGGCGTAAGCCGCAATGACAAACAGGCACCGTTTGTCCCCGCGCGACTTCGTAGCACGGAAGGAACCAGTTAATCTAACGGCACATCCTATTGTTTACTGGGATCCAATCAATCAGGGCAGCTTCAGCCCGGGGACTCAAAACAATGCCGACGCCAGCTTGACCGGCATTTGAAGCTGCATCATCGCCAGACAGGCGCAATGAGAATGTGCCATCAGTGTCGCATGTGGGGGATCTCAGGGTAAGCACGGAGCTCGAATCTTGCAGGCGGGTTTCTGATAAACAGCAAATATCGATCGATAGGGTCTATAGTGTGCGGGCAAGTGCTGCCTGTTGGCCAATCTGCAGCAAAGTGCGCACGTTGAAGCATGCCAGTCTTAGCGAGACGCGAGGACTCCAAAGGGAAACGGATGAACTGACGTTGTCCGCTTGCTTGAACATGGACTTGTCAACTGGATTGGAGCGAGGCCCTGGGATTGTGTGTGATTTGAAATTAGAAGACAAGCGACTACTGAAGAATGCTGGGGGAGGGCCAAGAATTGGGGGATTGAAAATGGGGGGATATAAGTAAAGTTGGAGCGGGACGATAAGGATGAAGAAGCGCAAGAAGGGGTATAAGAAGACGAGAAGGCCTGAGCAGTAGCATCCAAACCCCTATCCACCCTGCTCGATGCAGCAGATAGGGCGCCGTTGATTATCTTCTGCGACGGCCAGAGCATCAAGAAATTGTTGTAGGGAAGTTTCATTGTATTGCGTTGGCAGAATACTGTCAGGTTGCCCAGGCCTAGTTAGGAGAACGATTAGGGTTCTCAACCAAAGCCTTTGGTTCAAAAACCTTACCGCAAGGCAGCGGGTTATGGCACTGGACTGAGAAGCCCGTTTTATGAAATGAGGAGCCACCCCCATTCCAACCCCCAACCTGGAGGACCAGGAGGCTGAGTTTGTCTGGCCTCTAACCATTGACCAATCTGGTATGAGTGGCTCTGAAGGTGCAAAAGCACCACCCAGCATAGCTCAATGGATCTCTGAGGCACGCAAACCATCGCACCACGGTAAGGTCCAGCCTCATTGCACATTGACAACTGAGATCCGACTGATCCCTCTGTGATTGCCGCAATCCGAACGTGAGCCTCCTTTGAAAATCGTGACTATAATAGAGCGGCTTCAGACCTTGGGACAGTCTCATGCTTGCACAGTCTCACAATTAAGTTGTGCTATTCATCTACAAGAGTAGGTCCTCCGAATTTGAAGAGCTGGAGGAAGTCTAACTGTTCCTGCGGCCTTGTTCAATTCTTAAAGTCTGATCTCACGTCCGACTTCCGCGCGTGAGGACATATTTAAGGGGACAGCCCAGGGAGCAGGATGAGCAATTACCGATAAGGAAGATGACAACTCTGGCTGATTTTCACAGTGTTCGCTCTAAGTGTTCTGATAAGTTGTGGATTGGCAGTCCACTCTCGTCTCATATAGTTTCGTTAACACCAGGTCACTTGCTGCCCGTTTCGCGTTTCATACGTTACCAAAGGCAGCGGCTCTCTCCAGTTGTGATGCACGATGAGAACCTCAGGCCCTGCAGTCTCGGCCGAAGGGATTAAAAGCCTCCCATGTAATCCGCATACGTGTAAGTAGCCTCGCGATATACCCCGCCTATGTGTGATGGTCACCTAACGCCGAAGCGACGGAACTGTGTTCCAGCGCAACACTGATGCCGTTCTGATCAAAATCTCGACTCATTTTGGTATCTGCCGGTTTGAGGTGCGTCGTCTGGTGTTCGCTAGTTTCCCACAACTTCGAACATCGATTTCACCTCACGGGACTACGTTCTTGGCAAAATTGCGGCAATGACATCGGATTGTGCAGCCAAGACTCGAGCCACCGAGCTCTGAGGATGTCCGCAGGGCAGGACCATTTCCTCGTGGACAACGGGTTCTTTTGTAGTCAGACCAGTTTTCTTTGGTGTTCCAATACACCTCGTGATTGCTAGGCATGATCATATAATATAGATGCATGCGGAGACCCACACAGGTAGAGGCGATCACGGTGTCCTTACCTTATTGGTGAATGTTCAGAAGATACTATTGAAACCTCGAGTTGTGAGAAATTTTGGCTCCCTTGGGTTCCTGTTCAAGCACAGGTAACGTTAGAACAAAAATGGAGCATGCTTAAATCTGGCCTCGTGCAATTGCTGGGTGAGTTCGCCTCCTTGCGCCTAGACAGAAACAGGTATAAGTCCCGCTGGTGGCGATGTGAAATTTCCCGAATGCTCCGGAGACGTAATGCTTGCTAGAAAATCTTTCAAGGATCTGGTGGCTTCAGACTGTCTACTATAAACGATATCGAAATAGAGAAATTACATTGTACAGGCGAACTAAATATCGCTATGAGCTCAGATCAGTTCAGAGTGCAAAAATAAATCCAATTTATTACAGTTATGTGCAGTCAAAAGCTTCTTTGGGAGGGTGAATTGCAAAACTGACTAAGATGGATAGTAGTGAGATTATGGAAGATGCAACTAAGGTGTCTTTCAGAACTTGCACAGTGTGGACATTGGAAGTGCAATCTCCTCGCATTCACAGTTCTCATGTGACAGTGACATGCATGAGGTAGTTACCGCATCAGAGGTCTTTGAGTTGCCGGATAGCTTAAAGCCCTATAAATCGTCAGGCCCTGACAATGTTCATCAAGCGATTGTTAAACCGCTCGCTGATATTCTACAGTATCCCGTATTGGACTTATGCAATGTTCTCTTCGGGAATGTAGACTACCACATGACTGGAAGAAGCGAGTGTTGTGGCAATTCATAAGGTGGGCTCCAAGTCTGCGCCACTCAACTATAAGCCTGTCAGGTTGACAAGCATTCCGCTTAAGTGCCTGAAGAAGCTCATTAAGCACAGAATTTATGAGCACTTAGTTGTTAACAACCGGACTGGAGCGGAACAGCAGGGCTTCGTTAGAAAGAAGTCATGCCTTATAAATCGGTTGACTCTTGTATGAAATCACTCGATGTCTCGATATCAGCATTCCAATAAAGCATTAGACTTGGTTAATCATCGTTGTTTTACTAAAGTAGCTGACCTGGTTTGTGTTGCATCCCAACTGATGACTTGGTTGTCGGATTTCCTGTGGCAGAAAATTCAGTGTCAGGATTGGTGAGGTCAGATCTGGCATGGGCATTGCCCGTAGCGGAGTCCCCTGAGTTTCAGCCATAGAACCGCTGTTGTCTATTATGTTTATAAATGATCTAGCTCCGCTCCTCGAGAAGCCTGTAATGTTTTTGCGAATGACGTAAAGCCTGTCAATAGGTGAGATAGGGATATGTTGTTTAGAGACCTGAGCACGATGGCAAAGTGGTCTGAATCATGGGGTTTGCCACTGAACATGAACAAATGTCAGCCGTTATCATCCAGTAACGTTGGGATTGCGGTGCAAACTTCCACATGGTCCCTGACATTGCAGTGCAGATAAGACGAGGGAATTAGGCATCGTTATGGTAGACAGCTTCAGGTGTTCGGCGCAGTGCCGAAATGCTGCTAACAGAGCGCGGCAGGAACTTTTCCTCCTCAGGAGAGCGTTGTAGAATACTAAACCTGAGGTCTTTCGACCATCGTACAAAGCGGTGGTTCGGCCGCACTTAGAGTAGTGTTCAGGCTTAGACACCTTAGAGATGTCGCTTGCTCAGACAAGGTACAAAGACTGGCCACCAGAAGGATTGAAGGCCAGTGTGAGAGGCCGTATGTTGATTGCTAAGCTGTTTCTCATTGGAACGACGCAGATAGTAACTTTTAAAATTATGAAGGGTCTCAGTGGCATTAAGCCTACCGATCTCTTTGGACTAGCTAGGTCGGACCATCTGCGGGGGCGCCAGCTGAAGATCATGACGTATGGGTCCAGGCTGGAGATCCGACCGAAATTTTCCTTAACTGCGTAGAACGTAGTTGGAATTTACTTTCCCATGCACTAGTGGAATGTAAAACTATAAAGGCCTTTAAGAGGCCTAGACCTGAATTGGTCCACTGTGTTTCCGAAAATACACTGAGATTAGTGGATTCCAATTAGTACCAATATGATGTCACAAATAGTTTCATGAAGTTATGAGAGGTCCCTCTTACTCTTCGTTTGTCTCTGCAGCTTGATGATCGAAAGGCCGGGGGCCTTGGTTTGCTTACCAGCTCAATAACGGGATGCTCCTTAGGCAAAGGCCTGTTTCGCCCCTGAAGACCTGACCTGATCAAAAATTCCAACCATCCCACATTGTAAAAGTCGGACCTTATTTTTGTGCGTGACTTTTATCACTAATGGTATCCTCCATTGTAATTACCTTCCTTCTTATATACCGTCCATTCTTCCGATCGCCAACTTGCATCACGTTATCTACGCAGAAATAAGTGCTAGTACAGTAAACATGTACAACAGTTGTATGGCCAATGTAGTTTACGTGTTCCCTTTGATATTGATCAAGACATCAGTACAGCTTATCATCGGGTAGTGGGTGACAGCAAGGGCCGGTGGCCGAGTGGTCTGCACGTTTGCTTTGCAACCATAAGGTCACCGGTTCGAATCCGCGTATGGGTGGGCGTCCTCGGGGTATACTCAAGCCGCGCGCGACTGGTGGTGGTCGCGTGGCAGCTAGCGCCGTTACGGTGTACAGCTGACACATTATTATTAAGAGAAACTGGTGTCAATGCGCTGAACGAAGAAAAATTTAAGCGGCTTTTGGACCCCCAAGTACGTAAGACATCAAGACCGCGTCGTTTTACTGCGACTGCTCAGACTCCCTAAAGACAACCGGGTCGCGACGGCATTCAGGCTTCCACTACTGAGCTGTAGGCGACGCTGTCGGCGTAGGATCTATCATCCGCCATCTTTAACAGAACAATGAGCAACTGATTCGACAGGTAGGTCACGACAATGTTTATTACCTTTTCGTTCAAACATGAAGACAACTAGTACGTGTGTACGGATATCTCTCCTTTCGGCATCATAGGACAGGGCTGGAATCCAATCGGAAATCACATACTCCAAGATTAGACAACTTAAAAAGCAAGGCAAGAATGCTCAAGCATCAGAGTACATATAGATTACTATTTTAAAAGCCTACTGGAAATTTTAGTTCAGTCTAACTGCAATTTATCGCCAACATAACTGCGCTTGTATTTTCTAAATCGTTGTTACAGCATTACTACGCAGGTGTGTAACGAAGCGAGTTAGGATGTTTGCATGGAAACAATATGGCATCAATTTTGCCCGCGTGTGCACTGGTTTGCCTTTATTTTCTCATTTAAGTGCATTTCCCTATTCTGTACCTTCGATTTCTCTTCCTAACCTTTGCTTACTTCACGTGACTGCTACAGCAGGGACTGCTAGGGCAGGAAACGTGGGCATTAACTGGTTGGCCAGGGTGCGATACGGGTGTTTCCGTTTTAGATCCATCAATAAGTGAGCACTTCATCAATTCCTGGCTCAACGATCCACCAAAGATGGAACACTCACGGGATTTTCCTATCGTTCCAGTCCCCATCTGAACTGAACGGAAAAATTTCACAACCAGCAGACAGCGAAAAACATTTTTGAGAGTCCGAAAATGTCTAGTCTGTACTCATGGGTCCCCCACTCTAATCGGACGCCCGTCGTGCGTTCATCGGACTCTCAGTGGACATTCGTGCCGAAGGGGTCACAAGCGATCGGGTTGACAAAGGATTTCCGCCGGAGTCTTCTAAATCTACGCCAGCTGAAAGGATCCTAGATGATGAAGCGTTTTTAATAAGGATGATTTCACTGTTGTTTGATGAAGGTGAACCGGGGATAAATGTTGTTTCTGCCTTTCGCATTGGCAAGAAGCAGGAGGACTCTACAAAGTCTCGTCCTCTCAAGATCGTATGCCAAAACGAGGATGAATGCAGGCGCATCCTCCGACGCAGTTCACGTCTCAAAGGAGAATCGTTTTATGTTCTGAGAGATCTGTCCCCTGAAGATCGGATAAAAATGAAGAGTGCGATTGGTGAACTTCGAACCCGCCGGGCAAATGGTGAGACAGACCTTCACATTGTGGATTTTCGAGTGGTTCCGAAAACTCCAAGAACTCGCTGGAGACCCATCCTTGTCCTACCCGGACAGTGAGGTCGAAGACCGGTTTGAGTGTGTTGTCCGCTAATGTGCGCAGTTTGCGGAACAAATTGGACGAGATTCAACTCCTTGCCATGGATAATCACCCTGATTTGATGGCTTTCTCTGAGACCTGGCTGTCCCCGAACATCCGTGACTCGGAAGTATATATCCCTGGATATCACTTCTCCCGAGCAGATCGCCACGGAGTGAGGTCAGGCGGGGGCGTTATACTCTATTGGAGGACGAACCTCAAGGCACATTTGCTTGATGCTACTTGTGATATAGATGGTGGCTTCGAAGCTCTGTGGTGTCGTATTCATGACGGGTGTAGATCTCTCCTGGTCTGTGTCGCCTATAGATCTCCCTTGGGTTCGGGAGCTCTTTTACTGGATTCAATTAAATCGCACGCCAAAGGTAAGGACTGCTTAATTGTTGGAGACTTCAATGCACCTGGCATTGACTGGGACCTGCTTTATTGTGGTCTTCCTTTTGACTCTTTTGATGCCCTTCTCCTTCAGACCGTTCTCGATTGTAACTTGTCTCAGCATGTATTTTCACCCACTCGGTTGTTCTCAGGCCAAACGCCGCACATTCTTGATCTAGTGTTATCCCCGATGCCGTCAGATGTCACCGACCTGGTTATTATGCAACCTATTGGTAAGAGCGATCACTGTGCTATTTCCTTCCAATGGGCACGTCGGTTTTCTGTTCATGACCAAGGTGATTTCCGGCGTAATTTCTGGCGAGCCGATCCACAGCGTCTGCAGGAGGCTGCTTCTAACATGGACTGGACCATTCCTCATTTTTTGTGTGTTGACGATGCTTGGACTCACTTTTACTCCAACATGATGTCACTAATCAACCAGGTTGTTCCTATTTCTAAAAGTAGAGGTCTAACAAGAGGTCCTCCTTGGATTGACAAACAGTTGAGGTCTCTGATGAATAAAAGACGCAAACTATGGGATCGATTCAAGTGTACACAATCGACGGCCGACTACTTGCAGTACAAAACGCTTAGGAACCTTTGTATCCTGAAGAAGCGGGAGAATCGCCAAAACTACGAATTACAGTTAGCTGTGCAGTCCAGGTGCTCCCCCAAAATGTTCTTCTCATATCTGAAAAGGGGTACCAAAGGTGGTAATGGCATTCCATCTCTGTATTCCAGTGAACACGCTGCCTTACTTCAGGAGGATGCTGCGAAAGCGGATCTCTTAGCTCAACAGTATTCATCCGTTTTTACAAATGAAACTCCGTTTTCTGACGTAGTACTCCCATGCTCATCTTTGCTGGATCATCTCGAGATCAGTACGGAAACTGTTACTCAATTCCTTCTTCAGTTAGATCCGAACACCTCGCCCGGTCCTGATGGCCTGCACCCACTGTTTCTCAAGACCGTGGCTAAGTACATTGCAGCCCCAGCTTGTCATGTGTTTCGTTGCTCTATTGAATCCGGACGCCTTCCATCAGCCTGGAAGCTGGGTATTGTCAAGCCCATATTTAAAGGAGGGAACCGCCAAGACCCAGCAAACTATCGTCCCGTTTGCCTAACATCAGTAATGTGTAAAATTATGGAACGGATTCTCAAGGGAGCTCTCAGCCTTTACTTCGAAGACCGGAATGTGATTTCTACTGCTCAGCATGGCTTTCGTAAGTCACGCTCGTGTACCACCAATTTGTTAGTTGCCAGAGAGAAATGGGCGAACTCTCTGGATGCTGGCAAACGTATGGATGTTATCTACGTAGATTTCAGCAAAGCGTTTGACAAAGTTCCTCACGAGCGGCTTTTGTTCAAACTTCAAGCAATTGGTGTCTCTGGGATGGTTTTGTCGTGGATTTCGGATTTCCTTTCAGACCGAATTATGCGAGTTAAGGTCAACAATACGTATTCACCCTCCGTCCTTATGAGCAGTGGCGTTCCTCAGGGCTCTGTTCTTGGACCAGAGTTGTTCAAATTCTTCATTAACGACCTTCCTTCAACCCTCCGGACCGAATGCTTGATCTATGCAGATGATTTGAAGTTATGGATGGAGGTAACCAGCGCTGAGGATGCTGACCGCCTCCAAAATACACTAGATCGGCTGCACGATTGGTCTCTTAAATGGCAGTTGCCTATAAATCGCGATAAATGTTCTGTACTCCCCACTGGTGCTACTGAACCATTCGGTGTTCACCACCTTGGTGGTTATTTGCTTAATGATGTGAAACAGGAAAGAGACCTTGGTGTTATAGTATGCTGTGATCTAAAAACCACCCAAGATACTTTGAAGAAGGTTGCTGCGGCTAACAGACTACTGTGTTCTATCCGAAGAGCCTTCTCACGATTGACGCCGGAGCTCTTCAGACTTATCTTTTCCTCCCATGTGCGTCCAATCCTCGAATATGGATTACCCGCAGTTCATCCACTTTCAAAGCTTGAACATGGCTTGATTGAAAAAGTTCAGCGACGCGGTTCTAAGTATGTCTTTGAGTTCCGACACCTGCCATATCACCTTCGTCTCCAGCATTTGAATATGTTCTCCTTGGAATATCGGCGTCGCCGAGGCGATCTGATCTACGCTCGGCGCATTCTGCGAGGCGAGATAGGAAACGAGCTCCAAGATTTCTTCCAGGTTAACACCGAGTGTTCGACTCGGGGCCACTGCTGGAAACTGTTCAAACCTAGGAGACTCAGACTTCGCTCTGATTTTACACTATCGACTCGTGTGGTGAACGACTGGAACTGCTTGCCTAATTCCATCGTCAACGCACATACGGAAGAATGTTTTAAACGATTGTTGGATTTATACCTCTTGAATTTGCAGGGATCTTGTTGTTTTTTATGTAACTGTGACAATTTAACTTGTTAATTGCTGTTGCGCCAACACCTGCTATGATTGGGAGGTGATGGAGCTGACAAAGGTCTTTCCTTCTGCTCTCTATAATACAATACAACAATGAATGATTCTGCGCTCTACAAACCAATAAACCCGAAAAAGGAAAAATTGGCAAACAAAATGAAACACAAAGATCGGTTGCGCGGCCTTACCCCAGAGAGAAAGGATGTCACTTGCTGTGTGTGACGACATTCTTGCGAAAAAGTTTAGTTAAATATAAACAAAACCCAGATTTGCTGCAGCGATGCTCTAGCGCTCTGCGAGAGCGTCTAGTTCACAGGAAACAGCTGATTGCAACCTTGGGAATAGCTGTTGGCGCGTCTCTACGAATAACATTCCACTAGAGGCGCTTAAGTAAACGCGGCATTAATCGCATAAGCGTTCATACATATATATAGCATTTTCATCTTTTAGACATTTCTTATTTCGTTTCCATATGCTTCTTGTATAGTTGTATTAAATGACTTCTGTAGAGAAGAATCGGAAGCTCTGGCGCGCGTTCAAAGTTGAATCGTTGCAATAACAGCGCTCTCTTTCGTTTGCCTTTCAGAGCGCCTTTCCTGCTCAATTACCGGAGGAGGACAAGAACACAACGACATTGGTTAACTGTAACTTCC
>OX104066.1:66634289-66679087 GCA_944474145.2 Dicrocoelium dendriticum
TGTAGTCCAACCGTCACTACTGAAGGTCAGCGTGTTGGTACTTTTATCTGACCATAATCCTTTCTTTCGGATGCGATAGTTTAAGCCCAGTTTTTACTCCACTACATAATTGATGACCCCTGTATTTCTTCTTTTTTTGCTGGAACTTTTGTTCGCCCGCGTATGGTCGTTCAGTACCACATCCTACACTGACACTTCTGCTAATTTTGTTGGTTTTCCCTACCCCTTTTGACGTTAACAATGCACACATCTGGTTTTTACAGTTAGAAGCTCTTTTCCGTTGCCTTGGGATCACTTCTCGAAGTTCTGTGTTTTCCTACCTCGCAGCCCAACTTCCCACGCACAAGTTCGCCGAGGGGGTAGACCTACTCAACGCTTTTCCTGACGATTCTTTCCGTAGGCTGCCGTTCTGAAACGCCTTACAGATTCTGATGAGACCAGATTTCCTCAACTTCTCTCCGGAGATGAACTGCGTGGCCGTTCACCTTCACAGCTTCTCCGTAATATGCACTCACTCGTAGGTTCCTCTAAAGGCGACGGCGGCGTCTTACATCAGTTGCAGCTAAAATATCTTCCATCGAACACTACGGCGATTCTCGCTCTATCCACTAACGATTCGTCACTTTACAAACTAGCGGAAGTGGCCGACAAACTTGATAGGTGTTTATTTCAACGCTTAGTTTTCACGCTGTCATCACCCCACTTGAGACTTCCTCATCACCAGCTCCCACTGAATCCATTTGTCAGCGACTGTCCATACTCGAACTCGCATTTAAGGGAGGACGTCGCCTCCGCAGTCGATGTTTTAGATCCACTTTGAGAAGCAGAAACAGACACGCTAGGCGCACTGTACAGCGTATTTGCTATTATCAAAGATGTTTTGGTGAAGCCGCTAAAAATTGTCGTCCTGGTTGCTCGCATCCGAAAACCATCCCCAAGGATCAAAGGGGAAACGCCCCAGCCTGCCCGTAATGTCGACGACTTCGGTTGGCCGATCCTCTAGTCGCCTGCCTTTTAACCGTGTTTTCACAACAAACTTTTCATTCTTGGGTGACTCTGGTGCCGAGGTCAGCGTCCTGCTTCATGGAACAAAAAAACGTTGCCTACTTCCCACAGGACCCACTCTTCAGGCGGCTAATAACACGAGGATCCAGACCTACCGTCAGAAATTGCTTACACGCGATCATGCTTTCGGTGAAGGTTTTCTTTCGTTTTCCTGATTGCACGTGTAAAAAGCCCCATCATCGGCGTCGCTTTCCTCGCCAAATTTGGTCTCATTGTCGACTCACGAAACAGGGAACTTCGTGCTAACGTCATCTCCCTCACCAATCCCGGCAGAACCAATTCGATCAGCTCGGTTGGACTTCGCATGACTATACCTACTAACACTGTGTTCACCGAGTTACTCCAATTGTTCCCCGCGTCGTGTCTGCCGTCCAGTAATTGCCCCGCACATAAACACAAGGTTATGCATCACATCGTTACTCGTGGACAACCGGTCGATTCTCGATCTCGCCGACTATCACTTGATAAACTCACCAACGCCAAAGCCCAGTTTGAGCGAATGCTTCGTCTTGGTATTGTCCAGACTTCTAATAGCCCATGGTCTTCACCTTTGCACATGGTCCCCAAAAAGTCTCGTTGAGATTGGCGACCTTGTGGTGATTACCGTCAGTTTAATAATGTCACCGTCCCTGACAGGTATCCGGTACCACACATTCACGGCTTTTCTATTGGCCTCGAAGGCAAAGCAAATTTCACTAAGCTTGACTTGGTCCGGGCATATTAACGAATTCCTGTCGCCCCTGATGACATTCCCAAGACAGCTATAACCACCCCGTTCGGTCAGTTTGAATTTATCCGTATGCGTTTTGGACTACGAAACGCCGCACAAACATTTCAGCGATTCATTGACCAGGCTCTCCTCGGACTTGCTTTCGTTTTTGCTTATATCGATGACATTCTCGTGGCCAGCTCTAACCACGAAGAACATCTCTTTCATCTTCGCCAAATGCGTGAGCGTTTTGATCACTACGGCGTTACCATCAACGTGGACGAATGTGTCTTTGGCCAGTCCAGTGTTGATTTTCTCGGTTCTCGAATCGATCGCACTGGAATCAGTCCACTCCCGGAGAAAACAAAAGCAAGCAGAGAGTATCCGATGCCACAGTCCCACAAAAGCCTGCGCCGGTTCCTCGGTATGGTGAATTATTACGGCCGCTTTAGGCCTGATTGCTCTATACTGTTTCAACCTTTAACCGACTTGCTTTAAGGAAAGACTCAAAAATACAACCCCATGGACGAAGCAATAGACGCTTCGACAAGATTAAACATGCTTTGTCTAACGTCACAGCGTTGCGCCATTTACGGACTGATGTTAATACACCTCTCATTCTTAAAACCGATGCGTCACAAACCGCAGTTGCAGCCATTCTGCAACAGCTCATCAATGGTCATCCCGAACCACTATCCCTTTTCCCCCGTAAATTACAACCCGCACAAACTAGGTATAGTACCTTCGGAAGAGAACTTTTGGCTATTTAGCTCGCCATGAAACACTTTCGACACCTCCTTGAAGGTCGTTCATTTACCATTCTAACTGTTCACAAGCCACTTGTTTTTGCATTTCGAGGTTCTTCGGACCGTCTTCCCTAGTGAAACCCGACTCCTTGATTACATATCGCAGTTCTCTACTGATATCCGTCATATAGACGCCACGGACAACGTGGTAGCCGACGCACTGTCCCGCGTTGTAATTCACGAAATTTCACGTCCGACATTTGATATAAAGGAAATCGCTGCGCATCAGGATGGAGATTCTGAATTTATGCAAATGCAATCAAACCCTTCGAGCAAACTTACCCTTCTGCCGCTCCTTAACTCAGACTCCAAAGTTCATTGTGACATGTCTACGGGTAAGCCCCGACCCTACGTTCCCCAACGTTACCGCCGAGTCCTTTTCGATCATTTCCACGGCCTCTTGCATCCAGGCATTCAAGCTACTGTTAAGTTAATCACAGATCGCTTGGCTTGGCCCAATATGCGCTCCGACATCCAACAGTGGCCAAAGCACTGTGTTACGTGTCAGGCCAGCAAGATCCATTGCCATACAATCACTGTCTCTGGCACCTTTTCATCACCGGTTGCTCGCTTCAGGCATGCCCATTTGAATATCGTTTGTCCTTTGCCCCCTTCCAACGGTTTTCAATACTTGCTAACATGTGTTGATAGATTTACACACTGACCGCATGCATTGCCATTACTGGACGTTTCCACTAAAACAGTAGCGCGAAGCTTCTTCCAAACGTGGATTTCCTTCTTTGGCACACCTGCTACCGTCACGACAGACAGAGGTCCGCAGTTCACTTCTTCGTTGTTTCGTGACCTAAGTCGTTTGCTCGGTTGTTCTCACATACGCACCACCGCTTACCATCCCGCTGCCAATGGTTTGGTCGAACGCTTCCATCGCCGACTGAAAGCTTCGATTACCGCTTCTCAGTCGAGCACGCAATGGTCAGAGCGTTTGCCAATAATCCTACTTGGCATACGCAACAGGGTAAAGGAAGACATAGGCTGTTGCCCTGCTGAGTTAGTTTTGGCACGCCACTTAGACTTCCTGGAGAGATGGTGCTCGATTCAAGGGTCACTGGAGAAATAAGTCCTACATTCTATGCCACAAGCCTGAGGAGTTACTTCAGCTCGGTACGCCCAACACCTCCACGACTCACGCATCGTAACCCACAGGTCTGATCTTCGCGATCGTCACTACGTTCTTGTGCGCATCGATACTGTTCGTAAGCCTCTGACGCCACGCTACGAGGGTCCTTACAAGGTTATCGACCGCAAGGACAAGTATTTTGTGTTGGACCGAAATGGCTGCAAAGACTCGGTAAGCCTCGATCGTTTGAAACCTGCTTACATCAAACTTCTTCCGTCTCAGCAATCTTCAGACGTATCTGTTCCCGATGACGAACCATCGCCGAGCACTCCCCCTACACAGCCTATGTGTTATCCCAGTGTCCCTTCTTCGCAACCCCCTGCAGCCCCCTGCAACCACTCACACACAAAATCGCACACGTTTTGGTCGTGCGGTGGTTCTTCCATCTAAACTAGCGTTTTACAATGAGTGAGGTGTACATTTCGAGCATTCGCTTATCCACTCACGCTCTAGGGGGAGTCCTGTAGTGTTCATAGCTTTTTCATTTTTTGCACTTTTCTCATTTCCTTTTTCTATGTGTCTTGTAGAGTTGTTGTAATTAACCCTTTTTTCATATACACAATTCTCGACCTCGAACGGCGCGCTCTGCTTTCCTGCGGCGGCGTGTTGCGATTGCTTTGTTTGTGTGCTTGGAAGGCCTGAGCTTCGCGAAACCAAATCTGGAATATCGTATCAGGGAGTGTGCAATATAAGTGGAGTTAATCCAACCGTCACTACTGAAGGTCAGCGCGTTGATACTTTTATCTGACACGAATTCTTTCCTTCTGATGCGGTAGTGTAAGACTAGTTTCACTCCACTACATATTTGGTGACCCCTGTTTTTTTATTTCTTCCTACTGGAACATTTTTTCGCTTGCATAATGTCGTCCAGTACCACTCCCCACATTGACTCTTCTGAAAATTTTGTTGGTTTTTCCCTAACCGCTTTTGACGTTAACAATGCACGTGTCTGGTTTTTACAGTTAGAAGCTCTTTTCCGTTGCCGTAGAATCACTTCTCAAAGTTCTATGTTTTCTTACGTCGCTGCCCATCTTCCAACGCACATAGCCGCAGATGTGGTTGACCTACTCGACCCTGTTCCCCCCGATTCCCTCTACGATAAGCTTAAAGCTGCCGTTTTGAAACGCCTTACAGCCTCTGATGAGACCAGACTCATCAACTTCTCTCCGGAGTTGAACTGGGTGATCGTTCACCTTCACAGCTTCTCCGTTACATGCGCTCTCTCGTAGGTTCCTCTAAAATGGACTACAGTGTCTTACGTCAATTGTGGTTAAAATGTCTTCCATCCAACACTACGGCGATTCTTGCTGTATCCGCTGAAGATTTGTCACTTGACAAACTAGCAGAAACGGCCGACAAAGTTTATGAGTGTTTCTTTCAACGCCCAGTTTGTCACGCTGTGGTCACCCAACCTGAGACTTCCTCGTCATCAGATCCCATTGAATCCATTTGTCAGCGACTGTCCATACTCGAACTCGCCGTTAAGAGAGGAAGTCGCCCCGCAGTGGAAGTTTCAGATCCACCTCCAGAAGCAGAAACAGACACGCTAGGAACACTGGACAGCATATTTGCTATTAGCATCGACGTTTTGGTGTTGCCGTTAAAAATTGTCGTCTAGATTGCTCACATCCGAAAGCCTTCCCCAAGGCTCAACAGGGAAACGCCCCAGCCAGCCAGTAATGGCGATGACTTTGGCTGGCCGATCTTCTAGTCGCCTGCTTCTTGTCCGTGATTCCGCAACCAACCTTTCATTGTTGGTTGACACTGGAGCCGTGGTCAGCGTTCTGCCTCTTGGAATGGAAAAACGCTACCTCGTTCCCACAGGACCTACTCTCCAGGCGGCTAATAACACGAGAATCCAGACCTACCGTCAGAAATTGCTTACTCTCGATCTTGGTCTTAGACAAACATTTTCTTTCATTTTCCTAATCGCAGATGTACAACGCGCTATCATTGGTGTCGATTTCCTCATCCAATTGGTCTTATTGTCGACTTACTTAACAGGGAACTTCATGATAGTATCACTTCCATCACCACTCCGAGCAGAGCCACTTCAATCAGCTCGATCGGACTTCGCATGACTCTACCTACTAACACTGTGTTCACCGAGTTACTCCAACTGTTCCCCACGTTGTATCTGCCGTCCAGTAACTGTCCCGCACCTAAACACGAGATTGTGTACCACATCGTTACTCTTGGACCACCGGTCACTTCTCGACCTCGCTGACTACGACCCGATAAACTGGACAACGCCAAAGTCGAGCTTGAGCATATGTTCCGTCTTGGTATAGTCCGGCCTTCTAATAGCCCATGGTCTTCACCTTTGCACATGGTCCCCAAAATTCTCGTGGAGATTGGCGACCTTGTGGGGATTACCGTCAGTTTAATAATGTCACCGTCCCTGACAGGTATCCGGTACCACATATTCACGACTTTTCTATTGGCCTAGACGGCAAAGCAAATTTCGCTAAGCTTGACTTGGTCCGGGCATATTAACGAATTCCTGTCGCCCCTGATGACATTCCCAAGACAGATATAACCACCCCCTTTGGGCATTTTGAATTTGTCCGTCTGCCTTTTGGACTAAGAAACGCCGCACAAACATTTCAACGATTCATTGACCAAGTTCTCCGAGGACTTGATTTTGTTTTTGCTTACATTGCTTACATTCTCGTGGCCAGCTCTAACCACAAAGAACGTCTTCTTCATCCTCGCCACATTTTTGAGCGTTTTGCTCATTATGGCGTTACCAGCAACGTGAACAAATGTGTCCTCGACCACTCCAGTGTTGATTTTCTCGGTCATCGCATCGATCGCACCAGAATCAATCCACATCCGGAGAAAACCGATGCAATCACAGCGTATCCGATGCCGCGGTCCTACAGAAGCATGCGCCGTTTCCTCGGTATGGTGAATTATTACGGCCGCTTTATACCTGTTTTCTCTAAACAGCTTCAACCTTTAAGCGACTAGCTTAAAGGAATGACTCAAAAATCCACACCCACGAACGAAGCAACGGATGCTTTCGACAAGATTAAGCATGCTTTGTCTAACGTCGCAGCAGTAAGCCATTTACGGGCTGATGGTAATACACCTTTCATCCTTAAAACAGACAGGCCACAAATAGCAGTTGAAGCCGTTCTGCAACAACACATCATTGGTCAACCCGAACCAATATCCTTTTCTTCCGTAAATTATCACCCGCACAAACTAGGTATAGTACCTTCGGAAAAGCACTTTTGACCGTCTATCTCGCCATTAAACCCTTTTGACACCTCCTCGAAGGTCGTTCATTTGCCATTCTAACTGATCACAAGCCACTTGGTTTTGCCTTTCGGGGTGCTTTGGACCGTTTTCCATCGTGAAACCCAAGTCCTTGGTTACATATCACAGTTCACTACTGACATCCGTCATATAGACGCCACGGACAACTTGGTAGCCTACGCAATGTCCCGCATAGGAATCCAGGAACTTTCGCGTCCGACATTTGATATAAAGGAAATCGCTGCTCATCAGGAGAGATGCTGAGCTTATGCAAATAAAATCAAACCCTTCGAGCAAACTTACCTTTCTGCCACTTCTTAACTTTGACTTTAAGGTTCATTTGATATGTCTACGGGTAAGCCCCGACCCAACGTTCCCCAACATTTCTGCCGAGTCGCTTTCGATCATTTACAGGGGCTCCCGCAACCAAGCATTCGGGCTACTGTTAAGTTGATCCCAGAGCACTTTGTTTGGCTCTGACATCCAACAGTGAGCAAAACACTGTGTTAATTGTCAGCCCAGCAAGATCCTTCACCATACAATCATTGTCTCTGGCACCTTTTTAACACCGGATGCTCGCTTCAGGCATGTCCATTTGAATATCGTTTGTCCTTTGCCCCCTTCCAACGGTTTTCAATACTTGCTAACATGTGTTGATAGATTTACACACTGGCCGCATGCAGTGCCATTACTGGACGTTTCCACTGAAACAGTAGCGCGAACCTTCTTCCAAACGTGGATTTTCTTCTTTGGCACACCTGCTACCGTCACGACAGACAGAGGTCCGCAGTTCACTTCTTCGTTGTTTCGTGACCTAAGTCGTTTGCTCGGTTGTTCTCACATACGCACCACCGCTTACCATCCCGCTGCCAATGGTTTGGTCGAACGCTTCCATCGCCGACTGAAAGCTTCGATTACCGCTTCTCAGTCGAGCACGCAATGGTCAGAGCGTTTGCCAATAATCCTACTTGGCATACGCAACAGGGTAAAGGAAGACATAGGCTGTTGCCCTGCTGAGTTAGTTTTTGGCACGCCACTTAGGCTTCCTGGAGAGATGGTGCTCGATTCAAGGGTCACTGGAGAAATAAGTCCTACATTCTATGCCACAAGCCTGAGGAGTTACTTCAGCTCGGTACGCCCAACACCTCCACGACTCACGCATCGTGACACACAGGTCTGATCTTCGCGATCGTCACTACGTTCTTGTGCGCATCGATACTGTTCGTAAGCCTCTGACGCCACGCTACGAGGGTCCTTACAAGGTTATCGACCGCAAGGACAAGTATTTTGTGTTGGACCGAAATGGCTGCAAAGACTCGGTAAGCCTCGATCGTTTGAAACCTGCTTACATCAAACTTCTTCCGTCTCAGCAATCTTCATACGCATCTGTTCCCATGGTGATAACTCGCCGGGCCCTCCTCCTGCACAGCATAATTGTGATCTCAGTGTCCTTGCTTCGCAACCCCAGTAACCACCCACCCACAAAATCGCACACGTTTTGGTCCTACGGTGGTTTTCCTTATCAGACTAGCGTTTTACAATCAGTGAGACGGACATTTTGAGCATTGGCTTGCCCACTCAGGCTCTAGGGGAGGGTCCTGTAGTGTTCACAGCTTTCCATTTTTAATCTTGTCTCATTTCGTTTTTTATGCTTCTTGTGCAGTTGCCTTACTTGACCGTTTTTACCTATGCACAATTCTCGACCTAGAACGGCGCATTCTGCTTTCCTGCGACGGCGTGTTGAGATTGTTTTGTTTGCGTGCTTGGGAAGCCAGAGCTACGCGGAACCAACACTGGAATATAGTATCAGGGAGTGTGCGCTATCAGTGGAGTTCGTCCAATCGTCACTACTGAAGGTCAGCGTGTTGGTACTTTTATCTGACACTGATACGTTCCTTCCGGTAGGTAGTTTAAAACTACTTTTCCCTCCAGTAAATATATAACAAAACGTTGGGGAAGTTGAGGCTGGTTCGTATGATGCTCTGTATTGCACCGCTACAATTTTCTACCGAAGTGAAAGTTGATTTATATGCATTTCATTTATAGAGTTATCGTTCGTCAAATTTGTGTTTCCTTGTGAGTTTGAGTAATTTAAAGCAACATTTTTATAGCATGAGCTTTCGTTTACCTGTTTTTAACATTGTCGTCAATCTATTTTCATTCACATGCAGCTGCACCCTCAACTGAAAAATCTAATAGTAACCATAATATTTGTACTATGTGTTCTATAACCAAAGCTTTTATGCCAAACCCACTGCTCACCTGCATTTGTACTAATTTTATATATGGGCACAAGGTGTACCGCGCAACCTCACCAAGATTTAGTTTCGCGGTTCTAATCGATTCAGTAGGTTTTCCGCGCTGCACTAATATACCACCGATAGGTGAAAATTTGGTTAGTGTATTCGTGAGCAGTACCGTTCCAGCACATGCATTATAAGGATTCAAATAAAAATAGAACAAAATAGGAATAATACATTTAGTATGGCGGGCGCCTTTTAGAATCATAAATACACAATGCTTTTTATTTAGGTAATGGTTATATTTTAAATGCACGAGTATTTGAATAAGAGAACACCCGCGGAGAGTTCAAATTTGGCCATTGTAGTGGCAATTAGTCCGTAATGAAAGTTTTAACTCACATTGCAATGTACACTTTCTTGTTTCTTTTATTCGCAGACCAGACAAAGCTGAACGCAATGAACGTCAAGGCCAAAAATTGTGAGGAGGAATCTTGTCGCACAAACCACGTACTTTAAGCTTTTAAGTGAGCTGTACTTCCGTTCTCTTAGTTTTTTATTGTACAATGTGCCGTGTTCTATAACAGACGCGCTTTCATTTCTCGCCGTCTCCTTCTCGTACCGCGTTTGGTTGGTGCACATTGCGGTGTCTCAAAGAGTACTTCCCTTTTCTTAACTGCGTTTTCATTCCTCTAGAAGCTAAGTCCGGACTACACGTTACAAAATGGGTGTCAGAGGTGACTTCATCCTGGATTACTCCGATAAATACAAAGATCCCATTCTTTCATCCACCGCTCCAGTAGTTAATATAGCAGGTTGCCCTGGAATTAGTAAACCCGGCTTGCTTCACCCTACGGTTTGTGCGCGACGTGATGATTTCGAATATTGGAAAGTGCGAATGGGTACCCACCTGACTGATGTGCATCAGCGTGACCATCGGCAGCCTAGTACTAGTTTCCACAACAATGTAGCAGCACACCGATTACTGTCTGCTCGGTTAAATCGGGACACCAATTCCGAAGCTCGAGGTTTTCTTTTGCGGTCTATGTACTCAGTCAGGTCACCGGCGGCGGTATTCATGAACTTTCCGTAAAAGCCTTCCTAAAAGCTTCGGATTTCTAACTCGAGAAAGGAGCTATTCGTCCTTTCCATGTCGGTGCCGCCAACCGGGAATTCTTAGCCAAATTCAGTTGTAACGCGCCTCGGTCAGTGTCAGAGGCTGGTGACACCGCCATCAACTGTGAAGGTGCGGTACAATTACAATCACAACCACAGTTAATTCTCTTCGGCACAACGCAATGAGCAACAAGGCACCTAATGCTCCGTTGTGCCTACTGGCAGCCAAATGGCCAACGCACCTTGTAGCCGTCGAGGTTATAGTCCTCTTGACACCTACGAAAAAGGAGAAACTCTAAATATTAGTCTCGGTCGCTGATTTACCTAAATGATGTGAAGTCATCCTGTTCAAACCGCAGGATGCTCGCTCAGTTGTCTTCGCCGTGGTAAACGAATGGATCTGCTGTTACGGAGCGCCTCGTTTCCCTACTCAGACCATAGGTCCGCGTTTGAAAACTCTTTGTTGGCACTTTACACATGACTACGTGTAGTAAAAACGAGAACGACTCCGTACCACTCTCAAAGCACTTGACTGGTCAAAAGAAAGAAAAGGACGCTTAAGAGTATATTGTGTGCATTTGGTGAACGTGACTATGCTGGTGAGTAGGTCGACCGCTTGCAGAAATATCTCTTGCCTTATAGTTCGTCGCTGCACAGATCCACTAGTTTCTCCCCAGCTTTCCTGAAACTGAGTCCCGAGATACGCCTACCACTGGACGTTACCCTTCCGACGGTGCTAGCAAAAGCGGTCTACCATGATGAATACGTCCAAAAGTGCAGGCAATACTTCCGTAGCTCGTTCCTACCGGCTTCTCAGGATATCATTTCGGTATAACAACATCAGAAGACCTGCTACGATCGAGGCGCCCATGGACCGGTATATGTTGTCGGTGATTATGTCCATCTACAAAGACCCAGACGTTCACACGGAATGCAGGTGCAATTGCATCAACTGTGGTTGGGGCTGTAAGTCGTTGTCTATCAGCGATCCAGAAACGTGTTTGTAAGCCGCGACGCTACTAAACCTTACGCGGATGTACTAAATATTCACTACAGTCGGTTGAAACCTCATCACCACAACAGTGAACTTCCTTATCTCGCACCCTGGCCACCACCCGATGATGTCCCAACAACTAAAAACATAGTAGAATACCCCCGAGGGAGGACCAGTCACCGATGTTTTAAGCAGTGTGTTAGACAGTTCTGCTTTGGACGCGGGAGGAGTAGTATAGACGCAACTAGTCCGCAATGAGTGATTTTAAACTTACCTTGAACTGCACTCTTTTCTTTTTTCTATTATTTGCAGACCGCATGAAAGTGAACGCAATGAAGGTTGAAGCCCAACCTCCTGAGAAAGAACGTTGTCGCACAGACCACGAATTGCAAGCTCTTAGTTGCGCTGCACTTCCGTTCCCCGGTTTTTTGCCTGTACGTATCGCTGTTTTCTATAACAAACGCGCTTGCGTTTTTCGCCGTCTCCTTCGTGTCGCGCTGCCTTTCGTTGGTGCACAACATAGTGTCTCCGAGGGTAATTCCCCTTCATTAACTGCGTTTTCAGTTTGCTAGACGCTAAGCCCGAACCACAAAGTACACCGTGCTCTACAATTGCTTGTTGTGGAATTACTAACCCGCAGGCTTTGCGCTCCGTCCTAACTAGAACTTTTTTCGTTTATTCGACTACAACGGTTATGGTCTGGAACGCATGCGCGCGCCACGTTAAAATTCCAATGTTACCGCGCCCATAAGCAGTTCCTTTTCTAAGAGCCAAGCTATGAGGAAAATATGTGAACTAATTTCCAAGCTGCGCTGTAGGGGCTGTGTTCCACGGAGCATACCGACCGACTGCGCTATGTGGTATCATTCACCGACCATTTTATTTTTGACATCGCTGAACCTACATTTTGAAAGTAGCTGACAAGTAACATTAACGTTTATTTTGACATTTGTTTTCCGTGTACTTTGTTCATTCTCGGGTCAGGTTCTCTTCACCCAACCTGAAGCGGTATCGTAAATTAACAGAAAGCTTTCAAAGAAGAAGTTAGTACGCCTGTTTATGTCACGCTGTATTTATAAATGTGGAGCTGCGCCATCCCAACATCATGCACACACAGCCTAGACTTGGTAAAAGTAGCTACACAGAACACTTGGATGATACAAAATAAAAAATAATGGATAATTCTCGGCAGAACGTGACACAGCTCACAGGCATGTTCAATCGGGCACAAAAATCAAAAGCAGTACAATGACTAAGGCAAGTAAAATAAAATGCTGGCAGTTCCGACAGCTTTCGTATGCAAAAGCCAAAAAAACTTATGGGTGAAAATATTTAGTGTTCCTTTAATCAGCCGAAAGTGTAGATAAGTCAGCTACGTTGCCGTAAAAGCATCAGACAACAGTTCGCTATATTAAGGCTTATCAATTGTGCGCAAGCTTCGGTACCCTTTGGAGGACCAAACCCATGCCTGCTAGTGGATTGTGGCAACTGGCTCCCAGCGTATTTTACCAAGAAATAGGGTATGGTATTTGACCCTCACGTATTGTTTGATAAGGGTGATATAGCCCGACCCGTACTCTGACGCCATCTAGTACCTGCCATGCAGATGACAGCGATTGGCCTTCCGGTGTCAGCACTTCCTGGTTACTGCAGCTATGAATCGACATATCAGTCGTGAAATCTGCAAGGGCGCTGTTGCATTACTTATGGGTAGAAGGATTTTGGCGAGTATACTCCGTCCGTTGCCAGCAGCCGACAAATCGGCTAAGTCATCACCCATAAGAAAGTTCACCAAAGGTCTTATAGCAAAATTGGTGCTTGTCATTGGTACGCATCCCTCGGTCATCTAGCGACGATAAAACCCAGGCTCCGGCGGGCCCGCAACTTAAAACCCTGAGCCATATAGGCGCTCGACTAAAATTAAAACTTTTTAGCTAACTGCGTTATAGACGGACAAATACTCCCATTACGTGCATGCACCTGCAATGCAGCTTACAGTGATAGTCCTTACGGAGTCAGGACCTCCGCGTTACGGCAGCAATGAATCGATATAACAATTATATTATCCTTAAGCGCAAAGTTGTATTAATTATGAGTAGAAGGATTTTGGCGAATATTTTGTGTTCGTCGCAAACAGTGGACAATTCAGCTGTCAACTACCTCTCCGAAAACGCGACGGATGGCCGTTTTTCTCAATTTGACTTGTCATTTACGCTTGTATTTTGCTCGGTTAACTAGGATCAAACCCAGGACAGCTTGTAGCTTGTGCCAACTCGCCCGTAGATTATTGCACTGAGCCATGGGGCCGGTAGCAGACCACTACGAATTGTTAGCTAACTGCGCTATGGCCCGACCTATCATCCGCCGCCATACAGGCACCTGTAATGCAGCTGAGAGGGGTTGGCATTCCGGCCTCGGGGCTCCCCTTTTAGGATAGCTGGAAAGCGGCACAGCATTTGCGTCATTACTAAGTACATAGTTGTATCATAAGTTATTAGAAGGATTTTGGAGAATGTTTGTGTCCGCCGCCATCAGACGATATTTCAGCTAACACAGCTATTTCCCGGAAATGCTACAGAAGGCCGTCTCGCCTAACTAGGCTTATCACTGATGCGCGTATTTCGCTCTTTTAAGGAGGAGCAAACCCATAACTGCCAATGGGTTGTGGCAACCAGCACGCAGCTTATAGCGCTGAGTTATGGGCGGCGGTAGCAGGCCATCACGAATTGTTAGCTAACCGCGATATGGCCGACACATACTCCACTGCCATGCCGGCAACTGCCATGCGGCTGACCGCAGTTGGAATTCTGAGGTCGGGACTTCCTTCTTGCGGCAGCGGTGAATCCATATATCATCTAGGAAATCCGTAAGTGCAAATTTGTATTACTTACGAGTAGAATGATTTCGCAAATATTTTGTGTTTGTCGCAATTAGCCGACAATTCAGCTACGTCAACTAACACTCCGGAAAAGCACTAGATGTCCAAATTGCCCTACTGGGCTGGTAGGTTGTGCATGTCCTTCTGTCATCTACGGAGGATCGAACCCTGACTGCTAGTGGCTTGTGCCAACTAGCTGCCAGATTATTTTACTTAGAAATATGTGATGGTAGATGACCATCACGAATCGTTAGCTAACCGCGATATAGCTCGAGCCATTCTCCACTGCCATGCACGCAGCAGCTAAGCGGATGACAGTGGGTGGCCTTCTGGCGTCAGGACTCCCGGGTTACGGCAGCTATGAATCGACATAACATTTATGGAATCCATACGGGCGCATTAGTATTAACTATGAGTAGCAGGATTTTCTCGAGTGTTAAACTTCGTCGTAATCAGCCGACAATTCTGATAAGTCAACTAATCTCCGAAATAGCACCATGCTGCATTTCCGCCCTACTAAGTTTGCCTTTGGTGTACATCATTCGGTCATCCGCGGATGATCGAGCCCTGAATGCTTTTGGCTTGTGTCAACTAGTCCGCTGCTGATGTCATGGTGGCATAGGGGTAGGTGGCCGACAAGTACGGATTGCCAACTAAATTCGATTTAGTCCCACTCATTCTCTACCGCCATGCGGCTGACAGAGGCTGGTCTTCCGGCTTCAGAACTACCAGGTTTCGGCAGCTATGCATCGACCTAGCTTTTATGATATCAGTAAAAGCGAATTTGAATTACTTGAGTTGGATTTTAGCGCGTCATTTGCGTTCGTCGCGATGCGTCGCCTAGTTGGATAATGCAACTACATTTGTGAAAACCCCACTTGGCCGTTTCTCTTTATTAGGGTCTGTCAGCAGTGCGCACCATACGGTTTTCCAAGAAAGACCTAACGCATGACTGCTAGTGGCTTGTGGCAACTAGCCCGTAGACTATATCACTGAGCCATGGAGGACGGTAACCGACCATCAAGGATTGTTAGCTAAAGACGAAAATTATAAAAATAAATAAATGGGTATATTTCTAGACCGGCTAGAGGCTCACCCTTAAGGGTTCAGATCAATGTTTACAGTAATCCTGGGCTCTTGCATGGAAGTAGGCGAAATACGAGTATATGTTCCTAGTTAGCAGTTGCAAATGCATTGGCACTGTTTGGTGCATAGCTGATGGGGTCGTAGGCGCCCACCTTGAAATTCTTCTGGTTCCTTCAGGTGATATTGTGCTCCTTGTTCTTTTGTTGTGAAAATTGTGCACAGCTATGGTTGTGCCGTTGTTCTTTGAAACAGGATCCAATTCTCCACACACACTTTGCTGGTATACATGGCAAATATAGGCAAATAAGCTATAGTTTTGCGCAGAAACACTAGAAATCCTGTAAGGAATATTGTGTATGCATGCGAATTCAGAAGAGCTTATAATTAACCCACGGTTAGAATGCCTCAGAATACTATTTTTCGTAGATACTGGACCATATAAAACACTAGGAATATAGAGTTTAGTATTTTTAAGCCTAAAAGTAGTTCTGAAGTTTATATCAAGGCTGCATGAGCCAAGTCGACCTGAATAACACAGGGGTCCTTTCATGCTCAGTTAACACATTTTGGCCTGACAAATACACAGTTTGCTTAGCTAAACATTGCAAGTTTTATCTCTTAGTGCATATTTGCTAAATTCATGAGACTGTCTCGAACCTAAGTGATCTAGGGGAGACTGTCATTACTAATAAAGCAATGAGTATGGGAAAATTTAGTAAACTTTAGCAAAATGGTTTGGGGCGAGAAATCCATTTGGGTCTGTTTCGGTGGGGCCTTACCAAGTCTACTTCCGGGGATTGAGCTTGCTCGAACATGAGGTATTATTATGCCTCATGTGTTGATGCACACTATTTTGCAGCTCCTTCAGTAATTTAAAGCTATTTACCTCCATTTTTAAGTTCCGAAGCAAGTGCAAGCGGGGTCATCAGGATGATACTCAGTGTACTTGGTACGTGCCCCTGGTATGCGCATGACGCAAACAACTATCAGATTTGCTTAGGCGCGTGCAGGAGACAATGCATGTTTTGAAAGAAAGCCACAATACCTTGAGCCAGGCGATGTGGCATGCAAGGCCGACACAAGCCACCGATTTAACGTTACTAACCTTCAATATTGAGGAGTTCCTCGAGTTGGAGGACAAGTAACGGATCCTGGACTCAGTCGAGAACTGATAATTCACGTTAGGTGATTACGCAATCATGCCTTAGACTACGCACGTGCAGTTCACACCCACCGGCACGGTATCCGAGGCCTTTCGGTAAATGCTGGACAGGGTGATGATTCGCGATGTGTTGCGTTCACTAAACTTCGCCGGTGCCAACAACGCCTTGTCTTTCAAGAAGAAGCGCACTTTCAGTGCGCTTCAACGTAACTCTGATAACTTTTTTCACATGATCTTATTTCGCAGAAGTTATAGTTAACCGGTTCTGAATCACGGGCAGCGAGGTTGCAAACCGTGTTTGCAAATGGCTGCAGATTACCCGCAGCAAAGTGCTAGGACGTACATCAGCACCATCGCGCAGTCAAAAATCTCAGGTACTACGTAGCATTCCTGATGTACCTAACAATTTCCGTTGCAGGAGTTAGAGATTATAGATTTGCACAAGCAGTGCATCAATGAAACACCTACAACCATGTAGATATTTGTTTTCATATTACTATATATTTGTACTATCGTCCCGTGGGCTTAAATTGTTCCACTGTACTTTGGCGTTTTCTGTACTATCCCACCGCTTCGGCGCATATCGCGACCATGGCGTACGCCTACCGCGTGCAGGGAAGGAAGGCAGTGGAAGTCACGGTGGTTTATTGTTCCAAAGCCAAGGAGAACTCGGTTCCGCATTACCGTATTTCGCAGTAGCTGCAAACGTACTGTTTTTCCGACATCTCTCAAGATGGATGTCAGCATTGGTAAGCCTAAAGGATTGAATGACCCAGCAAACAAGTACTTGCTCGGTGGCAACTTCATAATCTTTTCAGACGACGACAAGCACATGAAGCCAACGTATCCACGGTTAGTAAGTGCGTGCCTTACACATCACTGTATTCTGATTACTTAATAGAATCACTTGCTGTGCGTCGTTAATTCGTAAGGGGTTCAATGCTTAGGCCACGCCAAAAGTGCAGCCCTTCCCGGTCGCTTGGGCAAATGTGCTGTTAGATACTTAGAAGAGCTACAATGTAATTACGAAACACCGTATCGGCTGGGTCATGTGGGTTGGGAATGCTTGGGAATGGGTTCCTGTAGACTAGGCAAAAGCATGGTATTATGCCGTTCATAGTAAGATAAAGGTTTATGTACAATAGCCGGTACCTTCGTATCGTGACGTTCATACGAAGAAACGCCTTTATTTGAACTACGCGAAATCTTCTTATTGCCTCCTTCATACGGGGAATGGTCTTCGTATTGACCATGTAAAGCCTCGGTAGTATTTCATCATTACGGAAAGCCGTCAGCTTCACCAGGAACTTCCTTCGTAGCTACTACGAAAGCATTAGTTAAGCTTCGTCAATACGAAGAACAGCCTTCGAATTTGGTAAGAAATACCTTCGTATACGCTAAGAAATACCTTAGTATTGCTCCGTCAATAGGAAGACTACCATTTGTAGTTACCAAGAAAAACATTTGTTTAATTTCTTAATCGTTGATCCTGTGTACATTATTCTCTCTTGTTTTACTCTTCCTTACAACCGGCTCGACAGTCTCCCGACCTGTAAGTTCTTGCGGTCACGTGTTCGCTCTTGTCGCGTTTCATCCGTCCACGTCTTCTTGTAGCCCACCGAATACAGTCCCATGTGTCCGACTCTAATTACCTTCTGATATCCACGCTTAATATCGCGCACCATCTAGGACTAGGAGTAAATTGGTCTACGTATTGGTGAACTTGACGTGACTATGTGATGCGCGACCTCTGTCGTGAGTGACGAAAGCACTGTAGCTGGTCGTGTCAGTCGCGGTAATTCAGAAGGTAGGTTCGCATAATCTGATGGTACATCGACGATTCGAAATGCGGGACTGATTATCGGGGCGTCCGTAAGAAGGCCTTCGGTCCCTAGTTTAGTACGGTCGTCCAAAAGTCGGTGGCGACCAGCATCTACAAGCAACCCAAAATGTCGGAGGAAAGCGATACCGATAATTGAGAAGTGTACAGACGCAACCATGAAGACCCACTGAAAATCTCGGCGAAGATTGAGGTCTAGGTGCATTGTGCGCTGACCGAATAAAGTTATCGGAGAACTGTGGGCCGTACGCAAATTGTACGTAAGCTCTGAGTGCTTAACATGCCTGCGCAGGCGTGCCTCGCTTAGTCAGGAACACACAAGTTACTTCTTTAGTTATCTTTAGCGGTCGCTGGGATAACGCTGACGTCCGCTCTCGTGTTGAAGAGGAACGTGATGGAAGGACGTCTATCCTCAACGTAAAACAGGCGTTCTGCTTGATTATTGACTGCTACGTTTCTTGTGCTGGTATGCCGGCAATTCGCTTTCCCTGAAGCAGTTGAGTCGTGCCTAATGCAGGAAGCCCGACAACGTCTGGCTCATCCACCGTATTGGCGGTGATACCAGCATACTTCTTCGACGGGGTTGGTATTATATGACTGAGAACGTGCAGGAAAAATGTTGCGCTTTCGTGCCGAACGAGACGTACTCAGTGCAGGCACAGACGGGCAACAATGAACGGTAGCCAAAACGTGGTCAGCATTTGACCGTGGCACACTCCGTTTTGAAGCCTTTTTTGCTGCTATGCTGTTGCGAATTAGTGCAAGTTTATCCTCTTTAGGGTCAGAGCGGCCTGACGAATAGTAGCAAATATGAGAGTCAGTTTTTAGCGGTGAGAATACGTCACCGGAGCTATGGGTTGTCTGCTGCGGAAAACCTTCGAACGCAGCGATTGCCTTAGTAGCTGCTTCTTTCAGGGCTGTATCTATAAACATGGACAGCATTACCGGCAATGGCTCTGGGAGACAGGCAAACCACAGCTCCTTTATCCTTTCTTCGCTGAAGCATAAGGGACCAGCGATGCGCTGAAGTTCGCGGAGCAAAGCCTACGGCTTGCGATCTCCAGGCTTGAGACCACTGAGCTGTTCAACTCGAGCTCGTGCGCTGGGTCGTAACTCACTTCAAAGCGCTTGCTTCATTGTTTCATACTTTGCACGTAAAATGGGCAGAGTATAATTTCCTTAGTCAGCGTCACAACCAAAGAAGTAGGCGTAGGACGAGCTGACTGTACCTAGGACGGTCCGCCGTAATGCCATTATTTTCCCGTTCGATCTCGAATAGCATAAACCAAACCTCTGGGTTGTGTTCCATAAAACTTGGAACAGCCAAAGTAAGCCTGTCCACGCCGCGAAACGACTCAGGTGCCACTTCTGAAATTTGAGTCGAAAATTCAAAGGATAAACAAGAACACGATAAAAGTACTAAAATACCGAAAGAAACAAATGAATACAGGTATATAATCGAAAAAGGAACGAACTCACCAAATAATATAAACGAAGAAAAAAGTTGAGTTCACGCATTCGGATGGGGGCCACCAAGTTGTAGGACTAACCAATACTAGTCCGAGACGGTGCGTGACATGAAGGGCGGATATCAGAAGGCAATTGGAGTCGGACACATGGGACTGCATTTGATGGGCTACAGGAAGTGGTGGACGGATTAAACGAGACCAAAGCGTACACGTGAGTGCGGGAACTTACAAGACAGTCGACTGCGAGCCGGTTGTAAGGAAGATCAAAACAAGGAAAAAAGTAAAATAAGTTACCCATGAGATTAAACGTGCTAGATAGCGGTTAACTTTTGGGGCGCTACAGAAATGCGCGGGTTTTACTAGGAAAAGCAGTTAAATGAGATGATCTGGTTTTCATTATGCCTGTCTACTAGTGTTGCCAATAATGAAGGGCATATGTATACCAGATAATTTAAGTATTTGGGGCCAAGTGATGATAAGAAGAGAGCGGCATGTATAATTCCCGGGCCTAGAACTTTTAAAGGACTCTTTTTGTCGACACTATGAAATATATATATTGTTTTTGCTGTGTACCTACTGCTAGTAGTTGGAGGAGTAATGTAGCGGAGTAAAGTAGCTAGTGCCAGGCTTAATGAAAACCCATCAATGAAGGCCAGCTAGCAAACGACATCTCCGAAGGTATATAAAGTTTTATCTAAAGCAGGTCTTTAGACGGTTTTGGACAGTCCTATCGCTAATCTTAGGTGTATCAGCAGCAAACAAACGCTTTCAACCTCTTTTGCAAGGCTTAGGTCTGGTACAATGGTACAATGGTATGATGCCTTTACTAAGAGTACTTCAAAGGTCATAAGCCTAATATTTTCCAAGGAACCAGTGGTCCAAAAAGTTGTAAAGCGATAAATGTAAAGCGGAAGACAAAGAATGAAGATGTAGATAAGACGTAAGGATTGAAATTCGCCTGCACGGATGGCTTCATCATTGCCCCGCAATATCCCATTTGAGGCATAACTACGGGTTTGCGAACCTGCCAGTCAATAGGCTAGGCTATACCCTTCGTTAAAATTTTAAACATTGACGAAGTGATTATTGCAAATAAGACGCCGGAGGGTTGTGGATACCAAGTGATCCATGCAGCCTTTGGATCAACATATCAGTGAGGGTGCTGTAGCACGACAAGAACTAATCAGTAATGGCTGAGTCCCGCTTGCATTCAGAATTCTAATGTTAGCACCTTACGATTCGTGCGACTGAACCGACTGAGATCTCCTGGGTCTTGTGGTTGCGGTCATGGATAGGTTAAAGGAAAAAGGGTCATTGATAGAGAGAATTCATGGGGGTTATCCTTTGTTAGCTGGCTAGCCGAACAACCTCCTCGTGGTGCCAGCTGGGTGGTTCGGATAAATCCCGTTCCAGCAAATGGTTCGGCGGCAGTGTTCTAGGATGTGGTGTGGTTTCGCCTGGCAAGCGAGCTCCCAATAAAAAACCACAAGTATCCGTTTAACAACACTGTGACTTGGCGGATGTGACTCACCACTAAATAAAGTCATTGCCTCTTCCCTTTTACGGAGGATCATTCACACATCACGAAAGTCATCCGATTCAAAGCTTTTCATTGATTCCCCCTTCGATGGCGAACACAACGAACTGAACTACACACAGCACATTTACCTACTCATACAAAATGTCTCCTTCCAAATACACAGTTAAACATAGTTTTACATCTCAACACACACAAATTCCTACGCTACTGGTCAAAATGTACTAATTTGTGCAAATGCCGATCATACATGTCTGTAATAACATGATCACACTCTTGCTGGTGTGCCTCGCAATGACGAGAATAAACTATTTATTTATGTATTTATTTATTTACAGGATGAGTTGTGGCGCCGTCTACCCTTCCCATAGTGCAGTCCTAAGGCGGACTTTTCCGTAGAGGAACACAAGTAGGTCAGGAAGCGATCGTTGAAACTAAAGTTAGCTTGTACTCGGATGGCTGTTCTTAAACCCTAGAAAATGGGTGCGACGGATACCGTTAAAGTCCCTTAGGTGATAAGACGGTAAGAACAATGGATGTGGATGAGTTGTGAGCTCACGGTGCTCAAATGTCATGCACTACATCGCGGGCGTCCACAAGCTACATCAGGGCAAGTTTCCAAGACACTTCTTGGAAACTTCTTGGAAACGAATAGCAGACATGATAGATGCTTTTATATTGTCAAACATAGGAAGCTTTGCTCCACCTTCTTGAATTTCTCTTATTCTGGAAGGCAAACTGTTCCATATGTTCATAAATAAATAAATATAAGTATATATATTTTTATTCTCGACATTGCGAGACACACCTTTACAGGCATGATCATATTTAGCTAACATAGTGTGATCAAAGTGTACAAAGGGGCATGTTTGGCATAACAGTGTATGTAAGTATATGTGTGTTTATAGATATGTAGTTGTGTAGTAATGTAGCTTGTGTTTTTGAATGCGCAGCAGAATTTTCGACTGTTTGATATCGTCAGGAATGTGAGAATAAGCGATTGATTTTCGTGGGTTGGATAGCATTTTCCGAATATCCACGGGCCAGTGACTTTAGTTTGTGGCGAGTCACATCCGCCACACCGCAGTGTTGTTAAGCAGACTTTTGTGGCTTTTTATAGGGAGAACGCTTGCCAGGCGAAAACCCACCACGTCCTGGGACACTGCCGCCGAACTATTTGCTGGAACGGGTTAAACCCGAACCACCCAGCTGGCACCACGAGGAGGTTGTTCGGCTAAGAAGAAAAGGGATCGCAGTCTTCTTTACCTTTAGCTGGGTAATGGAATGGAGCTTGTTTCGGAGTTTAGATACAAATGCCTTTCTTAGTTGAACACTAGTGATATTACTGTGCAGCTTTCAATGAATTAGCTTTTGGAAGAAGCACAGGTTAAGAATAATGCGCCTTTGCCATAGGGGCTGAATTTTATGGTGTTTTCACCTTTGTCGGTAACTCAGCGCTTGCTGTAATGCAGTCATCATCTTTGTAAACCGCCGCTGAGCTTTATCAAACAGAACACGATCCGACTTCTGTAGGTTGCTGCATATAAAAGAGCAGTATTCCAGAGGTGACCAGACGTGGCTCTTACAAAGTTCTAGCGTTGTGTCTGCGGTTTTTATGTAGCGGGGCATGTGGAACGATAATCCCCTTACTCTTGCCACTTGATACTAAACTTGCTCTGCAATGTTAAGGCTCATGGAATAGCGCAAGCCCGGATCTGTTGTTATGGCATTCTGTTTGATAGTGATGTCGTTAATTGTTAAGGACCCAGCAGGTATAGAAAATTTGTGGGTTATGACATTAGATTTTTGAGCGGAGAACGTCACTTGCCAGTGTTCGCAACACTTTTCAAGTGCTTTAAGATCCTCCCAGATACTATGAATTGCGGATAATTCATTGCCAGTGGGAAGACGTAGACGGTTTTTACGTCTTCAGCACAGATGAAGGAGCGACCGGGCTGCAAACTCCTGCAGAGGTCATTGCTATAAATCAAAAATAGGGTAGGACCAAGGACGCTCCCTGCGCCATGCCACTGGGAACGCAGGTCCGGGTGGGTATAAGTTGCTCAACCTTAGTGGCCTGCGTACGTCCTATTAGATAAGAATCCAGACAGTCTAATAGAGGACTGCCTACCCCTAAGCCTTTCCCTTATGTATCAGGCGCATGTACGGTACCTTGTCAGACTTCTTTCGCATATCAAGGTAAAGGATGGCAACCGAAAGATTAGAGTCAATGGCCTCGGTGACTAAATTAAAAAAGTCCAGCTGACAGGCTGCACAAGACCGCGCACTTAGAAATCCGCGCTGAGATGCATTTATATGCTCGCCTGCATAAACGTGCGTCATAAGGGTTATTTTAAGCAACTTTTCCATCATTCGTGAGATAACAGGAGTGTATATAATAGGGCAATAGTTACCAAGTTCCTGTAGGCTTCGGCCCTTAGGCCTTGGCATAAGAATGGAATGTTTTCAAGCGATCGGGCATTGATCCTTCTGCATTGATAACGTAAAGAGTTTCAAAAGAAGAGTAGGGACACCTTCATCCCCATTCTTAAGTAGACTGTGCGGCATTCCGACTGGACCAGGTTTCCAGGATAACTTGGTAACTGAAATCGCAGAACTGACGCTACTTATGTCAAACTATAGAGTGGTCAGGAACTGACTACCGGGTAATTGCAGGGCTTGAAGTTTGCACTTATTTCTAAACACTGCGATTCTTTAAAATGTGAGCTGAAGAATTCACTAAAGATCTTGCGTTACTAGTACTGTCCTTGGGACTAGTCTTTTGGGGTAGAGATCTCTGGTCCATAGTTGTGTCCGAGAGCGCATCAGCCAGTTGAGATTCTTAACTTTGTTCGCACAATTTAGTGCGGCTATTTCCTGATTGGTTTGGTGATGCTTCGATGTGGCAGAAAGCTGATTGCAAGCTCATTCGCTCTCATGATGTGGGCAAAATGGGTTTTGTTGTAGGACAGTGTAAGCTGACGCATTCTTTTATGCCTTCTGGTATGGGTAACACTTTTTAAATGGTTGCCTTATTACATGTGACATGGGAGCTAGAGAGTCGAGACAGTGCAGTATTTCCTCATGAAGCAGCTCAGCCGAGCGATCCCCAGAATCAGACATAAAGAATTCATCCCAATTTCTTGCTCGAAAGAGTATAGCAAAGGTTGTCCAGTTACCGAGTTGCATCGGGCGGTATAATACGACTGCGTCTGTTTCTGTTGGGTGGTCATTGTGTTGCTTTAAGTAAACCGAGCAATGCACTACTCTGTGCTCACTACCTGGAAACTCCCGGCCGACTGACCCTCGCGTTGATGGGATGCCTGGAATAAATATTATGTCAAGAATCTGTTTCGCCTTTGTTGGGGCAGTTACATGTTACGTCCAGCCGCCTGCCATGCTACATGCTAATAGACCTGCATAATTCGTTGCTGCAGCAGGTGAGAACCAATTTAACTCTGGCAGGCTGAAATCTTTTGCAACCAGTTAGTATTCGCAGGAAAAATTTGAGGCTTGCGCAAAAGTAACCAAACGTGCTTTGTCACCATTAACTAAGGTATCGGTGGTCTATAAATGCACCCAAATAATGCCGTCCATCTCAGGATATCAGCCGTTATCCATGAGGAATCCATCGCCGCAGCCGCGTTTATGATTTTGGACACTTTTGATGGGTAAGTATTTTTAACATAAATGGTGCACCCGCCCCCGCTTTAAGGCACACAAGATTGCATACACCGCTGGCAGTCAAGAAGTGAGTAGTCCTCCTCTGAAGCCAAGGGAAAACCATGTTTCCATGACAAAAGATGCATCAGGGTCGGCGAGGACAGACACAGGGCTCAAGATGTGCAGTTTATTGTTGAGGGACCTAGCATTTATAAGTAGAATTAAGAAAGGACACTTGGGGTCTACTGGCCTTACGGATAAGGAACTGAAGCCACTGATATTTACTTTGCTATCTGCAGTAGTTGTAGGAAGTCAGTGAGAAGACAGTGCAGTTGGTCGTTGGACGACGAGGTGTGCGGTGCCGGGATGAAACTGTCGCAGCTCATCCCCATCTGGTTTAAATTATGCACAGGTTGCGGGGTAGGAAGCAGTGGACTATTTGGCCAATATATCTGGACGGGCTGCATGAGTCTGAGGGATGTACAGGTGCACTACAACCTGGATGCGCATGAAGTTGAGCGGAGCTGTGTAGATTACCAAATGTAGTGTGCGCCGTAGGTGAATTGGTTGCGGTGGTGATACGCGGTGCCGTCTCACAATTGCCTGGGGTAAGATTTGATAGAGTCCGACTTGGTGGGCCGAAATACAGGTTTCTTAACTTGGTATCACTGCGGAGTGCTTCACAATTTAATATTATATTTCGGAAGATTCTACTATCGTCTGTTCTCAGTTTGATTCGGGCTGTGAATATGCTGTTCCTTTTGACCATCGTCTCAACTTTTGCCGAATTTTCCGCAATACCGTTAACTTTAACGATTGTGCTCTTAAACTCGCCCGTCGATATGCCATCCGGAACATTAAATGCAAGTACGCTGAACTCCACATTGTCCCAACCAGGCTGCGGCGACTGCTTGTCTACGGATCTTGATATATTTAAGGCATGTGTAGGTGACATAACCACCGTAGGTGAGTGACTAGGTGTGTTCCCTCTGCAAGCCCGTTTGGCACTAGGAGCCTTCGTAGTTTTAGACACAATGCTGTCTAAGCGGTTAGATGTCGCTCGTTGTTTCTTGCTGGATGCGCTGGGCTCTCGTTGACTAAAGCCTGTTTTGATGTTAGGATTCGTCGCAGCCCAACTTAAGCTTCTTTTCAGCGGCCCGAACGTAAGCTGGCTTAGCATTGTTGCACTGCGAAGTTGTTCACGGTTAGCTATGAGAGTACGCAATACTGCCTCATCCTTTGCGTTCAGTTTGATGGGAGCCGCAAATTTGGTTACACGCTTAGTCAGTCTTTGAACCTGCAGTGCATTCTCTGCAATGCCATTAACCGCAATGATTGCACGCCTAAATGCGTCCACCGATATATCGTCTGGAACATTGAACACTAGTGCGCTGCACAATCCATTCCCGCACGCAGCATTATATGGTGCTAGGGTCTCCGCTTTTCTTATTTTCAAAGTTGGTGTCGTTGAGCCCAGCGGCTCAGGTGAACTCGGTGGTGTGGTCCATATACGGGTCTTTTGGCTCGAGGCGCCGGCGGCTCTGTTCTCTGAGTGTAGGTTATGCTGGGCTCGCTTCGATCGTCGTAGAATTTTCCTAACATGTCCGATTTAACTGAGCTGTTTAAAGGTTGCCTTAGAGTTTCGTCAACCATTGACCCTTCCGGTATAGCTGATCGAGTTGTATCAGTAGCTGAGCACTTAGTATTAACTGAGGGTTTTCCTATATTGTTCTCGGGTTGGCTGATTTGATCTATGTATGATGTGGCTTTATGGATAGTACTGGTCCCAGGGTTTGCAGGTTCTTCCAAGGAATCAAGCGATCCAGTATCCATATCAGACGAAATGTCAAGATCCACAGTACGTGAGCCACTTAGGTTCACAGGCGTCGGACAGTTGTCACAATTCGCCTGAACACATCTGCTCTGTGCGGAACTCTCTCTTAGACTATCGTAACGGCGTTGCAAAGCCGTTCTTGCTGGTACTAACTTTAAGTCAAGGAACGTCGTGCGGGTTCTAAATTCCCTTTGATAGGAGAGAAACTTGAGAGCCGAGCTCTCATTATCGAACTTGACTAAGAGGGGCATTGGTTTTTCATAACCTTTTTCTCAGCCTTGTACAGCTCAGAAGATTGTGTTCCAAGCCACACACTTTCATCAGTATTTTACGAATGGTGTGCAGTTTCAGGCGGTCTGGAACATTATACACCACTACCTCATTAAGACATTTTAGCCGATCCATCACTTCGGTGCAAATCGTGTTAATGAACCTTCCAGCCAACTCCGCTTGCTTAACCTCCATACAGTCCTTGGGGTGCATCATAGTCGCTATGGCTGCCAGTCTATCAGTAAAAGGTTCTATTGTGTTGAGGACCATTTTGAGCTTCACCACGTCGTTTTGAAGATCGGCCATTTGGGAACCAAAAAAAAGGTGTCCGTTAAGTTAACGTTGCATGGTATAGTTGTGCCAGTTAAGTTCCTGCTGATAGTTTTAGATTTGGCCGGAGTACGCCATACTGGTTTCACACCCTTGATAGAGACGTTAAGACGACGTTCACTGTTTATGTCCAAAGGAAAAGGTGATACAAAAGAAAAGATATCGGCAAAATATTGTAATTTTTAACGAAAAAGAATAGGTGAAAGTCGCGATAAAATATACCCTAGAGACACCAAACGCCGTTACGAGCCTGAACAAATTGAAAGTGAAGCAACGCGGACCTCCTTCCCGGGTACAGTTCGAGATAGCCCAACCCATAGCCACTGCCATTCATGCACCTGCCGTGCAGGTGGCAGCGGTTGGCCTTGCGGCGTCGGGGCTTCCCAGTTACGGCAGCTATGAAGCGACGTCGCATTTTGGAAACCTGTAAGGGCGAATTTTTATTACTTGATTTGGATTTTGGCGAGTCTTTTGGGTTCATTGCAATGAGCCGTCTGTTTCCGAAATTCAACTACATTTGTAAAAACCCCACTTTTCCGTTTCTCTTTATTAGGATCTGCTGCAGTGCCGGCCATACGGTTTTCCACGAAGGACCTAACGCATGACTGCTAGTGGCTTGTGGCAACTAGCCCGTAGACTATATCACTTAGCCATGGGGGACGGTAGCTGCACATTACGAATTGTTTGCTAACTGCGATATAGCGCGACCCAGCCTCCACTGCCATGCATGCACCTGCCATGCAGATGACAGCGGTTGGCCCAGCGGCGTCAGGGCTTCCCAGTTACGGTAGCTATGAATCGACATAGCATTTAGGAAATTAATAAGGGCGAAGTTGTCTTACTTATGAGTAGAAGGGTTTTGGCGAGTATTACGTGTTTGTCGCAAGCAGCCGACAATACTGATAAGTCAACTACCTCTACCAAACAGCACAAGATGGCCAACTCTTCCTATCGGGGCTGGTCGGTGGTGCGCAACCTTCGGTCATCTAGGAAGTATCGGACGCAGGACCGTTTGTGGGTTGTGCCAACTTGCCCGCAGCTTATGTCACTGAGCCATGGGGTCAGTATTTAAAACTCGCGTATTGTTAGGTAACTGCGATATCGCCCGATACATTCTCCACTGCCGTTCAGGCACCTGCCAGTCAGGTGACAGCGGTTGGCCCTCCGGCGGCGGGAAATTTCGGTTAGCGCGGCTATGAAGCTACATAGAATTTATGCAATCCCTAATGGCGAATTTGCATTACCAATGTTAAGTTCGATTTTGTCAAGTGTTTTTGTTAACCGCAATCAGCGGACAATTCAAGTAAGTCAACCACCTCTCCGGAAACCACCAGACGGCAGTTTCGCTATAATAATGGTCGTCAGTTTTCAGCATCCCTCGGTCGTCTGCGGAGGATCAAACACATGACTGTGCCAAATAACCCGCAGCTGGTGTCACTGAGACACCTTAGCCGGTAACCGTTTATCACAAATTGTTAGCTAACTGCGATTAAGCCCAACTTATCCTCCAAGTCCGCGCAGGCACCCGCCACGCAAATGGCAGCAATTTGCCTTTCGTCGACAGGACTTTCCGATTAACGCAGACATGAATCGACTTAGCGTGTAAGAAGGCTGTAATATCGAATTTGTGTTAATGATGAGTACAATGATGTTGTGGAGTATTTTGTGTTGGTCGCTATTAGACGATATATCAGATAAGACAACTGCCTCTCCGGAAAAGCACCAGACGGCTGTTGCACTATTATGGCTAGTCAGTGCTGCGTACCCTTTGGCCCTCTGAGGAGGACCAAACCCACGACCGCCAATGGCTTGCACGAACAAGCCCGCAGCTTATGTCACTGAACCATGAAGGACGGTAGCCGACCACCACCAATTGTTAGCTAACTACGCTATATCCCGACACATCTTCCCTTGCCATGCAGACGCCCGTCATGCAGTTGACAGCGGCTGGCGTTTCGATATCGGGAATTGCTGGTTAGGGCAGCTATGTATCGACATGTCATTTGTGTACTCCAAAAATGCGAATATGTATTACTTGTGAGTAGAAGTATTTAGGCGAGTATCATGTGTTTGTCGCAATCAGCCGACCATTCAGAAAAGTAAACCGCCTATGGGAAAGCAACTTACAACAGGTTCGCTTTATTAGGGCACGTTATTAAAGCGCATCCATCGGTCATCTACGGAGGATGGTACCATTGACTGCTAGTGGCACGTGCGAACTAGATAACGGCTTGGGTCACTGAGCCATGAAGGCCGGTATCCTGCCATCACGAATTGTTAGCTGAATGTCATATAGCCTAACTCTTCCTACACTGTCATGCAGACACCTGCCACTCAGATGACAGCGGTTGGCCAGCTGCTGTCAATACTTATCAGTTAAGGCAGCGAATTATATACCTATCATTTATGAAATTCATAAGGGCGAAATTGTATTACTTATGTTTAGAAGATATTTACCAATTATTTTGTGCTTGTTGCAATCAGTTGACAATTGGTATAAGACAACGATCACTAGGGAATAGCACCAAACGTACGTTTCGCTCGATAAGTGCTTGTCAGTGGTGCGCATCCTTCGATACGCTGCGGCGGATTAAACACATGGCTACTAGTTACTTGTTTCAACAAGCCCGCAGCTTATGTCACTGAGCCATGGAAGACGGTAGCCGTTCATCACGTATTGTTATCTAATTGCTACATAGCTCGACCCATCCTTCACCGCCATGCAGACACCTGCCATGCAGACGAAGGCGGTTGGCATTCCGGCTTCAGGAGTTCACGGTTACTGCAGCTATGAATCGACATAGCATTTATTAAACACTTAAAGGCAATTTTCTAATAATTACGAGCAGAAGGACTGGCGGATTGGCAGTTAAGTGTTGCCCAGAAGAGGTACTTGACCTTATGAAATTTTGGCTGGTTGCGTTGGACGCATAATAGCCGCCAAACTCCTTCTACTCAAAAGTAATGCAAATTCGTTCTAATTACTTTCATAAACGATATGTCTCTTCATAGCTGTGAAAATCGGGAATTCCTGAGGCAAACAAGTTTAACGCTGTCATCTTCATTGCACTGAAGGACGGATCGGTCTAGAGCGCAGTAGGATAAAAATTCGCGATGGTCGAATGATCATCATCATGATACACATCAGCTAGAGGTGGGAGAACACCTCCGCTATTGTGCCGAAATACATGAAAGAAATACATATATACATATAATACCATACACAAAGGAAAAACAGATACAAAAGTTGCATGCCAGTTGAGCTAACAGCAACGGATAGGCATCGTTATGGTAAGCTTCCAGCCAGCTACTAGGCACAAAATTATTATTATTATTATTATGTTTTACCTTAGGAAATGAGATCGTAGATGGAGGAGGAGACTAAAAGGAATGGGGAGGGACAAAGAAACTCACAGCAGGAACACCACTGAGGTCGGCTCCTCGCCATTTCAGCAAGTGTATCCAGCCAAACGTGCTCACAGTCCTTTCGACCCCAACCAGGGAGCCGTGACGCTCCAACTGTGGCCAGCTCAGAAGCGATGGACTTCATCCCTCTGCACCGTCATCGCTTGGCCACCTCTTCTCTTCTTCCACCCACATCCCCGGTGAGCAAACAACGCACGTCGAGGGAGTCGGTGGGCTGGCATGCGTAACACGTGGCCGAGCCATCGGAGCCTGGTGCAGGAAATAACGGTGCTGAGTGGTTCAGATCCTTTTCCTAGGCCGCAAACAATGCGTCGAACCTGCTCGTTACTCACGCGGTGTTCCCACCATATGTGAGCCAAACTGCGAAGGCACCGATGGTCGAACGTAATTAGCCTCTTCAAGTCCACCGGCCTTAGGGGCCAGGTTTCGCAACCGTACAGTAAGGTCGAACGTATCGCTGCATTGTACACTCTACCCTCCAGGGCGAGAGTGATATCGCGCCGCCGCCATAGGTGTCGATGGTTAGCAAAAGCACTTCGAGCTTTCGCTATACGGTTCGTGATCTCGGCTTCGATCCTAAGGGCGCTGATACAACTTCCCAGGTAGTTGAATTTCTGAACGACTTCTAGCTGATCCCCACCAAGGCTCAGCGCAGGAGGCGATCCCTGCCAATCTTGGAGGAACGCTTTGCACTTCGATGGTGCAAAGCGAAGCAAGAAGCGGCAAACAGCCAGTACTAATCTGTCCAGCGCGGCTGGGCACGCCTGGGAGCTGTCACAGCTGTGGGCAATATCGTCTGCCTACTCCAAGTAAAGAAGTCGTTCTCCTGGGAGTAGCTCCACACCTTCCAAGTCATGTCCTGTAAATGCGAATTCCATGACTTCGTCAATAGTGAAGTTAAAGAGGAAAGGTGACAGCGGGCATCCTTGTCTCACACCGCTGGAGATATTAAAGGGTGGCGACAGCTTGCCGTAAGCCCTCACTCTGCTCGTGCTACGCGAAAATAATGCCTGGATAATATTTACAGATTTCTCGGGCACACCTTTCCTGAGTAAACAATTCCAAAGTGCACATCGATCAACCGACTCAAAGGCACCTTCGATGTCAAGGAACACGACTACGGTGGGCCGGCGATATGTGTGGCGGTGCTCCGACAACTGACGCAAGGGAAAGATGTGGTCGATGCAGCCACGACCCCGACAAAACCCGGCTTGCTCCTCACGAATCTGGCTTTCACGAGCGCCAGTCAGTCTGTGAAGAATACTTGTGAAGAAATACTTTGAAGAAGTACTGTGAAGAAATACTTGGGTTTCCGTGGATAGACCTGGTACGGGCGTTCATATGGCGGGGTTAAAGGTCTTCGGACGGCGCCGACGCGGATGAAAACAAACCGACACTTGTGCAAATCGGGATGGACTTGCTGTTTACGTAGGTTAGGTCGCGTAGACGTTGGTCGAATGGATCGAAAATTTTGTTTGAGGCCTTCAGCGTACGAGGAGGGGACTAGTTCGCCGGTGGTGCGAGAGTCCAATACCATCTCACCGGGTAGTCTGAGGGTCGTTCCGAACACGAGTTCTGTCGGGCAGCACCCAATGTCCTCTTTGATTGTGTTGCGAATACCAAGGAGGATGGCAGGTAGACCCTCAGACCAGCGTGAGTCGGGCGAACTAGCCATGATGGCAGATTTTAATTGTCGATGAAAACGCTCGACGAGGCCATTGGCAGCGGGGTGGTACGCGGTTGTTCTTAGGTGAGTACAGCCTAATAAACAACTGAGATCACGGAACAGTGTGGTACTGAGCTGAGTCCTTCTGTCGGTAGTGATGGTGGATGGAACACCAAACAGAGAGATCCGAGATACAACAAAAGCACGGGCAACAGACTGGGTAGATGTATCACGTAAAGGAACAGCTTGTGGCCAACGGGTAAAACGGTCAACACATGTTAGAAGATGAGTGAAACCGTTGGAAGGAGGTAAAAAGCCAAAAATATCTACGTGAACGTGCTAAAACGTGCGTCAGGAAGTGAAAATGTATCTGGAGTAGTGACTGCGTGACGGTGAAATTTACTGCTTTGGAACCTAATACAAGGTTTAGCCAAAGGTTTAACGTCTGAACGCATATTGTGCCAGAGGAAGCAATCGGTAATGCGCTTTACGGTGGAGCGAATACTTAGGTGTGAAAGTGTGATAATTGTACAAACAATACTCAGTGATTGTTTATTGTTATTCTTTTCACCTTTTTGATGTAGAATACACACCCGCGAAATTCGAATTCCAATTCTGGTGTTTTTATTCCGAGTCGTGACTAGTTTGGGTGGAGTTCAATTATTTTCCGATTCAGAGCACCATAATTGGCGTCGCAGTCAGCGTTTATTTCCAAATGAATACAACCATCGAATTCTTAAACGTAAATGCATCTCCCCGGGAGTTACAAGAATACATGGAGAGATTCGAGTTATGGTGGCTCACAAAAGATGACCTTCGCGAAGATCTTAAATCTGCCCACTTTTCAACTGTTTTTAGACGAGAGGCGTATACGCTTCTAAAAAATCTGGCTTACCCACAGCTGCCATCGAAATTATCATATGACAAGTTGCGGGACCTCCTTTTATCTCACTTACTACCGGAAAATTTCGTGGTTGCCGAAAGAGTAAAATTCAACTTGCTGATCCGTCAACCTAATCAGTGTATTCGTGATTTTATTCTCCAACTTCAATCTCAAGCATCATCTTGTGCATTCGGAGTCAAACTTGACGAATGCCTCAGAGATCGCCTAATTGCTGGAATAAATAATCCCGATTTATATCGTCAGCTCCTATCACTTCCATCGCCGACTTACAATCACGTAAAATCCATCTGTTTGCATTATCAGGATGTTTCTGATATTACAAGAAGCCAGACGACCGTTGATCATCAAGTCTTGTTTGACTCAGCTAGTCGCCGAGTTCATGCCGAGAACAGAAAACCGTGGCAACTCAACTCCTTCAAACCACACGGAATTAGTCTATCTCATGCACCGAGAAATTCAGACAGTTTAAAGTATGGTCAAGCTGATAGAAAGATTGGACAATGCGTCTCTTGTGGAAAGTTGCATTCACGGTATACCTGCCCGCATCGGAATTCCAAATGTCAGCATTGTGGGAAAATTGGACATATTCTTAGTGTTTGTCCCCAGTTCAGACGTTGTAATGTTGTGAAACAAGTTGATGATTCCACAGAGAACTTGCCCGACGATTTTCATTCGCTGACATTGGCTGTGAATACGAGTGGCCATTTATACAACACTTTACGTTTCGGAAATGGTATGTCACATCGTTTCATTTTTGACACCGGTAGCGTAGAGTCTCTTATTTCTAAAACGAGTCGCAATCATCTGTACCCTGACGCTCAGCTTGATTCTTCACTCATCACTATTAAATGTATTACTGGTCATACCATTCCGGTGATAGGATGTTGTACCTTACCAGTGCTAGCTAAGCGTTTGAAACCTGTCGAGTGTAACTTTGTTGTCATTCGTCAAGGCCCGTCCATACTCGGTCTTAAAGTTATGCAGGCACTTAAAATAAGTGTCAATTTTCTGTCACATACTGATACTAACACCCAAATTAGTGATTTCTTACACGATTGTTCGGTTACCTCTGGTGGAATGCGAATTCCGCCTGTAAAGTTGGAAGTGGCTGGTGATCCAGTTTTCCTAAACGACGTGTACTTCCATTTGGACTTAGAGAACCTGTTCGAAAGGTACTTATGTCTCTTTGTGAATCAGGAATTCTCGTCCCAGTACAAAGTTTACGATTGGCCACACCTATTGTTACACCGTTAAAGCCGGATGGACAGACACCGAGAGTTTGTGGTGATTACCGTGTCACTCTTAATACGAAGCTGCTGCAGCGTAGTTGTGTCACGGAAAAACCTGATTCCATTCTCTCGCGTCTACACGGATCCAAGACTTTCTCGAGGCTAGACTTAAAAGATGCACATCTGCAGATACCACTGACTGATGAGTCTAGTGAACTGACCACAATCAATACATCTTTTGGGTTGTATCGCTATAGCTTTCTTCCCTTTGTTCTTAATGTGTCGCCAGCCAAATTCCAAGATGTGATGAACTCCATTGTGAAAGATCTGAAGGGTATTGAGGTCTATCAAGACGATGTTTTGTACATGCTATTAACAAACCGACACATGACTACCGATCACTGGCACTTTTGATTTGCTTCAAGGATGCTAATGTGAATATTAATCCTAAGAAGTGCTTAATTGGTGTCCATGAAATCAATTGTCTTGGTTATTAGGTTACATCTGAAGGATTCAAACCAGATCCTGATCGGATAAAACCATTGGTTGATGTGAAGTCCCCCACCAATGTTCATGAGCTTCGATCACTGATGGGCGCTTTACAGTACTATTCCAAATTCATTCCTGGTTTTGCAGCCATTGCTGATCCTTTATTCACCTTGTTGAATGACAAGAGTTTTGTTTGGTTAGACAGACATGAACATGTTCTATGGAAGCTTTTAAAAATTCTTGCATCTGGTTGTGTTCTTCACACCTTTTCTCCTAAATTACCTACTGTGCTTTTCACAGACGCTTCATTCACTGGTATTGGGACTGTGTTAGAGCAGAATGGACACCCCGTTCTGTGTATTTCCCGTCGACTAAGCAATGCTGAAAAAGGATATGCTCAGACTCATCGAGAAGTTTTGGCTGTATACTGGGCAGTCACCAGACTTCACAAATACTTGTTTGGCCTCAGGTTTACCATTGTGAGAGAAAATGAAGCTCTGAAGTTCATTTACAATCATTCCAGCTTTTTAGCTAAGCCTTCAGCAGCCATGGTCCAAAGGTGGGGTGTTGCCCTTAGTGCGTATAACCATGTGATCGAGCACAGAAGTGCGAAGCTCATTCCTCACGTCGACTACTTATCACGTACTGCGACGATATTTTAAACCGATTCTGAAATGAGTTGTTTACTCACCCAGCCGCTTCCAATCTCTCGTTCTGCTCTTATCAATGATACTAGAAGGTATTATGGGTCATTGATTTCTGCTGTCAAACGTAGTTGGTCGGTTTCTCTCAAACGGAAGTTCCCACAATTTTATGTGCTTCGTGATGAATTGTGTGTTACACCTGATGGATTACTATGTGTAAGTGACCGCATTGTTATCCCGCCGACTTTGAGATCAGCTATTCTAACGGATTTACATTCCGGTTATCTTGTTGTTGAAATGATGAAGCCTTTAGCTCGATGCTTGTGCTGGTGGCTTGAATTAAATGCAGATATTCGGCGAACTGCTTCTGATTGCCCGAACTGTATACACAAAATTTTGCGGCAACCGTCAAAGTGGACACCATGGCCGATGACATGCGAGCCCTGGCAAAGGGTACATATGGATTATTGTGGACCATTTCTGCAGAAGTACCATGCTCTTGTGGTGGTGGATGCTTATTCAAAGTGGCCGGAGATTTTCCTGAATGATAAACCAAATTCTGCTTTTACTGTCCGTGCCTTGAGAAAAGTGTTTCGTAGAGAAGGAGTCCCATTAGCTGTGGTAAGTGAATATGGTTCGCACTTTTCGGCTTCAGAGGTTACTAATTGGCTACAGAGCCTTGCGTGTCGCCACCTTTTTACCGCTCCACGACATCCATGTTCTAATGGCCTAACGGAAAACTTTGTTGCAATCTTAAAACGTTCTATTACCTCCTGTGCTCCTACTTCTATTGATGAACTTGATCGTTGTGTTGATAACTTCCTTCTTCAATACCGTAATTGCGTGCATTCCTCTACTGGAGATACACCTGCCAAACTTTGTAAATCCAGACCATTGAGGTCAAACATGCTTGGCTTGGGGACTGCTGAAGTATCTTATTTCAGAGGCAATGATTTACGTCCCTCATCTGGTATCATTGTTAACAACATTGGAAACCACATGGTTAGAATTTTGGATCTCGATGATTGTTCTGTACACAGACGACATGTTGACCAGATATGATACAAGGATTCCGGTCAGTTGTCATTCGATTCAGTGTGCACTGAAAATACTACTGTGGATTCATTTTCAGATCCTCATGAGTATTCTGAGCAAAATCAGCCTCCAAGAAGATCTGCCAGATTGCAACAGAACCCACAGCTGAATTACAGAAACCCGGAGTTGCATTCAAGCTGCGGAGGATGTGAACATTGTGCAAACAATACTCAGTGATTGTTTATTGTTATTCCTTTTACCTTTTTGATGTAGAATACACACCCGCGAAATTCGAATTCCAATTCTGGTGTTCTTATTCCAAGTGGTGACTAGTTTGGGTGGAGTTCAATTATGTTCCGATTCAGAACATCATAGGAAGACCATGAAAATGATCAAAAATTGTTCGACGGAATGAACGCGGGACAAAGTTTCTAGGCCTACCGGTGGAAAGGGCACAGTAAACTCATATGTTAGAATTAAGAACGGGCAGTTGTGTGAACTTCAATGAGGGGTTTGAACGAAGTTGGGCGAGCTCAGGGTTATCGTTTTAAGCGGCCGCTATTCTCTCCAAGGCGATGGGTCTTGACGACAAGTGATTCATTTGAGCGCGGGACAATGCATCGGCAACAGCGTTATTAGAACCGTAGATATAACGCACATCAACACAAAACTGCGAAAGATATTCCAGATGACGTGTTTCTCCGGGTGTGTAGCGGTCCGTGGCAGAACGGAAAGCGTACACCAGTGGCTTGTGGTCTGTCAGGAGTATGAAACGGCGTCCTTCTAAAAGGTGACGGAAATGTTTCACAGCCAAATACATGGCGAGCAGTTCACGACCAAAGGTGCTGTACCTGACCTGAGCAGGTTGTAGCTTTCGTGAGAAAAACGACAGCGGTTGAAATTCGTTATCAACTAACTGTTGCAAAACTGCATTGACAGCGGAACTTGAAGCATCCGTCTTAAGGACAAGTGTAGCGTCCTCACTGGTGTTCAAGTGATGGAGAGAGGTAACCTCAATAAACTTCTGCTTGACGGCCGTGAAAGCTGCTTCAACTTCTAGGGTTATGGTTAACGTCTTTGAGTTTCCTTTCAGTAAGTCGGTAAACGGATGAAGTAACTCGGCACAGTTGGGGATGAATCTGCCGTAGTAGTTGATCATACCGAGAAATCGGCGTAGGCCTCGGACAGATTGGGTCATCGGATAGTCGAGGATCGCTTGAGATTTATCCGGGAGGGGTTTGATACCTTCATCATTGATCTTGTGACCGAGAAATTCGACCGTTGGCTGACCAAATTTGCATTTGTCTGGGCTGATGGTTACATCGTGGCTTTCAAAGCGTTCGAAAACCATCCGGAGGTGTGACAAATGCTCGTCGGGTGTGGCACTTGCGATCAAAACATCGTCAATGTAAACATAGATGAAATCAAGGCCCCGGAGGACCTGATCCATAAAGCGTTGGAAAGACTGTGCTGCGTTCCGGAGGCTGAAAGGCATACGAAGAAATTCGTAAAGGCCAAATGGGGTGATCACAGCGGTTTTTGCGATGTCTCCCTCCGCCATTGGAATCTGGTGGTAAGCTCTGACTAGGTCGAGTTTGGTAAAGATCGACTTTCCGGCAAGTCCAAGTGAGAAATCGTGGATATGGGGGATAGGATATCTATCCGGAACAGTGACATTGTTGAGAGCACGTTAGTCACCGCATGGTCGCCAATCTCCTGACTTTTTTGACACTAGATGGGGAGGTGATGCCCAGCAGCTGTTTGAAGGACGAACAATGCCGAGATCAAGCGTGCGTTGGAATTCGATTTTAGCTACCTGAAGTTTGTCAGGGCGCAAGCGTCGAGATTTAGCAGTTACTGGCGGACCGGTTGTAACGATGTGATGGCGTACATCGTGTTTAGGGTGGGAAGTATCGTTACTCGCTCGAATGAGGGACGGAAACTATCGGAGCAATGAGCATTACTGTAAGTCATCATGTGTGAGGATGCGAAGCCCGAGAGAATTAACTGAAGCAAGTTTACAGGGGATGCTTAAAGACGTAGTTTCGTCTCGTAATTTCCCACAACGTAGGTCGACCACAAGACCGAACTTGCTGAGCAAGTCGATTCCGATGATGGGCTTTTGCACATCGGCGATAGTAAAAATGAAAGGGAAGTTACGCCGTAGTCCAAGACTCAAAGTAAATAATTGCTGGCCGTAGGTTGGGATTTTATTCTGATTAGCTGCCGTAAGCATTGGACCAGCTGGTTGCAGGGGGCGCTTTTCCAGAGAACGGGGGAGAACGCTGACTTCTGCACCAGTGTCAACCAAGAAGTGTAGTTTGGTTGTGGAGTCAAATACGTACAACAGGCGACTAATAACCTGGCCAGTGACAGCCGCCGCCATTACTGGCTGGCCATGTGGTTTCCCGACGTAGGAGTTGAAAAGGCTTTGGGGTGTTAACATCCTGGACGGCACTTACGCCTTGCGTCTCCGAAGCGGTGGTGATAATAACAATAGCGGCTAGACTGTCGTGTACGAGAGCTGTTAAAAGGTGTGGATTAAGCAACGGATCGTTGTGAAAGAACGCGGTAGCGTCAGAGGTTGGACAAGGTGAGCTCTAGGTTATAAAGTCTCGTTTATTGTGTCAAGTAGCGTGGTTCCGGAGAGGTTGCTTTAGCTAGTCTCAGCGACGTGGGATACCGACGTTTTAGTAAGGCATTCGTGAACTTTATCAGCGGCTTCTGCCAATTTGTCTAGCGGAATATCGTCGGCGAGAACAGCTAAAATATCCGTGGTATACGCAGGTGGACAATTACTCCACAATTGGCGGAGAACGGTCATCCAGTATTGAAGAACCGACTAGGGAATGCATGTGTCGGAGTAACTGAGACGGCGTTCTATCTCCAAGCTCAACACCAGAGAGTAACCGCTGAAGGCATTACTCGTCTGATGATGTAGTGCGCTCTAATATGGCTGCCTTAAGTTTATCATAGGGGGACTCTAGGGACATTGGATCAGGGATATCGATGACCTCAGAGGCGATGTTGGACGGTAGGTGAGCCGTCACATATGAAAACCTTGTGGACTGGGAGGTAATCTTACGAAAACGGAAAACCGCTTCTACCTGAACGAACCAAACAAGTGGGTTGGATACGTCTAAAGAAGGTAAAATGAGTCCAAGGGAATATCCCGACGCCTTAATAGCTGGCGCGTGATCAGACATTGTGTAGAAAAAAGGAAAAATATACACAAAAAATAAATAAAAATGCGGGGTCACCAATTATATGGAAAAACCGGCAAAGGAGTACACTCAGTCAGTCAGGTTTACCTCACACATAAGATTTCCTGGTGCGCCTAAGCGTCGGACGATCGTAAATCGCGAGGTGTGCCGAAGTGTACGTTTACGTAGAGTCCGATCGTGAATAGAGCAGGCAGCGACGCGCACAATCACAACCATCCAGCGGCAACCAAAGTAGAACCACGAAAGGCGAGCTCGAAACCAAGTGTATGTATATATAGTTAATTTAAACAAAGCTGTACAACAGCAGCGAAATAGGTAAACGTGAAAATGAAAAATAAGCAAATTATTTACAATCGCTACAACTGCCTTCTAAAAGCATGTTACTCCAACCAAACTTAATGGTTCAATTCTTATTACAAACGTGTAACAAATATAAAGTCTAGTTTTGTTCATTAAAGAAGACCATACTATAAAGTAGCTTAAACAGCTCATTATGGAAGCTTGGCTTGAGATGCGCATTCAGTTGGCCGTGGATGCCTATATTTCCAATCCATTATATAACTTCGCTGGGACGGCCTGCGTTTTGATTTTTGGGACAATATCCTATACTTCAGGACTTCAACAGTACTTTAACATATTTCAATGATTATCCTATGGAGACATCACGTGGTTTTGCAGACAGTTCACACACCACATGCAAAAGTATCCAAACCACGACCAACCTATTGAGCTTAACCATACGGTCAGGACAAGGCAGGACCCAGGAAAGAAATACGCATTCGCACAACGCATAACGCACAAGCCAACGGAAAAATGGGACGCAAGTTGACTGCGAATAACCAAGAAAACCATCTCTCAGAAAACTGCATAACCAATTACAACTTACCACGTGCTTGATCGGCGGCAGTGTTCCAGAGGTACTGGGTTTTCGCCTGGCGAGCGTACTCCATAAAATGCCACTAATATCTGATTAACGAAGCTGCGACGTGGCGGATGTTTCTCACCACCGAATAATGCCACAGCTCATGATTTCACACTGGCAAGTAAACAAGCGTCACATGCTACCATTCTTGTAACGTTCGTTACACTTACCCCCCTACTTCTGCATTTACGGTCGTCTCCTCTTTCTACGATTTTACGCGTATACTGTCGTCTCAGTCGTTCTTCGATTTCACTGGTATTTTTTGTGTTACATACACACGAACGTATTACATTATCACCTCACTCGAGCTTGCTCTTCAAATAACTTCTAATGCATCATCAGGGATTCGTGATCTACTATTGGCTGAATTATGATTGCAAAATATAGCAGACGGATTATGTCCTTACAAACGGGTCTGCTCCCACGACAGCCCAACTATTCTTTTTACCTCTGCACCGTTGTACGATTCCAATCAAGAACGTTTGAACAATTTTCTACTGTTGCCGTTGCTACTGCCACAAAATGTCTGTACCTTTGCACCTACTTGATCGTGCTTTTATGGGCGTTTATTTGCTTGGTAGAAAATTAATAAATATGTATTTATTTATCTGAATACCATCCTGTTTATGGGAAGTTAACAATTTTCTACCCCGCGAACGTTGGATCGCTTGCGGTAAGAAGGCATTGCAGAGTGCTCGTCTACTGCATATTTCTGGTAAACCGTGATTAAATTCGTATTATTTTACCAAAAGTAGTCATGAAGTCTCGCAGCAGAATCTGGGTATCTCTAGATATGAAGAAGCAACGAGCAACGAAACGATGGTTACTCATGATATACCTAGATACTTCATGTGGGCGACCTTATAATTTGGACAGCTCATGCTGGTCTTGACAGCGCGATATAAGGCTAGCTTGTTACAGACTGGTTCCTGTTCCCGTGTTATGGCAAACCTTTTGCTTGCTTGAGTACGGAGTTCGGTGACAGCCGGCAACAAGCGTAGCTGGCAATTTAAAAGAGAAACGTTAACTATTCAGCTGTACCTGCTTATAAAGTACTTATATTTGCATTCACCAGCCTTCGAATTTGTCCAAGCGATGGCCATACCCTTAGCTTCGGCTCAATAACCACAGGTTAACGGCGTATAAGCTAGTTAACCGTATACAGTTTCTACATCTTGATAGGCCTGTTTCGTTATATAGATTCGGTTGTTAGGTGAGTTAAGTCTGCAGCAACCACAAAAATATGATCCACTTAGCAGCACTTACACAGTGGCTCTTATACTCTGGTCTCCAAACCGCACAACCTTGATGCTGTAAGCCTGCGGGCAACCTCAGCAAAATTGGTCTATCGAAAATAGGCACAACGTGCTTGTCTTATTATTGTCTTTGATGAAACTGCTTCCACGCGTCAAGCCCATCGCCTGCGCAACTATTTCGTTTACCCAACAGTTTGCCTTCATTGGTTCTTTTATTCTAATCTGTAGCCGAGGCTATTATGGAGCACCAAACCTGCGGCCCATCAAACTATATTTCACATACCTTATAAGAAAAAGAAATGGGTTTCCCTGGTTGGTATAGATATAATATTCAACTTCGAAGCGGCAGGCCAGCAGCAAACTTAATGACGTTGGTGCATATCAAAGGGCGGCACACTTTAACCGCTACATTTGTTTTGCAGATGAGGTAACTTCAAGACAGTAAGCGTATAGCAACCTAAATGTATTTCTTTCTTAGGGCAATCTTTCAATGGTGGTTGTAACCTGGTCTTTCAATAAGGTTCTTACGATGCGGCAAATAGATAACTTAAGAAATAAATAATTCTCATCGATAGTAAAGAGTGTAGCCTTCTGGAGATTCCCCGGTATGCCTGTGTAAACTTCTAACTAAAATTGTTTCATTGTACACCTAGGCAACCGGTGTGGTTTGTTGATCTGATTGCTGAGTTCGAATGCTTAACTTGCTCTTCGCCATTTTTGCTGGGCACTCGTTTCGGTTGCAATTCGCGACTGCCCTGTGTGCTGTACATGTTCCGTTTCCCTAGCTAGAGCGTCAAAAGTGGCGTTCCTTTATCACTAGATAACAGGGATTCTTTTACTGTACCAATAATAGTTTCCCTGCAACTCGATATTTGTTTCCAATCGCTCCGGGTTCCCGGTGCAAGTGACTCACTAAACAATGCACGCCTTAGCAGTCATGATCAGTTTTACTGAAAATGTTTCGCCGTAGGCAAATTGTACTGCATACATAAATGGGGAACTGCATGTGAGGAAAACCTAAAGGGCGAAGTAACAAGTGTTTGCCTCCACGTGGATGTAGAGTAGTGTAGAAATTTGTAGGCTGTGACTTTATTATGGTCGATACTCGTATAAAATCGAGCATGTTAACCAGTAACGTACTAGATTTGTGTGTCTGTATATATGTAGGTGTAGGTGTTAGTGGGTATTGTGAGGGAACTTGTGAAGTGTGACTGCATTCGTGAGTTTATTTGCTGTGTTCCTTATCGTATGAAGGGATCAATGGGACTCTTCGGAATAGATGACGTTTGTGAAGTGTGGATCCTCCGAAAGGGGAAGTGGCAGTGACCTTCTTTAGTGGCGAGTCACATTCGCCACGTTGCAGTGTTGTTAAACGGACCTCCGTACTTTTTATAGGAAGAACTCTTGCCAGGCGAAAATCCACCACGTCCTGCAACACTACCGCCGAACTATTCGCTGGAACGGGGTTAACCCGAACCACTTATCTGGCACCACTTGGAGGTTATTCAGATAGCCAGGGACTACACAACGTAGTTAGTCTACATCTTAGTGTGTATAAATATTTTGTTCTCTTATGGTTTCTCCTCAAGGCCACCTCAATACAGTAAGCCTGCGGCTACTTGGTTAACACCCAATATTTGCTTTTTGGTTGGTATCTTCTCGTCATTTAATCTTGCTGTTTTGAGGTAGTGCTCCTGCAGCAACCTCAGTATGGCTAGTCTGCGTTTCAGTAGCTAAGTTTTGCTCTTACTGCTTTGATCTCCAGGTGACACTTGTTTGAGGCAACAGCCCTAGGGTGACTACATTATTAGTGCTATACAGTCCAGTGACCTGTTGGTGATTCTCATAAACAAGGTCAACAAATTAGGCCACTTAGACTCAGTAATGCTAGCTCGACATTATTTATACTGGTCAACAGTACGGCTGCCTATTCCCGGAAATTCCATTTTTACCTTCAGCTGAGGCCACTTAGGACCAATAAGCTTAGTGTAACCGTGCAATAGCGCTCCAAAATAAAGTAATCAAGTTGGCTGTTCTACTATGGTCTAATTATGAGGCCTATGCTATGCAGAAAGCGAAACGCATTGAGGTAACGGCTGTTGTGTCCGCAAACGTCAAGCGGTAACTCAGTAAATTAAACGAGCGTATGGACGCAGTATGCAGGTAAAAACGTTTGAATCAGTTAAGCTATCTATCCCAGACAGCCTATCCAAGCAGAAGCAAACAAGCATTCCACTTTCGATATTAAGTAAACTTATTGTGTCATTACGCGTCGGTGGCGAGGACAATTCTAGTTACGACAGCAACTATTAAATCCACAAACTTACACTGTTCCCTAAATCTGGTTGGTTCAATGTAATTACTTAATGTCAACGTATACGAGGTTACAATAAAAAGGATGAAGTATTTACACATACAGCAGGCACCAATTTGTTTCGCCTATCAAAGCATACTGGTTGACTTGTCGAAGCATCCGGCTTGATACTCGTAGGCTGTTCACTGTTCGTGCTATATCTGCTCTGGATGCCGTGGCTCGTGGCGAAGTAATTTGATAGTATGTTTGTGCCAACGCCTCGCATAAAGGTTTTTATGTGCTCGTTTC
>OX104066.1:66679586-66697389 GCA_944474145.2 Dicrocoelium dendriticum
GAATACACTGATTAGGTTGACGGATCAGCAAGTTGAATTTTACTCTTTCGGCAACCACGAAATTTTCCGGTAGTAAGTGAGATAAAAGGAGGTCCCGCAACTTGTCATATGATAATTTCGATGGCAGCTGTGGGTAAGCCAGATTTTTTAGAAGCGTATACGCCTCTCGTCTAAAAACAGTTGAAAAGTGGGCAGATTTAAGATCTTCGCGAAGGTCATCTTTTGTGAGCCACCATAACTCGAATCTCTCCATGTATTCTTGTAACTCCCGGGGAGATGCATTTACGTTTAAGAATTCGATGGTTGTATTCATTTGGAAATAAACGCTGACTGCGACGCCAATTATGGTGCTCTGAATCGGAAAATAATTGAACTCCACCCAAACTAGTCACGACTCGGAATAAGAAAACCAGAATTGGAATTCGAATTTCGCGGGTGTGTATTCTACATCAAAAAGGTGAAAAGAATAACAATAAACAATCACTGAGTATTGTTTGTACAATTATCACACTTTCACACCTAAGTATTCGCTCCACCGTAAAGCGCATTACCGATTGCTTCCTCTGGCACAATATGCGTTCAGACGTTAAACCTTTGGCTAAACCTTGTATTAGGTTCTAAAGCAGTAAATTTCACCGTCACACAGTCACTACTCCAGATACATTTTCACTTCCTGACCCACGTTTTAGCACGTTCACTTAGATATTTTTGGCCCTTTACCTCCTTCCAACGGTTTCACTCATCTTCTAACATGTGTTGACCGTTTTACCCGTTGGCCACAAGCTGTTCCTTTACGTGATACATTTACCCAGTCTGTTGCCCGTGCTTTTGTTGTATCTCGGATCTCTCTGTTTGGTGTTCCATCCACCATCACTACCGACAGAAGGACTCAGTTCAGTTCCACACTGTTCCGTGATCTCAATTGTTTATTAGGCTGTACTCACCTAAGAACAACCGCGTGCCACCCCGCTGCCAATGGCTTCGTCGAGCGTTTTCATCGACAATTAAAATCTGCCATCATGGCTAGTTCGCCCGACTCACGCTGGTCTGAGGGTCTACCTGCCATCCTCCTTGGTATTCGCAACACAATCAAAGAGGACATTGGGTGCTGCCCGACAGAACTCGTGTTCGGAACGACCCTCAGACTACCCGGTGAGATGGTATTGGACTCTCGCACCACCGGCGAACTAGTCCCCTCCTCGTACGCTGAACGCCTCAAACAAAATTTTTGATCCATTCGACCAAGGTCTACGCGACCTAACCTACGTAAACTGCAAGTCCATCCCGATTTGCACAAGTGTCGGTTTGTTTTCATCCTCGTCGGCGCCGTCCGAAGACCTTTAACCCCGCCATATGAACGCCCATACCAGGCCTATTCACGGAAACCCAAGTATTTCTTGTTGAATAAGAATGGATCAACGGAATCCGTGAGCATTGCCTGACTCACAACAGCTTACGTTGAACGTACAGTCGATAGTACTGCTCCCGTTTCCTCCCCTCAGCGTACACCCGCCCCTGACACGTTACCCTTTACCTAACAACACGCGGATGCCCGTACACCGGGTCTTCTGTGCCCTCCGAATACACGCAGATCCACACCCACACGTTCTGGTCGTGTTGTTTTCATTCCACCTAAGCTCGCTCAGTACGTTCCGTAGGCACTTTGTCGAGCGTTTCCCTAAGCACGCCCTAGAGGGGAGTACTGTAGCGATTGTAAATAATTTGCTTATTTTTCATTTTCACGTTTACCTATTTCGCTGCTGTTGTACAGCTTTGTTTAAATTAACTATATATACATACACTTGGTTTCGAGCTCGCCTTTCGTGGTTCTACCTTGGTTGTTGCTGGATTGTTGTGATTGTGCTCGTCGCTGCCTGCTCTATTCACGATCGGACTCTACGTAAACGTACACTTCGGCATACCTGGCGATTTACGATCGTCCGACGCTTAGGCGCACCAGGATATCTTATATGTGAAGTAAACCTGACTGACTGAGTATTCTCCATCGCCGGCTCCTCCATACAGTCAAAATTACTTGTCATTCACGCAGGGAAAGGATTTTAACAACATTATCAAAAGCGCTCAACTGCGTGGAAAATATGTCAAATGATTAAAAATATATTCTCTGGCAAGCTTACGGCTGCATAATGAGAGAGACGCGGTGTAGTTAACAAACATAAACACGCACATAGGTGCCCAGCTAGCTGAGAGCGCACCCAGGAGGTCCAAGCAAATAGGTTAGCGGGGTGGCAACGCGCTAAATTAGGGTCGAAGGTAGGGGACAAAACCAATTCTATAAGTCTGTGCGCCCTACGTTGAGCGGTTAGTGATTGCAATCACCCTGTAGTTGGAAGCGTCCTAAAATGGAATGTAAAACCCTAGACTTCGGCGCGCATTACAATAGTCAACGAGGCTGTTACAATGTTCGGTTTTTGATAAGCGTTACCCTTAGCACCTGCTACTGACCCAGCGATCTTCAGCCTACTGCAATGCATGCCTGTCGAGAAACCTGTTAAGTCTATGTCTAACATTCGGTAATGGAGTTCCAACGAACCATACCGTACTCTACAAGCTGCTTCTCAGGTGCAGTGGAATTGTGCTGGCACGCTCGCGGTGATCACCAATGGCTCAAGCCAAACTGTACCAGGGAGCTTTAAAATGGTTTCCAAACTCAAGCAACCAAAGTGTGCTTTTCGTGACGTTGTGATGACTTTAGGTGCGTTCGTGTCAAAATTTGGGCCTGGACTGAGCTGTACGGCTTCAAAACTATAAGTTCACTCGAGAGTAAAGGTCCTTGGTGGATATCAGCGACAGGTTATCGAATAGTATACACAATTTGCGCCCAGTTACTCTAAGCTAAGAAGTTAATCCTGAGGAGGCGTAAAAGCAAGCCAGTAGGCAGTTCGGCAAAATAATTATCACATTCCCAAAGTGACTGTTCATTTGGAAATAAATGTAATAAAACTTTTTCCTTACCGTTGGTTTGCTCAACCAATCACTTGTCTTTGGGGTCCTACGCAGTTGTTTTAACTATCCGCATTCCTAAAATAGGGCATAGCCACCTCATGCTTTCCCTCTTAGATAAACCATCGGGATACAAATGTTAAGGTAGGGCTAACCCCATTACCTCACCAGTCAACAAAACAAGCTTTTGCAACAACTCAGGCATCTGTGTTTTGCAGAAAAACAGCTTCAACGCACCAAACAAAGTAGGCTTCCGCATCAAAACCCTTCATTGTTCTCTAGCGGTTCAGGGCACGTCAGCCGACGTCGATTCTTGCTATCGAGTTTGAAGCTCCGAAATTATCAGTTGCAATCGCCCAAGCCAAAAGGTGTTGAGGTCCTTGGATAGTGCGTGATCTTCGCACGGCTGGCGATATATTGCAATGTTAAGCCGCAATGTTAGCCACCAAATTCGGTGCAAAATAGCATCTTCTATCTTATGTTTTCCGGCATGTCATTATTCCTCGTGCCTACTTTGTAGCGCTTCTTGTGTTTCGGTTGTGGAAAGGTTTGTTCGCTGTATTTGGGCAGGCCCGTTCTAAAAGTTCGTGATGCGATATATCAAGTCTAAGGGCTGCCAGTTATCAGTGGCATTTGCTTTCAACACCGGCATGCGATAGTTTCTGATGCTTGGGCCCGTTTACATCACGCAAGACACTGTCGTCTAGTAAGCTCAACGCTGATTCGGCTGATTGCCACCGGAGCTATTTGGCGGTTCCTAGAGGTCATTAAATTTCGGCGGATACGAAAGTAGTCACGTTGCACAAAGTCCATTGTTTCTGAGAGGTCTTTGTGTCAGTTCATTAAAGCTGGAGTGCCTTATGTCTGGGTGTTTTGCTTTACAAAGTTTCATTCTTGGAGCTGTCTTTGTTAGTAGGCAATCTGTCTTTTACGGCAGCAGAACGTTGGAAGTCCACTCTTAATGGCTGATGTTCAGGTCGCAATAGGAAATTGCGACATGTAAGAAATAGCGAAACAGCTTGAGGAGGTCCGCCAACTCAAGCAATGCTCTCGCCAGGTACAATAATAGCAATGTCTCCGTGAGAAACGTCTACTGAAAAAGCGATGACTAATGCCGGCGCTGCCGCATTGCGTTGTGACAACCCCACCCTGATGCCAGTGTACCTAGTATTTATAGCGAAAATAAGGGGCCTCGAAAACGGGCATGTTTCTAAAAGCTTCAAAGCTGGCACACCGCATGTCGTTGTTTGAAGCCGAAGCATGACATCTAGCGAACGTCGATTAAGTAGATTTTATCCGCCGTTAGTAACTACTTCAAGTAAGCCGCGAGAGGTAAAACCCTAGAAAAAATAGTTGGTGATAAGAGGCCAAACCAGGAAAACTAAGCACGTCATCGGCTTTTACCTGAATGTCCCATGTGTGAAGATTTTTGAACTTGGCTGGAGCGCATCACACTCCTCGGACACAATATACATTAGGTTTGCTGTCTGTTGTTACAGTACTTGACGATAAAAGACTTACGCACTAATCGTAAGCAAACGAGGCATTTCAAAACGAGCTTTATGTTCCTATTATGTTCTTCCATTCTTCTTTGCATAGCGACGTCCTCCAACTAAACAAGGCAGTGATTTTATATCAGTTCCAAGAGCACCAATTGCATCAACCGTTAGAACTTGGAATGGGAATTCATTATGTCAAAAGGCGTGGTCCGGTATAATTGTAGGCTACTTGAAATGGTGAAAGCACACTTCCAGTTGTCATCTGGAGGAAGCTCCACTTTTTATAAGACCTTGGCGCTAAGTCTAGAGTAGTTAACTGGCTGGAACCCCTCGTGGACTTCCAGTGTGTGTGTTTGATAAGGGAAACAAAACCTTTTGTGGGATTTCGTTCAGCTTTCGGTAGGGAACTTGGTGCAGCAGTTTTCCTTCCGCTATCTTAACAACACCGAGGGGTCTGACTTAGATGAACTGGATCGATGAATTGAGTCCGGGTTTAGCAAGGAGTCTATGGTGCTCCTAAGCAGTTTATGGAACTGCAGCGAAAGACGTCTAGCCGGTTGGCGCCTGGGATTTGCACTATTTGTATCGATGCTATGTTCAAGAGAGTAAACCGTCCAATACCGCCCTCTGACTAACCGAATGCTTGCTGATAGGCATACAGGATCTCGATAAGCTTTTAGAGAGTAAGTGATGTGACTTCAGACACGTTACGTTGAATGAATTTTTGTACACTAGTTTCTTCCAAGGCAAAGGATAGGGGGTACGCACTGTCTGAAACCAATGAAATTACTTGTTCTTTTAAGTAAGGAATCCTTCAGCCAGATAAAGCTTAGCGTTGCAATTTGCGAGAAAGCCTGTACCAAAGACAAACTTCCGCGAAAGTTCGTCAACCGCAGAGGAAGGCGGGTGGACAGCAGTTGGCTCTCCAGCAAAGGTTGCAGTAATCTAGCCCACTAGTGTAATAGTGCTTTCATCAGCCGATATCCTTTTAACCAAAGTGTCAAAGCAGAAGACGGTGCTCTCAGGCACCATACTTTTACGAAGCAGGGAACGAAGAAACACATTAATGACTAAAAAATAAAAACAAAATTTTTCCTGGTACGTTTTGAGGCCCGGCATATCAAGCATGATCTAACGTGTACAAACAACGCCGTTTTACAAGGGTAAGCTAAGAGTACGTGCAAAAACTTGTGAACGTAGAGTGTGCTTGGGAGAAGCAACATAGTTAGAACGCTGTTTAGTAACTTGTATCAAATATGTTTAACGAAGCTAGGTAAAAATGTGTGAGTGTACGCAACAGAAGAACTGCTATGCCAGGTAAGAAGACTTGCCAGAGGGATGCAAACAGCAGCAAATTCATTTGGTGATTAGTCAAACTCGTCACTTCGCATAGCTTTTAAGCAGAGAGCCTTGGCGGTTTAGTGGCAAAATGCCTCCCGGTAAAGCCACACTATGTTCTAAAACACTGACGTTAAGCGTAATTTGGGACGTGTTACTGGTAATGCTGCACTCTGACCGATTTATCGCGCAGTTATTAGCACTCGTATTGCACCCACCATCTTCCGCATACCGACTAGGTAGCTTGTTAAGGATCTGCCGTTGGTGGTTGAGGCTAGCGGTACTGATCGAAGAAGCCGCACAGTCTTGGGAATGGAGCTGGAATATCGCGCTTCTTGGTAGGAATTTGGGAGCAATGGCGTATATATTTCTGTTCGTGTGGCAGTGTCTAGGCGGATACCCTATGGACCAAATTGTTTGTAGGCAGGTCCTCCGTACAGTATCTTCGCCGTTAATCGTTATATTCTTTAGGAAGCGAAAAAGAAGCGAACATAAGAGCAGAGCTTTTCTGCCAAGGAAGCTGAATTACCTGATGCAAATGTATTATTAACTATCCATCAATTTTCAAATGATTGGCATAACGATAATATTGACAGAAAAATTGTTCTCTAACGGATGTGCTATGTTGCGTTTACCTGCAATACAATGTGTGCATAAGCTAAAAGTGCAGAAAGTCAAACGGCGACAAAGAGGTAGCTATGTACCGCTTGTATGATTACAGTCGGACATAATGGGTTACTGTGACAATACGCTAGGCTTACATATACTAAAAAGGATAAGGAGTATCAAAGTGCACAGAATAACTATCAAGTAGGTGGATACTAAAAGCTAGGAAGCCAAGGCGCTGCGTCGGGATGGATGAATAATCGGTCCATGGTTGCTAGAAGAAGAGCGCGGGTACACACTGAGAAAGTGACAGCCAGTGGTAAAGCTACATCATTGTTAACGGAAAAGTATAAAAGCTAATAGGGAAATAGAGTGTACGTGGGCATGTATACATACAAGGCAATTACGCTGCGTCACGCAATATGATTAATTAAGCCTGGTTTATTAGAGGATAGTAGCTAGGTCTGACGTAAAGCGAAATATATGGGTGAGAATTAAGGACTAATGATAGAGAATTGCATACGCTTTTGGTGGTCATAAAGCCATGTAAACACTTAAATATACAAACATGAGGCGCCACGCTTGGTGGCCAGGTGTCCCCAGCTTGCGTGAAAATAAAGGCAAACGCACGCCGAGTCAAGAAAAGCTTGAGAGAAATGTCTGCAAATCTTTGCAGAAAATCAAAGTAGGATTCATAAGCAAGATGCTAAGTGATCATGGATGCCAAAGATGCAAGTGCGCTGCGTTTCACTAGGTGATGAATTGTTCCAAATTACTAAAAGATAAGAGCAAAAGTCCGGTGGTTATGGGCAATACGGTGTCGCAACCGCGGCCGAAGTCAGATGGATTTAAACAGAGCTGAGCCAGAGGCCAATTTGCACTCCGAGGACAGGATTAATCCGAAAGTGAACAAGGTGGTTCTAGGAAACAGAAGAGAGCAACTTTCAAAACCTCTGCTTAAAGTATACAAGAAAATTAAGGTCGGAGGATGATTTCAGACGTGGTAAGTAGATGAGAAGGTTATTAAGCGGGATAGATGTGGGCACTGCGAAATCACAATCGGAATACAAGCTGCGTAAGAAGACAGGAAATTATGCCGGTAGCTAGGTTGCTGTACTTGGATTAGCAGTCCAAAAGTGAAACAGATGGAGCTCGAAAGCAACGGGCAGCAGCATACAAGGTCCATACTTAGCTAAAGACAAGAATATGAGGCCAAAAGTTTAGCAAGCGTGGCAAAGGGATGAAAAGGTTGGAAAGTCGGATGGCACATAGCACCACGGCCTTACAATACTACTGAGAATTCCTTGGGGTTGGGTCGGTGATGAGCCGGGGGCTTGCGGTGCCAGGAGACCTAGCAATAGTAACACCTTCAGCCAAATAGAAGGATTGCTACCAGACAGTAATGTTAGGTCTCGCAACTCATAATTACTGAAGTAAAGCGAACGACCATGAAGCCTCCGGTCAAGAGAGTAAACGGTACTGGGTCGGAAGCTCGTGAACTCTGTGGCAATAGGTCCTAACGGAAACCATTTGGGATGGAAAGGAGTTGAGCCAACGATCAGGCTGTTGTCGATATAAGTATTCATACTAGAATAACATAGCTGAAGCTAGGGAAAAACTGACAGCACTATTTGTAGGGCTGAATTAGTAGATTATGAGTAGCTAGCGCCGAAGGTGCATGAAGTACGAAAATGAAAAGTCTGATAATTGTGAGAATTGTGACATCACAATCCAAATGGAATTCCCTCTAGGAATAAATGGAATGGTTCCACATGCTAGTTTTCCCTGCGAGTACAAGTGTCATACACCAGTAAAATCGATGAAGATAGTCATCAACAGTCATCAACTTGTACCATATAGTAGTAGAAAGTGGCGGCATTTTAAGGCCGAAAGGAAAGCAAGATTTTGGAAAAGGAACATTTTAAAAAGTCCATGGCCGTTAGCACTAAGGGAGCACAACCCTATTGGAAGCACGTCAGGTTGAAACGGTGTTGAGCTATTCTCGCGGTTGCGCACTGATGAGCAACTTTTTGCTGGTGTGAAACAGATGATGCTAGGAAGAAATAGAGTGCAACATTCAGCATCCGAATGTAGGTAGTACTAAGAAGGTAAGGCCTGAATAACGTTAGAGACGTGGTAAATGAATGAGAAAGTTGGAAAATCGCATGGATGTGAACACTGTGATATCACAAGCAAACTAAACGCCTGTTAGGATGAAATGAGAGCAAGTAAGCTGCCGGGTGGCTCCTCAAGGCTTAGCAGTCATACCAGAAGGAAACAGTGGAATCTGGGTAGCTAAAGCTTGCAACATTCAGAATCCTTAATTAGATAATAAAAAGAAGGTGCGGCCGAAAGCATATAAAGTGCGTGATCAGTGGATAAAAGCTATTGTAAGTTTGTGTGATTGTAAGCATTGCAGCCTCATAACATAAATGGAAGTCCCGTTAGAAGGAACTGGGAATGAGCCAGAGGCTAGGTGGCTCCACCTGGCTTGACTGTCATACTAGAATAAAACAGATGGACCTAAGTAGCAACAGTCATCAACGCAGCAAATGCGGAAGTAAATATTGCCAATAACCTAAGGCAGATAGCATGGCAAGCATGTGCTATAGAGAAATATGTAGGAAAGTCGGGTCGTTACGAGCACTACTGCGATACAAACCACGAAGAAATACGTTTGGATAAATAAATAAATAAATCTTTTATTCTCAACATGGTGATCATTTTGACATAACGATGCATGAGCAAGAATGTTCAAAACCCCGATATGTTTGCCCTAGCAGTTTGTGTTTGTGTAGGGGTATGTATGTATGTCATTGTGTGTATGTGTATGTAGGTGTATATTTTGTGCTTGTAGTTGTGCTGCTCCAATCTTCAATGTTTGATATTGTCATCAATATGCGAGTAGGAGATTGGTGTCCGTGGGTTAGAGAGAATCATCCGGATATCCACGGGGCAGTGCCTTTATTTTGTGGCGAGTCAGGACCACCACGTCACAGTGTTTTGAGCAGACATTTGTGGCTTTTTATAGGGAGAACGCTTGCCAGGCGAAACCCACCACGTCCTGGAACACTGCCGCCGAACTATTTGCTGGAACGGGTTAAACCCGAACCACCCAGCTGACACCACGAGGAGGTTGTGCGGCTAGCCAGCCATGGAATGGACAGGCGCCAGATGTTAGTTTGAAATGTGAGAACGAGCCATACCACAGTGCGATAGAATGAGTTAGGCACAAACGGACATTGACGATTAGTATCCGGAAGCAAATACTGATAACTATGATGCCAAAAGTTAAGCAACCACTGCAGTATGAGAGTAAAATGTTGGAAAGTCGGATTTTCGCGAGCGCTGCAAGCTCACAATCAAATATAAGTTCCGTTAGGATAAACTAGAAATGAACCAACTTCTAGGTTTCTCTGCAAGTTTAGGGGGCACCCTACAGTAAAGCAGATGGAGCTAGGCAGCATTGCACCTAAACATTCAGAATCCGAAGCAGAGTAGGTTGTAAGTGAGACAGAAGGAACAACGGGCATGTGGTAAAGGGATGAAAACGTTTAAAGCTCGGATGTCAGATAGCATACAACGCCACGATTGTTATTGGCGTCTCTTAGGGTAAGGCGCATTTGACTTAGGGGCTAGGCAGTGCCAGAAGATTTGGCAGTAGCATTAACTTCATTTAGATGGAAGAAAGATGTAAGCAGGCAGTAACGTTATGTCCCATATCTTATGATTACAAAGAGGCAAATCAGACGAACTTGAAGCCTCTGCTCAGTAGATTAAGCGTTAGTGGGTCGGATGGCCGTGCGCACTACGGCCATACAGTCATAACGGAAACCCCTTTGGGATAAAAGGGAGTTGAGCCAGAGACCAGGTTGATATCCGATATGAGAATTCGTCCTAGATTGAAACAGCTAGAAATAGGAAGCAACTGACAGTTCTGTTAATAGTCCAGAATTTGTTGATTTTAATAATACCGAATGAGTATGAAGCTTGGGGTTTGTAGACGGCAATTGGAAGTCTAATGTTTGTGCGCACTACGGAATCACAATCTAAATGAAGGCCTGCTAGGAATTTTGGGAATGAGCTGGAGGCTACGTGAAAACTAATGGCTAGGCTGCCATAGAAGTTTAAAACAGATGGATCAAGGAATCAACAGGTGGCAAAATCCAGTATCCGCAATTAGATAAGAATAAGCAGGTGAGGCCAACAGAACATCAATCGGGTGGTTTATGGTTGAAAGTGTTGAAAATCTGGTAATTGTGAAAACTGTGGCGTCGAAATCCAACTGGACATTCGTTACGAAGAAATGTAGGATAGCAGGGGCTAAGTGGCTACTCCTGGGTTAGCTATCATACTAAAGTGAACCAAAGAGAGCTAAGGATCAACAGAATACAACATCCGGATTCCAGAGGCAAACAGTGAGAATACTATATTGCTGAAAAAGCGTCAATTATATGGCAAATGGAGGAAAAGCTTGGTAAAATGGATATTCGCGAGCATTGCATCTTCACATCTTATAAAGAATCCCCGTTTACTTGGAAAGGATAACCGTCCGATGCTAAGTGGCTCTCTGAAGGCTAACAGTCAGGGTATATTGAAACAGTTGGAGAAAGGGAGAAACAGACATCAACACTATTATCAAAGATGAATAATGTCAATACTTTATGACTGAAAGACAAGCCACGATGTGGTTAAGGGAGGAAAATTTAGCAAGTCGAATGTTTGCGTGCACAGTGGCATGGACACACTAATAGTAGCCTGTTAGGGTAGAACGAGAAGGAGCCAGAAATTAGGTTGCACTGCGAAGACACGTGTTATACTATTGTGAAGCAGACGAAGCTAAGCGACAACAGACGCCAATGTTTAGAATCCGGAAGTAAACAGTGATAATTCGATAAAGCTGAATAGCGTAAACTATGTCTTAAATATATATGAGGGAGATTCAAATTTTACGAGCGCTGCTGCATCATGGTCTAACTTACAAACTAAATGTTTTTTGTCGGCAGTGTGGGGCACGACTGCGAAGGAATGCTCAAGATATACAAACAGGTATGGTCCGTTTGTGTATAAAATATAGCAAGTCAGCCAGTAACGTACTGGATTTCGGTGTCTGTAGTTATGTAAATATTTGTGTAATTGGACTTAGTGTATGAACTAATGAGATGTGGCTTAATTTGGGAGATTTATCGCTGGATTCGCCATTTTATGACGCGACCGGAGGTACTCCTTGAAATGGAGGAGGTTCGTGTGTTGGAAATTTTTCGGAAGGGGAGGAGGCATTGACATTATTAGGAAAGCCACGTAAGGCTAGAACGGTAGTAAACAAATTGCTGCGTTGTTCCTCGAGGGCAAGTGTCATACCCCAGTGAAACAGATGGAGCTAGGCAGCAACGGACAACCACAGGCAACGAGTTGGAAGAACCTAGTGAGGAGAATGTGAGGTCGAGAGATTATCATGTATGTGATACAAGGGTGAAAATGTAGGAAATTCGGCTAGTAGCAAGCACCAAAGTAGCAAAATACCAATGAAATCCTTTGGTTAAGACGGATAGCAAGCGGGGGCTGGACGTTGCCAGGTGTATTAGTAGTAGTAACGGAACCAGCCAGATGGAAAAATATGCAAGCAGACAATGATGTTATTTAGCGTAGCTGGTAATCATAAAGAGGCAAAGCAAACGTCCATGCAACATTTGGACAGGTGAGTAAATGCTAGTAGAACGGAAGGCCGTGAGCACTATGGCAACACCCTCCTACTGCTGACCCGTTAGGCTGGAACGGAGGTAAGCCAACTTTTAGGTTAAGCACCTATTCGAGGCAATTGTACTAGTTTGAAACAACTGTAGCCGGGAAGCGACGGACAGCAAACTTCAGCGTCCGGAATTAGTTGCTTATAAGACGCTAAGGCCAAAGGAGGAGGAAGCCTGTTGTGGGTATATAAAAGTTTGAATGCCTGACGTTTGTGAGCACTGCTTCATCTCAATCCAAATAGCAGTGCGGTTAGAACAGAATGGAAATTAGCCAGCCGCTTGTTTTCTCTGCGAGTAAAGGAGTCACACTACAGTGAAACTGTTAGGCTTAAGCCAAAAACATGGACATTTGGAATCAGGAAGTAGATAAAGCTAGCATTATAAGGCCGAAAGTTAAAAATTCTTGTGGTATGGAAAGGAAGTTGAACATTTTATAAGGCGTAAGCAATAAAGCATCATTACCCTAATTGAAGCCCACCTGGACGAAACGAAGGTGCACTATTGACCAAGTTGCTCATTGAGGTCAATACTGACACTTAAGTGAAACAGGTGGAGTTAGGAAGCGACAGAATTCATTATAATGATTCCAGGAATGGGTACCAATAATACTATAGGGCCGAAATCACATGAAGCATGTGTTCGATGAATAGAAATTCGGTAAGACAAGTGGATGTGAACACTACGGCATCACAATCTAAATTGATGGCTTTTAGGATGAAATGTGAGTTTGACCGTTGCTGTGTAGCTCTCCAAGGAATAGCAGTCATAACAATGTTTAAGAGATAAAGCTTAGAAGCAGCAAACAGTAACAATCACAGTTAAGAATTAGTATATTATAAGGAGGTAAGGCCGAAGGAGCATGTAGTTTGTGGTCGGAAGACGTTATTGTAAATCCGGGTGTTTTTGAGCCCTACGGCAGCACAACCCAAATGGAAGCCTCTTAGGAAGGGCCGAAGAGGAGCCAGAGACTATGCGGTGCCAGGATCATTAGCTGTATTAATAGTCAGCCGAATAAAAGAAAGATGCAAGCAGACAGTAATGTTATGTCCGGTACCTGATAAATACAAAGATCCAAATCAGCTTCCTTCATTATTATACACGTTAGCTAAAAATGTAAAATATCTCAGCTACTGTGCGCAATACTTTAAAACAAATATGCCGGATTCACTAGCCAACTTTACTACCAGCAACGGAGGTGTGTTGTTTCGGAAAGCTACCAACCGGCTATTAGGCAACAAAAGTTATTATATAAATAATTTTATGCTACTAATTGAGATCTTAGTCGTCGGGGTAAACTAAGGTGGATGAGAAGGGACGAAGGAATTCACCGCGCGAAAGACACTGAGGTCAGCTGCTAGCCATTGCAGCTGGTGTATCCAGCCAAAGGTGTTCATCGTATTTTGGACCCTAACTAGGGAGCCGTGACGCTCCAACCCAGGCCGGCTTCGAAGTGCCGGCATCCATTCCTCCCGATCAAGGCATTCTTTGGCCATCTACCCTTTTCTTCCATCCACGCTACGGCGATCAGAGGAAGCACGTCGCAAGAGCCAGTGAGCTGGCTTGCGTGACACTTAACAGAGGCTTCAGTGTCTGGTGCGTAAAGTGACGGTGCTGAATGTCTCAGTTCTTTATGCTGCGGTGTAAATAGGACGTCGAACACGCTCGCTGGTCACGCGGTATTCCTAATAGATGTGAGCCAAACTACGAAAGCACCGGTGGTCGAAAGTACCTAACCTCTTTATGTCGGCTGATCGAATGGGCCAGATTTCGTGTCTGTATAGTACGGTCAAACCTACCGCTGCATTGTGCACCCTAATCTACAGAGAGTGAGGTCGCGCGGGCGCCAGAGGTGGCGAAGGTTCCCATGAGCGCCTCAAGCTTCGGCTTTAAACTTCATGATCTCATCTTTACTCTCAAGGGCGCTGAGACAACTTCCCAGATAGCTGAATATCTAAAGAACATTTGGGTGATGTCCACCAAGCCTTTACGCTGGAGGTATCCTTAGTCCGCCTTTGTGGAAAGATTTACTGTTCAATGGTACAGAGAAGCCCTAAAGCTACTGACTGTCAGTGCTGATCTGTTCAGTGCAGCTTGGCAAGTATGGGAGCTGTCCCAGGTAAATGCAATATCGGCTGCATAATCCATACCAATAAGTCGTTCTGCTGGGAGTAGCTTTACACCTTATAAGTCTTACCCTGTGAAGGCAATCTCTATGACTTTTTCAGTAGTGAAGTAACTGAAGTAAGGTGACTACGGGAACCCTAACCTTACGCTGTTGGAGAAATCGAAGTGCGGCGACAGCTTGCCGTAAGCCCACACTCTGCCAGAGCTATGCGCGTATAGTGGGCGGAGAACATTAACATATTTCTCGAGCACAGCTTTACTTAGTAGACAGGCCCAAAGGGCAGGTCTGTCAACCGAAACGAAGGCAACGTTGACGTCAAGGAGCTCAACAAAGGCGGGCCTGCAGTATGTGTGACGGTTCTCTAATAATTGGCGCAAAGTAGAGCTGTGGTGGATGTAGCCACGACCACGTCGAAATTCGACTCGCTCCGCACGAATCTGGCTTTTAACAACGCAAATCAGCTTGTGCAGGATTACGGAAGCAAGTAACTTGGATGCGATGTGGATCAGAAGTATTCCTCTGCGGTTGCCACATTCCGAACGCCAGTCTGGATTGCAGATCAAAATACTATGGAGCGGCTTCAGTTGGTTGGGAGAGTGTCTTGCCACCACGTTGTTAATCGTAATTAGTGTATATCATTAACAAGAGCAGTGCTCCCACATTTTAGGGCTTAATGAAGAGCATCTGCTTTCGCGGCTTCGTTCAACTTTAGCAGTCCGATCTCACGTTCGACTTTTGCGCGGGATGGCGGACCTACAGAGACAGCCCAGGGAGCAACGCGGTCCCATGTTGGCGTGAAACCCAACAATACTGGGCGGTTAAATTGCTTTTCAAAATGCTAAGCCCAAAGCTCCAAAGATTTTTCTAAATTGCGCATAGACTGTCCACCACCGTCACATATTGTTTCACTAACACCAAGTCTCCTGTTGCCCGTTTCCCGTGGCAGAAGGAATAACTTTCCATGCCTATGAAGGGCAGCAATCACTACCATCACTGGCGCACTGAGACCACCAAAATTTGCGCTCTCTCTTCAGTCTAGCACGGAGTTTACCCGTAGCTCCACGAGTCTCATTTTGTTTGCTTATAGTCGGGAGGTGCCGGCGAGCTTCGATAAGTTCCCAAGACCGCAAATATAACTAATATCCATGTTGGCTATTAGATTTACCACATAAGCATTTGCATGGTTCTAGTAAGAATGCAAAGCAAACGAACATACAGTATCTGGTTATGTAGTGAGCCGGATGGCCGTGAGCAATACGACATCACCATCTAAGTGGAATCCCGTTAGGATGAAACGTCGGTAGGCCAGAGCTTGGGTTAATTTCTGATTCTAAGCTGTTATACTAGACTGTAAAGCTAGAGCTAGGAAACAACATAAAGCAACATTCCTAGGCCGGAAGCAGTTAATTATATGAAAATAAGGTCGAGAAAGGCTGAAAGTTATGGTAGGTAGATAAAGATGGAATGTCTGATGTTTGTGAGCGCTACGGCAGGACAGTCCACATGGACACCTGTTAGGATAAATTGAAATAAGCTGGAGGCTACGTTCTTTCTCGAGGTTTCGTAGTCATACAAGCCGGAAACTGTTGGAGCTAAGGAGCAACAGAAGGCAACATTCAGAATCTGTAATTAGCTAAGGATAAGAATATGAGGCCGATAGTATGTCAAGCATGTGGTAAAGTGCTGCAAATGTTGGATGTTACTATGGTTGTTAGCATTGAGTACAAGTCTAATAATAAAGAGATGAATGGGCTAAGTAGGCAAAGGAATAGGAGCTCGTCCTTAGACATAAAGGTGGATGTCGCTTCTATAGAGACTATCAAAGTAGGAACATCTGTGGCAGGAAACTGTCCGGAAATGAAGAGCAAGACTTGCTAGGCTTCAGTTCCTAACGTGATTGTGCTTATAAACCCAAAAAGGGAAGGCGGGGCGAAGGCAGGCCTTCTAGCGCTAGCCAGTAGTTAGCAATAATATTTCTGTGACCGCCTTGCTTGGTTTCGAAAGCGTATGCAGCTATGACAAATTTCCGATTACATGATCAATCCATTCTTGATCGGTTAAATGGTTTAGGACTTAAATGACAAGTATTGTTTATCCGTTGGTAGAATTCCTAATACACTAAGTCGACATGTTAGCCGCGACTATGTGCTGGATGGTCAACACCAACACTGGGTAAGTCATCTATCTTTGCTGTTTACAAAGAATAAGTACTCACTGAATACTCTCACTACGACCAGCAGTGCGTAGCGTCTTTGCTAACGCAATGGGTGGTATATCAAGGAATGCATTCATGGTATCGGGATTGTTGAATACATGGGCGGCTGGAAGAAAACCCGTTCCTCAAGAGTTGTCTTGTCGAGTCATGGATATATCGTAATCATGAGCTTCAAGAGTGCAACGACCTCATTGTGGGATATCTATCCAGGGCGCAATGTTCCGGCATGGAACCGTCTGTCTTTATCCCACTCCTGTAAGGATGGTAGAAGCAAAACCTTTAGTCTAATGAACCCTTCATCCTCCACACAGTCGGTGCTTATATCATGCTGTTAAAAAAGTTGTGAAGTCTCTGCCTAATAGAGAAACTAAGGCATGAAACCATTCTTCTGCAAAGAACCGACTGAGACGCCATATAGCTTGCCATTCTTATTACTCAAACTAATCCACACAGTAGATGTTCGTCCGCTTAATCCATGAAGAAGCCGGTCTGTGTAACTGTCCAAAAGGTAAAATCTAATCAGAAGGTGAAAAGTGCCGTAAATATTGGTCGAGCAAAGACGGTTTGCTTGCCGTACCGGCGGAAGTATTACTTTTCTTGTTTGTATTAGTAATTTATGAGCGCCTATACGACATATCATGGATCTGGCAGCTTCACCAACCATGTAACTGCGTTCAGGAGGTTTGCAGAATGACGCCATGCGTGCGCGAGAAAGATTATAACAACCCCGCAATAATATCCAACGCAAGGTAACTATCACAAATCATAAAAAGTAACCTTTGACTATGAAGTAGAACATTTATTATTATTAAAGCAAGGCGCGCCTGTACAGGCATCAGCTTGGCAAGCGGACAACAAGTGAGCTGGAAATGTGCAAATAAATAACATGTTTTCATAACCGTGAATGCATATAGGTGCGTGCAGCCATTTAATTAGGTGTGCAAGTAACGGAATACCACCTGTCGCATTCAGACTTGTGGTGATCAGATCAGGCAAGAATGGTTACCCACTGCTTTCAAGGTTGTACGCTGGACTCAACACATGAACGCCACCTCATAGCGACCGCTAGGTGTGAGTTCGGTTGCACCGTTATTCTAGCTAGGATCCAGGACACGTGTCATATTGCTTAAGTCAGTTCCCTGCCACATGAAGCACGTTCCACCGCCTCTGGAGTTTACATTATAACGAAGGCGTTAGCTGCTGTGCCCTGTCATTCTCTTGTCAGTTGTGGAGGCCCAAGCGGTATCCTAGCCAAACTCTGAATAGTGAAGCATGCGAAGAACAATAATTTCATACCGCATCGGCAACC
>OX104066.1:66697878-66798091 GCA_944474145.2 Dicrocoelium dendriticum
CACTACACCTGTTTCGTTACATAGGTGCGGTAGTTAGGTGAGTTAATTCTGCAGCGACCACAAAAATATGATCCACATAGCAGCACTTACACAGTGGCTCTTATACTCTGGTCTCCAAACCGCACAACCTTGATGCTCTAAGCCTGCAGCAACCTCAACCTAATTGGTCTATATCACCATAAGCACAATGTGCTTGTCTTATTATTGTCTTTTGATGAAATTGCTTCCACGCATCAAGCACATGGCCTGCTCAACTATTTCGTTTCCCTAACTTTTTTGCCTTCATTGGTTCTTTTATTCTAATCTGTAGCAGAGGCTATTATGGAGCACTAAACCTGCGGCCCTCAAACTATATCTCGTCTACCGTACAGGAAAAAGGAATAGGTTTCCCTAGTTGGTATAGATATAATATTCAATTTCGAAGCAGCAAGCCAGCAGCAAACACAATGACGTTGGTGCATATCAAAGGGAGGTACACGTTAGCTGCTATATTTGTTCTGCAGATGAGGTTACTTCAAGGCGGTAAGCGTACAGCAACCTAAATGTAGTTCTTTCTTAAAGCAATCTTTCAATTGTGGTTCTAACCTGGTCTTTTAATAACGATCTTACGATGCGGTAACTAAATATATAAAGAGATAAATAATTATCCTCGATAACAAAGTGTGTAGCAAGCTGGAGATTCCCCGGTTTGCCAGTGTGACATTCGAACTAAAATTGTTTCATTGTGCACGTAGGCAACCGGTGTGGTTTGTTGAACTGATTGCTGAGTTCGAATGCTTGACTTGCCCATCGCTATTTTTGCTTGGCGCTCGTTTCGGTTGCAACTCGCGACTGCCCTGTATGCAGTGCATGCTCCGTTCCCTTAGCTATAGCGTCAATGGTGTCGTTTCTTTATAGCTAGATAACACGGAAGCTTTTACTGTGCCAATAAAAGTTTCCCTGCAACTCGATCTGTCTTTTCCAATCGCTCCCGGTACAGGCGACTCACTAAACGAGATACGCCTTAGCAGGCATGATCAGTTTTACTGTCAATGTTTGGCCGTAGGCAAATTGTGCTGAATGCATAAATGAGGAAGTACATGTAATGAAAACCTCTAGGGCGAAGTACCAAGTGTTTGCATCCATGTGGATGTAGCGTAGTGTAGAAATTTGTCGGCTGTGACTTTATTGTGGTCAGTACATGTATAAAATTGGACACGTTAACCAGTAACGTATAGATTTGTGTGTCTGTATATATGTGCGTGTAGGTGTTAGTGGGTATTGTGAGGGAACGTATGAAGTGTGACTGAATTTGTGAGTTTGTTTGCTGTGTTCACCATTGTATGAAGGGATCAATGGGACTCTTCGAAATAGATGACGTTTGGGAATTGTGGATCCACCGAAAAAGGAAGTGGCAGTGACCGTATTTAGTGGCGTGTCACATTCGCTTCGTTGCAATGTTGTTAAACGGACCTTCGTAATTTTTTATAGGAAGAACGCTTGCCAGGCGAAAATCCACCACGTCCTGCAACACTGCCGCCGAAATATTCGCTGAAACGGGGTTAACCCGAACCACTTAGCTGGCACCACTTGGAGATTGTTCGGATATCCAGCGACCACACAACGTAGTTAGTCTGCATTCCAATGTGTATAAATATTTTGTTCTCTTACGGTTTTTCATCAAGGCTACTTCAATGCAGTAAGCCTGCGGCTACTTGGTTAATACCCCATATTTGCTTTTTGGTTGGTATCTTCTCGCCACTTAATCTTGCTGTTTTTAGGTAGTACTCCTGCAGCAACCTCGGTGTTGCTGGTTTACATTTCAGTAGTTATATTTTGCTCTTACTGCTTTGACCTCTAGGTGACACTTGTTTGAGGCAGCAGCACTAGGGTGACTACAATATTAGTGCTGTACAGTCCAGTGACTTGCTGGGGGGTTTTCCTAAACAAGGTCAGCAAATTAAGCCACTTAGACTCAGTAAAGCTAGCTCAACATTATTGACGCTGGTCAACAGTACAGCAGTCTATTTCCGGAAATTCTCTTGTTACCTTCAATTGAGGCCACTTCGAGGCAATAAGCTTAGCGTGACCGTGTTGATAGCGCTCCAAAATAAAGTGACCAAGTTGGCTGTTCTTTTGTGGTCTAATTAGGAGGCCTACGCTTTGCAGAAAGCAATACGCATTGAGGTAAGTCCTGTTGTGTCCGCAAAATTCGAACGGTAACTCAGCGTATGGACGAGCGTATGGACGCAGTATGCAGGTAAAAACATTTGAATGAGTTAAGCTCTCTATCCCAGACAGTCTAGCCCAGCAGAAGCAAACACGCATTCCTATCTCGATATTAGGTAACTTTATTGTGTCATAATGCATCAGTGGAGAGGACAATTCTAGTTACGATAGCAACTATTAAATCCGCAAAATTACACTGTTCCCTAAATCTGGTTGTTTCAATGTAATTACTTAATGTCAGCGTATACGACGTCACAATAAAAAGGGTGAAGTATTTACACATACAGCAGGCAACAATTTGTGTCGCCTGTCAAAGCATACTGGTTGACTTGTAGAAGCATCCGGCTTGATACCCGTACGCTGTTCACCGTTCGTGCTATATCTGCTCTAGATGCCGTGGCTCGTGGCGAAGTAATATGATAGTATCTTTGTGCCAACGCCTCGCATAAAAGTTTTTATGTGCTCGTTTCTATGTTCCTGGTGTACACACAGGTTAAACTTTTGTGGGTGGTCCGATTTTTCTACCTTCTTTTCGGGAACTTGGCAGTTTTAACCGCACTACGGTTTCTGTAGTTAAGTTACTACAATTTGCTTACATTTAGCTTGGTAAGTGACATGCCTTACATATTTATTTAAGTCAGTAGGTGTTTCAAATTTTAAAGTTGCATTTAATGGGGCTCGAATTTCCTATCGCAGCGTCAGGTATTATGACGTTTCGGCCGTTACCGTATGCAGCGCGGTTCTGTATGCAGCCAAAGCTAAAACTATTACATACTCTTAAGACATATCTGGAAGCTACTTGACTTGTATAGACTCCTTCAACGTATGGTTCTGCTGAACAACTAGTTCATAAGCAGCTAGATCAGAAACCGTTCAGGCTTGTTTGATGCTACTGAAGACGGAATACTGAATGTGGTATTATAGTGCAAACAGCAGTAAATTCTGTACAACTCTTTTGAAATATACTGAAAAACGGTATAAACGTTGTCAGCCGTGAATAATTTTTCGTTCTCATGTAAAATTTAAAATATCTGACGCACCGTGTTGCAGGACTCACAAATGTGATATGTCATCGTAGGTGTGAAATGGTTCTCTGAATCTAATAGTGGTAAAATATAAAGCTAACGACGTGTTGAACTGCTGCACAGATGTTGCTTCCATCATATGTTCACGTAAACTGTTCTAAATATTTGCCACGCTTTGTTTTTAGCACAGTGGATAAGGAACACGTTTTACATCCGGCAGGACAATTTTATATCGGTGTTCGCGTGTGCTGCATGACCCTCGTAAGTGCAGTGTTGGCCTCAGCATTGTGAAGTCACCGAGGTGTAGAATACGGCAGGTCATAATGAGATCGACTCGCACCCGACGGTAGGACAAGGTGTAGAGTCATAGTTTCGCGCATCAGCCTTCATACCCCACGCCACGTAAACTCGGAATGAGCATGGTAGCAACGTGTTGGACCCGTTCGATTTTTTGTGCCTCGCCTCGGGTAATCGGAAAGTATGCAGGCGTACGGTAGTCTGGCATTGATCTAATGGTGGAAGAGAAGAGGCTAGTGGCAACCTCTTCAGACCATGTGCCGAAGCTACGTTTGAGCGCCCAAAGCATGCGCAGTCCATTACGATATAGCTTGTTTGTGTTGTCCACGGAGTTCGAATCGTAGTGGGAGAGTACACCTAAGTCCTTCACTGATGGTGTGGGATATGGCGGTTGGCCGTCAAGGGTGTAGGTTCAGCCGTCAGCACTCTTCCCCAGGCTAGTAAATACAGACTTGGCTGGGTTGACTTGGACATGAACTTCTGCAGACCACATGGATAGGCGATTGAGGTATTGCCGGGAAGGTCACTTTCTCTCTAAATCTTCATGTCGACCGCAAACAACACTCACGGTGACCGGGGAAGCTGGGGTAGATCGTTGATGTGGATCAGGAACAGAGTAGGCCCCAGCACAGTGCCTTGAGGCACGCCACTTGTAGGGGAATACCGGTCAGTTAGATGGTCGTCGACCTGTACCCTCTACTTTCGTCCAACAAGAAAGTCGCGGATCCACCGGTGCAGTGAGCCACCGACACCACAGATACTGAGTTTGGTAAGAAGAATCTAATAGCTGCCCTTGTCGAACGCTTTGGTGAAATCGATGAATATCACCTCAACAGACTTGGTGCTTATTGCCTCTAACCACTCATGTCTCTTCACAAGCAGTTTTATAATGCATGAGCGGCCCTGCATAAAACTTGCTGTGAGGGAGTCAGGACCATATTTGACAGCAGCAACTGCAGCAATCCCTTCTTCACAATTTGCTCAGCTACCATTGGCGAAATAGGTGTCATACAAATTAGCCTGTAGTTGTCTACTTTGCTAGGTCGTTGCCTTTCGGAATAGGATTCACCACCAAACATTTCCAGTCAATCGACAACGAACCTTCGGACAGCTATCTGTTGAAAAGCTCAGTCCCGACACAGGACATGATGGTCTAAATGACTTGAGAACCAGTGGGTGAAACCCATCAGGTCCAGCAGGTTTGGTGCAGTCAAGGTTGGCGAGTAGTTGACATACCTATTCAACGCTGCAATCCGGGCTGTCGCGTTCGGTAACAGCGGTAAACTTTGAACTCAGAACAGACAACTGGTTATTCGCAAATACAGAAGCGAAGTGCGCCGCCTACGTGGACGCACGCTTAGTGTTGAAGGTAAGAGGCTGTCCTTCCGAGCCATCCAGCACTGGCAAATCACCTGCTGGTTTCAGGCGTCGCTTCACGTAAACAAAGATTCTCTTTTGGGGCGGTCTTTGCTGCTATTGCGAGCTGCTCCTCGAAATGTCAACGCTTATTCTTTTTTGCAGTTACAGAGGTTCAGCTGACTATTACACTCTTCGTAATCATTGGCAGAGCCAGAGAGGAGGAATTTGTTCCACAGTCTGCGCTGCCTCCGAGCCAGATTTCCATACTCCTTGTCAAACCCATGATGCTTAATCGGTCCAACCTTCCGACATTTCAATGGCACAAATTGGGAACACAATGATGGCAACCTCACGGTTATAAATCTGTAACAGTCTTTCCCAGAAGTTATTAATTTAAAGGAACTTGCCGTACTCGTTACGCGGAAACGGGGGTCCAATATAATTAAAACGTTTTCGCGACTACCCATAGCAAGCAAATGCCTCGTTTACGTTATATTGACTTTGGTAGTTACGTCGCTGCATAGGAGAGCTTCTGGTCATTTGTTATAAAAGCAGACGGTTACCAGGACAGTTTGTTCCTGAGCAGATGCGTTGGCAAATGGACTCTTCAATTTAATAGCAATTTTGGCCCATGGGTTCGCGGGACTTCTCATAAGCTAACTAAATTCCTTAAGGAATTCGAGCCCTTGTCGGATTTTAGACAAGTATTGTGTTTAAAACTGTAGCTTTAACACTGGGGTTTATCTTCGGTCACCAGTAATAGTCGTACATTCTGGTCTTTCTTCGCACAATTCCAGGACGAACTTGAGGTGCGCATTCCATCGCTTTGGAATAAGGCTAGGAAGAAGCAAAAGCTGTTTGACGCTCTCAAATAACTCCTACTATGGACCGCTAGTGGAGAATGGTATTTTATGACAGTAACTCCGGTTGGATTCTAGGGTGAAGAGACCACGAATTAGCCTTACTCCCTAAGCTTTACAAGGCTGCGATCCCTGGCAGTACGCTCGCCTATCAAATCAAAAGTTATAGTAGTAAGTGTTTTGGGTGTTAGGTGGGAAATCATTATCACCCAGTCTAAGTCGCCGTTCTCCTCTTCGTTTAACAGTAAAAGCATGGAAGCTGCATACGCAGCCTGGTCAGCACCACCTGGTAAGTATTGAAGTTCGCAGTTCTAATTTAGTGTGCACAAATACCAGCGTTTAAAATCTCAGATTTTACATCAGGTTATTACAATTTAGTAGGGTCGTAAGGGAAGCGATTAGTAAGTAAACCAAATGGACGCCAGAAACATTAAAAAGTGATACTTTTCAAGGTCTCAATGCAAGAAGCACCTTATTACTAGTAGAATAATTCCTTTCATTGGATAACACAGTTCGTAATATATATCATACTACTTTCTTTTCACTCTAATGTGAATAAAACAATACACGGCCTAAACCAGCGTTTGACGCAAATGTTGAAACAAATTAGGACAATGCCCGTTGAAGATCGCTACTGAAATACTTGAAGCAGTCTTTGTTTGTATGGTTTGACGGGCGCTTTTGGTTTTGTAGTTCAGTGAATGTTTTCTTTTCCTGTATTAATATCGTCATCCGCTCAGTAGTAGCCACAAAATTGAGCAAATGTCTGAGCTAATGGGTACACAATCCCAAAAAATGTTTCATCGTATTGTTGCACGTGTTAGGGAGAGTATGTATAGCTCTGGTGTTTTGTCTATTTGGTCTAAGTTTACCAGTAGCATACACGTACCTGATGAATCTCATCGGCCAGATAAAACTGACGCTTTCAGTTATGCAGGCGATGAGTATACTTGCCCTGCTTAATCATATCACTATGGAAATTTTCCTCATATTCTATGGTGTGGCTACCAAGTAACATATAGCATCGTTGTACACAAAGACTGAAACTGTGCGTTCTTTTCTGTTGTTTAGACCGGTTGTTCGCCAGTATTCACTAGAATAGTAGAACTACCTGCGCTGTATAACAATAACATTTCGGCACATGATCACTGAATTGGTCGGAGCGTATGTCGGCTTTATTCTTACTGACCGACTTTTCTTGACTCTAAGCCATAAAACGCCACTATCCTATAACAGCAAAAGAAACGGTTTTCAAGTTAAATGCTCCCAAGCGATGAGCTTGGACAAAAGCAAAAGTGTCATATCAAAGAATACGAAGAAACCCCCTCTGGGGACCATTAAAGTAACATCCAATAGCACAACCTCAGTAGTCACCAACAAGCTAAGTGAATGCAGTACAGTCTTGAGTTACCTATTGGTAGACACAGTGCTATGATACCCTTGTTTGAGTAGTAGCTGTTGTGGATCGCTACCCAAGGCTTATACTGATTGAATGAACACCGCTCGACGCTAACTGATCAATTGGCGGACTAATGAATGGAGCGCCTTTTCGTTCTGGGCAGTTGCACTTTCTAGGTGTTTGTACTATATGCATGTGCTACATCTACGTTCTCCTGATAAAACATTTGGAGCCGCGATTACCACAATGTATCTTTCTATTCACACTCCAGCGGTATTTTGGACTGACAGTGGAAAGAGGTTTTCGTTCGGCGCTTGCTTACGCTAGAAAATCTCCTTTCAGTGTTATCTGAATTTAAGCACCGACCTTAAGGTCTCTAATCGGTGAGGAGAACAAGTTAAAGCTACTTCGTCACTTTCTCGGTGGTGAAGAGCAACGGCGGTTTGAAGACTTAAACCTCCAGTGATGCAAGTCAGCAGCTGATGTATTGGTAGCTCTCGATCGCATTTGAGGCTCCTAACTTAACTTGTTCATTGCAAGGCACGCCTTCTCCGGATTGCAACAGAAGCCAGACTTGCTCCTGAAGTGTATGGGTACCATTACACTTGTATACAGAAGATAAAACTCGAAGGCTGCAAGCTGACAAAACAATTTATCTGGTATTACTGATAACCGTACGGGTTAACTGCTGCTACAGGATGGCACCTGAAATCTGACCTGTCATCAAGCCTGTGGTTTGGCCAGAATAAAGTTGAACGTTGCTATGCAGGCAATAAAGTTTTGTGTAAGTATCCTGACCGATGTGACCAAATTGCAGCCTATGCACCCCGTGGCGTGGTGAAAGCTACCCTGTTACCACTGTGGTACAATGAACAATGAATTTATGCGGGTTGAGAAGCAATGCTTTTTGTGTCTTGTTGGGTAATTTTGCAGTGTTATCAAAAAATAGCATTGGATAATTTACTTTTAAAAGAGAGACTTATCATTTGTTGCACCGTAGCCATGCTACTGGTGTAATGTCATAGAGGAAATACGTAATATCAAATACATCCAAAGTATATTTCAGGAGTGGGGTTGGCATATAGTACCGGTGTGTCATCCAAACGGCTTTTAAATATAGCTAAAGATGATGCAGGAATGATCGTTCCAGAAAGAACATTTCACGGGTAACACACGCGTACCTAAACGAAATTCCTGCGGCTCTATAGGCGGTTGAACTTTGCTGTCAGTAAATAACTTGTCAAGTTGGTTTTACTGCTGAGTTGCAATAAAAAGCGGCACCAATGATGTGGATTGTGTAGAATCAAATACACTATTGGTAAGTCGCCTTGTAAGCAGCTTTAACGTCCGCTCCGTACACTATTCGTTTCAACATCTCTTCGCATGGAATATGGTTAATTTCAATAACGCACTTTGCTGCTCGGCATTTGGGCTGCTTTAATGCACTAAGATCATGTTTTAGCTATGTATACCGAGCTGTAATGCACATTTGACAAGAGGATGCTCATAGGCATTAAGCATCGTCCGGAAAATCGGGCGACCTAGTTGTCCGAAAGCTTGTCGTAACAGACCCCCATTTGGGTTACAAGTTTCATTAAATTTCGCTCATTGCCTGGAACAACTTAGCTCATCCTGTACCATCAAGCCTTAAGCACGTTTGGTGATAGCACGCTGCAGCTCATGCGTTCCGAGCCTGTGACTGTAGTCTCTGTGGTGTCGTGTAAATAGCCCCTTGCATTTACTTACATAGCATTTCAGTGAACTTCGGATGGACACGGTACAAGTCAAGAGCACTCTGAAGCCCTTGCTGGTTAGTATTGCCATGAACCTTGCGCAAACACTTGACGTCAGCGGCAAACATAGGGAGTTAGATGTAATTGTCTGTGTGCGGTCAATGAGAAATACCACAACAATCAGGGACCAGACGCTGTGCCTAGTGGCACACCACATCAAATTTTATGGGGACAGAGAACCTAATGCGAACGCCAATACCAATTTGCCACTAGAGATAGTTGACGATCCAGCTAACAAGTGGATTACCGATCCGGTAACGCTGTAGCTTGTTAAGCATCATCCGATAACCAAGACGTTGGAGTTCGTTCCAGAAACCTAGGTAGCTCACATCGACATCTTCACTAGGGTCAGCTGACTGGATCCAGCTACTCCGTGCTATTAGCAAATTCCTTGTGTACGGGCAATTTCGACGAAAGCCGTGCTGCTTAGAACTAATAACCTTAAAGATTTCAACGTAGCCCACCAGGGCATCGATATAGATGGATTCCGTCTCCTTGTACAGTATAGGGAGTAGGGAACATAGGCGATAGTTTGAAGCCTCGGTTCTGCTTGGGCGTTTTGAATGATTGTTATTTTGTTAAGGTTCCATATAGCAGGAATTTGATTCTGGCCTAAGCATTGTTGGAAGAACTGAGCCAGTGGCTTCGCCAGTTGACTTGCTGATGCCCTCAGTTCCTGGGCGAATAGTATTGGCACCCAGTGCTTTGTGCTTTCGTGGCGTGGTCAGTTTCTGCAAGACAGCTTCGACAGTAGGGATGGGAATGAGCCTCGGCGATGGTGAGCTAAAAGCTGGAGGATCTCTTAATGGTAAAGTGAAGCTAAAATTTTCCTTGGTTAGCTTACAGTCTAACAGGTAAAAGCTGTGGAAAATCTGGACGCTGCTTTCTGCTGCTGACCTTAACGCATTGCACTTGTTAAACAAGATTATATTCCCAGACACGACCCAGCCGTTTCCTCCAAGAAAAGTGTTTACTTACGCATTGCTGATGTCAGCAACTCAGGAAATGAGATGATATCTGTTGCTGAACTGAAACCTTGCACTGCAGCTATTTGTACTCTCTTATTTCTTACGAACAAAGGCCTCATCCCGATAGAAGTAGAATTGGATTTTACATTTTTGTTACTATTTTGTCTTCCAGTTTCTATAAAGGTTAATTATCCAAATACCCTTACTAACCGGCTGGTCACTCATTATGAGGTACAGTGACAACACTTTAAGTCTGTTTGTTTTTCTCCTCGTTCCTCTCCTTATTGGCCTGGAGTCTGCGAATGTCGTGATATACGTTTTGTCAGCTAACAAGCGACCCCTGCTTGGGAGGAAGGCAATAGTTGCGTCAAAACTAATACCATCTTTTATCGTAAATCTGTTTCCTCCCTTAAAGTAACATACTGGCAAAAGCGCTGTCCAAAACTTTTACAACCTTTTAGCAAGCGTTGATGCGGTGTTCATCAAATCTAATTAAAATAGTATCTGAAACCACTTGCCATTACTCAAACTTGACCGATTCTCCTTGTGCGGCATAAAGCTGCCTCAGCAGCCTTTAAGGATTTATTAACGAGCCATCTAATCGAGCTAACCGACTACTCTGTGAATGAATCCGATAGAGAATGTTCTGGATATGAAATGCTTTACAGTGTCTAAACAGGCAGATAATCGTCGAGTTTCGTGCTATCTTCGTGTGATGACCTAACGGTTCGCCTCTCCGTAGCAACACTTTTCTCGAGACTGGATTCGGGAGTGCGTTTTTCCTCATGTCTTTATCAGATGACTCCAGACCACTTAAGGGTTCCTGGCCCCTGATGAGTTGTTTAACTGCAAAATTTTACTCATGGGTCTGAGCTTAATACCTGCTGCCTGGCGGGTAGTGATGGACAGGTTTCCTACTTGGAGGATATTTGTGTGTTCCGTCGCTAGCCGGAAAAGCTTGGCGTGCGTTTACATAAAGTCTCTCATCAACTCAGTAAGGTTGATTTCCTCTTGAACATAAAAAGTGCAAAACTAACGCCAGTGAGGTTCATTTTTTAATGTCCTACATTTTACGCAGTGGCGTTCGTCCCGGTAACGAAAATATTTGCCATGGCTGGCATGCAGATATCTATGGAACTAAAGTCTTTTCTGGGTATTTGCCGTTACGACTTGCGATGTGTTCTTGAACAATGAACAATGAACAGTGATTTATGCCGGGATAAAAGCAAGTGCTTGACACGTCCCGTAGGATGGTTGAGGTGAATATGATGAAATCAAAATATATCTGGGTCATCTACCGAACGTCTGCCGAGATGAATATTTTGCTAATTAACATCAGGGTAAAATTAAATTAAGTATCGAGCTTAAACGTTCAGAAATACACTGGGGAGCATTGATCGTTGATGTAAGGAGCAAGAAAATTAAAATATAGTCGCTCACTTAGGTCCATTTGGTACATAAATCCTGTTGAAAAGCGTGCTCGGCGTAATCCACAATAGAGGGATATAGGTAACAAGATGCTGGGAGCTAATAGCAACATCTAATCGTTTTTTGAAAACGTCCAAGATAGGAGAGGATACAACTGGGTCTGTAAGTGCGTTCCAGGGTTGTCAATCCCGAAGGAACAAGTAATTTCGTCTACACTGTAGACGGATATATTGTTTCTTCAATTTTATACAGTTACCCCTGAGCTGCGCTTTGTGACTAAGTTACAGCAAATGGAAGCATACGTGGTTGGGGTCACTCAGTATCTGATAAACTAATATGAGACCACGGCGCAGCCTTCAGTAGCGTCTACGGAAAATTCCCAGCAACTTCAGCCTTCGCTGATGGGTGATAGAGAAGGCCCTTTACATTCCTTGTTGCTGTTCGTTGAGGAGCTTCTAACTTCCCTAGGTCGCGCTTCAGCCAAGGTTGCCAAGCTTGGGTAGCGTATTCAACATGCAAGCGCACGCAGGAATTGTGCATAATTGGGAAGCTTGTTTGGTCAAATCTCCTGAATGCCCTTAGCAGCAGGCCGACGTGCCGTTTGCCTCTTTACGCAGCCCCCTCAATCTGTTTGGAACAGTTGCGGTCGCTCTGTACGAACACACCAAGATTTTGTTCCTGGAAGCTGGTCTGAAATCCGTTTGTCCCAAGTATGTAGGTGTAGTTATGTCTATGGCGCAATTGTACGACGCGACATTTGTCTAGGTTGAATGGTAGGGCGTTTTGAACTGACCAGTTCGACACTGTGATAAGATCGCACTAAAGACGTTCGTGGTCTTCCGGTCCTATGATCCTTCGCCATATCTTGATATCATCAGCGCAAAACAGGATATCGGAAGCAAGTGATCTCACTACATTGTTAATAACCACCAAGAACAGACGAGGCCCAAGAACCGAGCCTTGTGGTACTTCACATGCCACATTGATTGCAGCAGACAATTATTCTAGGACTCTCACCACTAGCCGTCGTTCTTGTAGAAAATTGTCAATCCAACTAAGAATTGGGTCGCCCATGCCGTAATTCCGAAGCTTCTGAAGGAGAATGCGATGATTTTAAAGATCAAACACTTTTGATAAGTCCAGGTGGATGACATCAACTCCTATTTCATCATCAACAGCTTCAGTCCAGCTATTATGTGCAATTAATAGGTTAGTATTACACGAATGCTTTTGACGAAAACCATGTTGCCCTGGGACCATTAAATTGTGGATTTCCAGGTATTGCATCAGGGCATCTGCGTTGATTTATTCCATCACTTTGGATAGTACGGGAAGTAGTGTTATTGGACGGTAGTTGGCAGGATCAGTGCGGCTACCACCTTTAGGGATAGGAGTGATGACCCCTTGCTCCCATACTGGTGGAATACGTTTCCCTTCTAGACATTGCTGATAGAAATCAGCCAGTGGTTCTGCTAGATCACTAACTACCGCTGCCGAGCCTTTGGTCGGATGTTCTCAGCTCCGGGAAAACTGTGGATACGCAAGGATAACAACTTCTTCAACACAGCCTCCGTAGTGAAGGTGAGGTTGCCTAAACCCGACGGTTGTGTATTAGAACTGATGAGAATGTTTGGGCTCGTTACCTGCTGGAAAGTTTGGGAGTAATGCATCCGTAGGAGATCAGCTGCTTCCATTGCTGATCGCGTGCACCCATCAGCCGTGACTAGCCCTGGGGCCCCTCGCATTACCTTTCGAAGGCCGTTAACGTGCCTGTACAGGAGTTTGCGGTTAGTGCAGAATCGCTTCATTAACTTTTGCTGATGTGTGACCTTGTTTTCGTGGATCAGTTTCACACATAAGTTACGATGTGTCACGCATTCAGTCCAGGTTTCGGCATTCGAGCAGTCCTGGTGATCTCGCCATGCCAAATCCCTCCGGGACATGCATTTACGTGTTGTGCTCCTCAGAAATGACTTATGCTTGTTTTTAGGTTGGAAGGACTTCTGTTCCGATGCGTGCGCAACAAGTGTGTTAAACGTCCTTGTAAATGTTTCCCAGGCAACAACTGGGGGGCATTCGGTTAAGAAAGTCCAATATGTATCCTTAACAAGCCTAGATAACACATTGTAGTGCGTGACCGCACGCACTGTATCCTCCTCCTTTTCAGGGTACTCCGCACAGTATATATAATCAAAGAGTAGAGTAACATGAACATTACGACCCGGTGGTGTGCTTGTAACCATCCCGTTAACCATGAGTTTTTCGTTAGTTAGCACAAGATCAAGTATCGATGGCTTGCTAGCAGTTCGAAATCTGGTGGGAGCGGTTACGTGGTTGTACAGAGGGTGGTTAGCAAATAGCTCTTGCAAGCAGGCTTTAAACTGCCAACCATCGGTTGCCGGCGTTTCTATGTCGTGCACGTTAAAGTCTCCAGCGATAAGAATGTGGGTGTAGGACTTGTTCAAAGCCAACTGATTTTGCAATCGTGACAAATCCGCTGCAAAAATTTACGAAGGGGTCAACATTGGTTAATGGAAGTAAACAACGAAATGCTTTTGACCTATTTAAACAACGGGTTTCCTCAGCCCTATTAGTTGCCAACTTTGACGAAGCATGCCTCACTTTTGTGTCAACTGATGCCTCCGCGATGGGTACTCAGGCTCTCTATCACAACTACAAATCTGTAAGGTAGTAGCTACTGCCCATGTTTAGCGGGTTATCAGAAGCTGAAAGTCAATACTCCACCGGCGAAAAGGATGCTCTTGCTAAGGTGTCGGATTGCGGAAATGGCATTTTTACCTGATTGGTCAGCCGTTTCATTTTACGTACTGACCCATCCGCTATCAGCAGTTTTTTTCTAAAATAAAATAGATGGTTCCGCTTGATGCAAGTCAATGGTTAGTACGTCAGGCTTCAAAATTTTGCTTTTCAAAAATTTTACCGATCAGGATGGCAGAAACTTTTCGCGGATGGATTAACATGCTTACAGGAGGGACGTGAAAAACATTTGCAGAGGCCGCAATTGTATTTGCTTTGCCGCCCTGACAAATAAGCAATCACAAACCGATAATGCTTCGTAATTTTTATGTCATAACTGCACCAATGGCTTTGAAGCAGACTAATTTGGTGCAATTTTCGAGCGGCGACGAGAGAAAAGCTAAGCCTGAATCTCTACACGACAACGTCTACTCCCGAACAGCGACTCAATTACTGCCAAACGGCTAAGCGTCTACACTGCCTACTTATTTATTCACTTTGTCGATCTCCGTGCCTGACTAAGGGCAGTACACTAGTTTTTCCGAAAATGGCACGATGGGTAAAGCAAATCTCCGTTCCTTTCCATAAGCTGAGATGTGGGCCGCAGGTTCCCAGGGATAAGGTAAGTGCTGTATCGGCTATCGCCACAGACAATAACATTAAATTAAATAAAATGATTACTATCGACTAAGCAAGGCGCGCCTGCACAGGCAGGCACATGTTGAGAGGATAAAATGTGGTCAGTTAATGTAAATAGAACAATAGGGTTGTCACATATGTAGATATATGTATGTAGGTGTGCATGTAGAAGTGTGTAGGTGTTTTATGGTATTTGTAGATGCTTTCCTGCAAGTTGGATCGTGTTTGAACGTGTCGTCATCAATAATTGGATGCTTGATATCTGTGGACTTAAAGCAGTTATCCAGCTAAGCCTTGGGGTGACTTTATTTGTGGGCCAGTCACAACCGCCACATCACATTGTTAGTAAACAGACATTCTTTTCTTTTTATGAAGAGAACGCTTGCCAAGCAAAACCCACGACGTTTTGGGACCCTGCCGCCGAACGGTTTGCTGGAACGGGGTGGACCGGAACCACCCAGCTGGCACCACGAGGTTGTTCAAAATATTTCAATGATACACTCCGGAGGATAGTCCTGCCGTGTTGTTTATCGGTTTTGCATTTACTCCCGGGTGCGTAACAGACGTAACAATGACACGAACAAATCGAACATCAAAAAGGTTTGACCGAGCAAAAAGCACTAGCCATATGTCGATGTTATTACACAGCGGAGTAATAAAACTAGCCTCTTGACCCGTCTTCCCTAATATTATGATAGACGTTAAGTATAAAAGCATGAAGCATTTTAGTTGAAGCAATAGCGTTGATAGATCTGGTTATTGTGGTTCTCTCTACGGCTCTTCCATTAGTAACCTAATCTAAATACAAAAATTAAATCACCCGCTAGGTGATAGCAAGGAGGACCTGAAATTCTATAGATGAATGTGTTGTAGTTCGACGTCTGGCAGTTCGATTCTGCGCTGTGTGCAGTCACAAACGACAGAATGACCTTCGCCAATTCAACTGCACTTGCACCTGGGGTTGTGAACCGCTGAATTAAAAGCTCTACTAATATACTTTTGCATCCATGTACAGCTTACCATTTAATTTGAAATCCATTGATGTGCGTCTTGCAAAGTAAAGTTGCAGCGTCATACATATTAACCAGTTAACCGCTTTTTGTGGAAATTATTTCAAACATGTTTCCAGTTGGTTCCGCAAGAACGTATCCAGGAGCGCTTGTCAGAATACCGTCTTATGTGCACTTTGGTTAAAATATTAACATCTTAAAACTTGCTTCTTCCTTATATCTAGAGCCAAAAATTCGCAACTTGCGGAGCGGAATGCTTCAAATCATTCGTCATTTTGTTTACACTTTTTATGAGACTGCTGCTCTGTTCCATCTACAGGCTTATGCTCTCTGTTGCCAGTGGTAATTTATGGAACCATAGCAGAAAATACCTACCCAAGGCACACATTAGCATCTGCAGACAGATGTCATGCATGAAGCTCAGCTCAAAGCGGTTGTGAGATGAAGTATCTAAGTGACCATCCCTAGCAAGATAAAGTCACGTAACGGCGAGAATAGTGAGCGCTTGCGGTGAAGTGTGACGGCGAGACCGCACCTAGAAATAAAAGCTCAATGAATTTTCGAATAACGATCAGACTAACACCGTCGTTAGATAGTGCGGCCTGTGCATTTACACTTGGCACATATGTGGAAGCCGGAAGAAATCCCAGCTGCAAAGAATGCATGAAAGTACAAGCCGATCTCCTCCGTCGTAAATTTGTAGCATACGATTGCGCACCTTGAATGGCAACCATATGTGTGAGTGTAGACGGTCTAGAGGACAGCGGAAAGGCAGGAGGCAGTGTGTCAGACCGGGTACCATATCTGTGCCGCTTTGTGGCTCGCCTTTTCTCAGCGACTTTGGTGGCGCGTTCGTGCGTGTCTACTGCGGATTCATAAGCATTTTACGAACACTGAGAACACAAAATAGGTTGTATAGTATATTCATGGCGTATACAATTCTCTGTCTATATAATAGTGCATGGTTATCCCTATCTGCATGAACCACTTTCAAAGACCTGTGACGCTCACCTGGTCACGGAATCAACACAGCCATACGCATTTTCCATATTTTGGAATTCTGATCCAACAACAGAAATTTGGTAACCACCTTAAATTGCTATTCACTAAGTCGTCTAACATCGTCAGCTCCAATCAAACGCGGTCAGTTCAGTTCAGACGGGACTAATACGATAGGAGGATCTCGTGAGTGTTCCATCTTGAGTAGATCATTGAGCCAGGAATTGAGGATGTGGTCAGTTATTGATCGATCTAAAACTGAACACCCGTATCGCACCCTGGCCAACCAGTTAATGCCCACGTTTCCTGCCCTAGCAGTCCCTGCTGGGGCAGTCACATGAAGTAAGCAAAGGACAGGAAGAGAAATCGGAGGTACAAAATAAGGAAGTGCACTATAAATAAGAAAATAATACTAAGGCCTGAAGGAAGGTAGAGAAAAGAAAATCGAAGTACAAAGATGCGAGTTGGTCAGAAAAAGGGAAATGTTTCGTGTTGCCACCCAAGAGTGTCAAGTTGCCGCTCAAACCCCTTACCGTAGATTCCCTGATAACACTTTCCTGAACCATGTTCCAGCGGTAGATAATTTGGCGTGACAGCCGGATTTCCGCCCTAATCCGATCGGACCGCGGTTTGTCCAGCTTCAAGGAATGACCGCGTAGAACAGACAATCTAGTGGGATTGAATAGCCAAGATAAATCTGAACCAACCTTCAAAGTTAAAATACGGTATGTTAGGATTAGGTCTTCTTTAAGCCTTCGGTAGTGCACTGAATGTACTCCAAATGTAAGTAGACGCTCGGAGTACGTCTGTCCCCGTAATCCCTCGACTAACCTAGGACCCATTCGTGAAACCCTCTCTAGCTTCATTTTGTCCCGGACGAGGCAGGGCGGACAAACCTGGACGCAGTATTCCAGATGAGGCCGAACGAAAGCCGAGAACAGCTCGTAAAGATGCCTCTCGTCAACACTTCGAAGGAACGCCGTATTAACCACAACATGCGGAAACCTCAGCTTGCGGCTTTCTTCCAGTTGTCGCCGGAGTGTAAAGCTGAAGAGTGTACGACTCCTAGGTCAATCTGGCCAGATACACGGGGGAGTTCGACCCCACCGACCACTTACTTCGTAGGAGGACAACCTCCTCCAATTCGAAGAACGGAGCACTTTGCCTAATTTATGGGCAGTAACCATAAAGTAGACCAGTCCCAAAGCTTATCCAAGGCTCGCTGAATAGCTTCGGAACCCCCAGGAACACCGACAATGTTCCACAGCTTCAGGTCATCAGCAAATAGCAGCATTGGTCGACTGTGAAGAAGCCAACGATAGCCAACGGAAATAAATAAGCAGACTATTATTTTGAATTACCGCGGGAACAATCGAGCAAGAGGTGGCCTCGTTAGTGTCAACACTGGTCAAACTGTGATCGTTGGCGATATTCCAGGACGTGGTTGGATTTCGCCTGGCAAGCGTTCTCCCTACATAAGGCCACAAAAGTCTGTTCAACAACGCTTCTACGTAGCGGAGGTAACTCGTTACCCAATAACTTCACTGTCCTCTACCACCCATTAGCAAGTTAACAGTTGCTATATTACAAATATCCGCCCTTACCCATCTATACGTACATATTTAAATAGTGACATGCCACTAAACTGGAAAGCTTTTCCAAATTTGTTTCCACGCTTCACGCACCTAACAGGCATTGGGAACACAACCTCATCAAACCAATTCTTTACCAATACATATTTCACTCAAACAATCGTAACTCTTCTCTTTTTACCTCATTCACTGCGAGCCATACCCGTTGTGCCGTTTTAAGTATACCTGCCGAAGCGTGCTACAATTTGCTCGCGGATAAACTTTATCCATTCTTTGTGCCACCTGAGACCACGCGACTATCTACATCAGTAATACTCATGTTTGTGTATTTGCTCGTTGTTACCTTATGTACGCGAGTACATTACACTGATCATGCTCACTAGGCATGCTTGCGTTGTCGAGAATAAATAAATATGTATTTCTTTACTTGGTGCATCTTGCGCATTTAGAGATGGGGTGTCGGCAGCGTTAGGTCGTCCCAAGAAGTGAGCGTCCTCTAGAGCGTCTGCAAGTAACCTTACTATCTATTGATTTACCGCTGTGTAGTATGACTGTAACTTCGTGCCACTGGTCACGGATTGCCGGTGACATTTGCTTGCGCAAATCATTCTCGTATTCATGCCGTGGTACCGAGTGTGTTGCAGCTACCTCATTACCGGACTGCAGCTAGTTGTCACTGATCACGCTTGTATACAAAAGCAGTAAGTAGACTTGTCAAAGTTCCCTGAAAAAGTTGACCTTGCAAGTTATTTTGTTGATGCAGGCGGTTTGTAGCTTACAGTGTAGGTACTAAGTACCTGGTGGTCACTGTGGATGCTTCGTGGATACTCAGTCGTGGGACGGCTGTAGCTTTACTCCGCATATGCTTGTTTCTTATCGCCATCCGTACGCCGAGTTGGCAAAGCCGGTATTCTTTAAAGAATGTTACATTAAATTGCCAACACGTCGCATTACCCCAAGGGTGCGACTGTGTCTCGAATGTACTATGCCATCCTCTTATTTTGCTTTTGCTGCCGACAAACTGCTGGCTTTGGTCCGAAACCTACCGCTCTTATAGCTTACTGAAAGCGGACTGCTACGAAAGGTGCTTCGGAAACAAATGATGCAGTATAGTTTCCGTTCACTAAAAGCATATTGGTTTGCTTCACTATAAATAAAGCGTTTTGTGTAACTGAATATATAACTGGTATGTTCTGGATAGAACGAGGAACACTAGTGCAGGCGTGCCTACCCATACATACAAGCATAGCTACTTTTGAGTAGTAAAACATTTCATTTTAGGAAATAGTACAATCGAAATGTTTATAGTTTATTCGCGTGCGTATATTGTAAGTCAATGCTATGATCCAATTACATGCTTGCGCTAGTGTGGGAACATTCAGTGTTACACATGTTGTGGCAATACTCAACCTCGAGGAGATATTTTCATGTTGTAATCCATGGTGTCATGAGCAGAGGAGGCAATACAAAGTACGTTAAACCTTTTTGAATTAATCTTGGGAGGTTCATAGCTCCAACAACGCGTTCTCCATTGCAAAATCCGTTGAATTGACTATTTCATAAAGTAGTTACATAGGCTACATGTAGAAGTTTAATGACTGGGCCGGTTCAAAATGGTAGCTTGTGGTCTTAATAATTGTCGAGTCAAATCCGTCAGGTTGCAGTGTTACGCAAAAATTTGTGGCACTTTATAGATACAGTGCTTGCCGTGCGAAGACCCAACACGTCCTGGAACACCGCCTAGGTAAAATTGAATAGTAATTTAAACTAACATTCATCATATAAACGAAATTTTCAACTGGTTATTTGCAGTCGACTGACAACCAACTTTCTTTGTTAGCTGATCGAACGGCTTAGTAAGCATCCGCATTAGTCGTTGAAGCTTGTCAAAGATGAAAACGAGTCGTGCAGATGGGTAAAGAATAGTGCAGGTAAATAAATATTTCGATGTAATGGAGGTGGGCCTCTTCTTCTGTGGTATATTTTTCAGGGCTTTCCAAACCGTGTCCAGCTATCTACAGTGGATTTGACATAAGTGTGGTGAGTGCAGTTTATTCTTGTGGCTCATTACGTCCACAGCAGAGAAATGCCATTCCTTATTCTAATAAAGAATCATTTCAAGGTGCTCCTTAAACTTATCAAACCATGCGTAGAACTTTTACGAGTATTAAGGCCAAAACCGAGCAGAGTAAAATATTAATTTTACTGCAACATAGGATCATAATTCCTCTAATAGTAAATTATTAACAGGTGTACTTTCTATATGGTTAAGTGAATATGTCATGCAATACCATCGAAAAACCGCAGGAAAAGGAAATATCAACCTTTTCTTGAAGAAAAGCGGGGCCGAACTTATTCATTTGATCTCCATTGAGAAGCAGCAGTGCTGTCCATGAACAGCCATGGGAAACGCTCTAGTTAAAGAAAGTATCCAAATGTTCATGCAGAAATATAACACGTGGACCCAATTGTTTGTAGACTAATGAGGATCAGCAAAGCTGTCCGAGTCAGCATAAATTTATCACGACAGTAGGATTTGTCATCCGTTGTGGAGCAAAAGGGTCCATGTAAATATATTATTCCTGGTGAGTAACGCGGTGCTGTGAATACGATGCGAGTTAAACCCATTTGTTTAGCTTGGGTAAAAGTGGCATCTACCCAGAGTAAAGACAAGGAACTCCAAATGTAAATAAGTAAATTCTTCCGAAAGATGCATTGCTCCATATATGCCGGAGAAAGGCTTAGGTTTTAAAGCCAGCAGGCCAGAAGATGAACCATCTTGCATCCGCCGATGTAATGTAAAAATCTCGACAAAAACGGGTGGCAAACGAGTGGCATCCAAACAGATAGACAGGCAGAGATGCATCGAAAAGCGTTAACAAAAGCCTGGTAGCATGCAATGGCGCTTAACTATTTGCTAATCTTAAGCCTATGTAATGTTTAGTATAAATGATTTAGCTTGATTCAACAAATTCAGCGTGCTTGGGTGTACCTGTGAAGGACTGTAGTCCGGCTGCTTTGATGAAACGTGCCTGCCATCCACATGCATCCCGGTCTTATTCCTTCGGGTTTATACTGGATATGAGGTGTGTGATTGGAGCTGTGGGCGTTGCAGCGTAAGATATCTATGGTTCCTATGTAGGCCCAGACCTGCTGTGGCTGGCCACATTGACAGCAATCCGAAAGCCGATGACGCCAACGCTGTAGGATTTGGTGGGCATGGCAAGTAAACTTGTGAACTGTGGCTGAATTCGTAAGCCTTTTGCTGAGTTTGCCATCGTGTGAAAGGGTCAAAGATACTCTTCGAACTAAATGACGTTTATGAGGTGAAGAAGCGTGTTTTAATAGATGCATGGAGGATGTCGTAAAGAGTGAGAATAACAACGCAAGCGGAACGGGGACAGAACCTATCAGAATGCAAAGCGTACGAAGTGATGCGGAGAAATTTTTCATTGCAGAACGTCGACGATGCGCTACAGAAGAAATAGTTGTTTAAGTAGTGTACGCATACACCAGTTGTGTATTAATAATCTACTTACTTGTGTGTTAAGGTAGTGTTCACAAATCAAAGTCTATCGTCTGTGCTGATAGCTAATATTTGCTAGTTACCTAAAAATAATAAGTATGGTGTTGACATCATGTGCTACCACAGTTCAGCCAAACTTTCAATTTGTAAGGGCGGCACGCAAATACGTATATTTATTCGTCATCTAAAACGTGACTGTTGCCACTGCAGCGTGGTACGCTCAAACGCAAGAGGTAAAGGAATCGCCGCTTGCTATTCCTTAGGGTACAGCCTGGTAACCAAATGCCGGGACCTTAACACCAATTTTCCGTCATCCTGTAAAGTACAATAATACATTGACGCGGGAAGTGCAGTGCACCCCATTAGTACCTTTTTCTGTTAATCAAGGCACGCTTTATGAACATGCACAATCTCCCAACGCGGTTCCAGATAGTCCCCTGCAAATGTAATGTTTTCCGCTTCGCCTAATTTTCTTTCCGTACCCTTCATTTTGTGCCTTCAGAAAACATGCAGTTATAATAATAATATGTCAGCTGTACGCCCTAACGGCGCTCCGCTGTCACGCGACAACCACCAGCCGCGCGCCAGCTGCGTATACCACGAGGACGCCCACCCCATACGCGGATTCGAACCGATGACCTTATGTTTGTAAACCAAACACGCAGAACACCCGTTTACTGGTCAACAAACCTGTGTTGTGATTTGCCTTTTTTAGCATTGCATAAAACAGAGAGATTACTGTTAAATCTCACTCTAGCCTTATAGTGTCTAAGGTACCTTTCATGAATAGTAAAGCAAAAAGTATGCAACAGTGGCAATATAAGGACACCGCCATTGCTATAAAGATTACACACATTCACAAGCTATTGCGGCCGCATTAAATAATACAATTCTTTTCTCCCACGCTCTTCTCTCTAAAGATACCCAGTTCTCTAGGTTTCGGTTTATGTTTTTACAAATCTTAAATGTATGCGTGAGAAACGCATAAAATGATTCCCATTGCATCTCTCGTTTAGATTACATGACGAATCCTACAGCTAACCCGTGTACAATTACTACCTTGTGCGGGATGTTAGTTGTGTATAATATATCATCTCGGAGAAATGCTGACCTCTCACGTGCGCAAACTTACAACCAACGTTCGTAGTATTTGTTCTTTTTTATGCAAACATTACGTTTGCTTGTTAAACACAACGGCGCATAGCTTGAGACAAAGGTTGGACACAACTCCGCAGAAAATTCTTTAAAAATTATAAGTGTGATGAAAAAAGGCACTTCAGCAACATTGCGCAATGGATCATGCTTTTCCAAATCCTTGCTAAGTGAATAAAGGAGTACATCTTAAAAGTCATCGCGTCTTCCTCGTAAAGGCTGAAATAATCTTTCACAAAAATATTTATGCGGCTTCAGCGAAATCTGCCAGCTGTCGGTGAAGTACGGGATGAGAAATCAGATACATCTCCATGTGTAAAGCTATTAACTTGTCATAAAATCGCGTCTGCCGGATTGTTCATACTAACGCTGGACCTGCGTAGACGAGGATTGTAGGTATTTCTTGGCCACATAGTAGCAGACCATTCGTACACCTCTGCAACGTCTACTGAATTCATATGCCCAACTGATTTTAATGGACCAGAAAGTGCTATTAACTTTACGTATTTAGGCAAGTTCTAAACGGCAAGACTTAGTAATTGGTGCTTTTCGCCCAAGTGATACAATGCAACCCATAACAGTAGCCAGGTTCTGGACGTTTTCGTAATTACGCTTCTGTTTTTCCTCAGATGAACAAGGACTTGAGCGTTGTTTCGTTCGGGGAGCCCTATCTTTCTCAACTAACCTGGCATCCCATTGCTTGTTCCTTTACTCTGTCTGGAAACCATTAACACCCATAAGAAGTGAGAAGTCATTGGTCGTTTGGTAGTTGGCCAGCATTTTCTTGACTTTGACATCCGCTGCATGCGTGGGAGCTGCACCCAGTAATGCGGTTGCAAGAAGTCAGCGTGGTTTAGGTGCAAGTAACTCTGCGCAGAATACTAGTTTACGGTGGAGTTCGAATATTACTGCGCCGACATCAATGCTTAGGAAGAAACAGTCCCAATTCATTGACAGTAGGAGTGTAGAAACGATGTACCATTCAAGGAGTTAAATAGGTCTGGACATTGGAGCTCGACAGATTGTATTGAGCTTTAGCTTAAATGGGAGGAACGGCGGCTGTACCACTTTGTGGTTGCTATCTGTGATAGTATCCTGCGCCTTAAGGAACACATGGCGAATGCCACATGTCAACTATGGCTTAGGAGTTCGGACAGTCTAACATGTTTTTACTAGACTACCTTTTTCCATGTTCAACTCACAATTTATTTATTTATTATTTCCCCGTATTTAGCTCCTATCTGTCTGTCCTGAATATTCACTCTCTTTTCTTTCCACTGCACCACTCTCTGTTGCTACGGAGTTCCCTACCCTGAGAAAAATTTATCATTAGTACTTGTTTGTCTTCTTACCTTTCCTGCTTTGACGATGTCTTTGCTTAGAGGACACAAAAACAAAACATACAATGCCCCATCGAAGGATCAGAGGGCACCTACTAGTAACCTACTTTATTTCAAGTAAGAAAGACGGCCTATATTTGTATTAGCTGTTTAGTCCTGCTAATGTATCTGGTCCCTGCGGCCATTGAACGAAGTGGCAAAGGGCAACTATCGCGCCCGGCCATCGAGCGCTGGCTCTCGCTACCCGAAGGCAGGGGCAAGGATTCTAAAGCTTAAACATTTAAACGTCATTAATACGCTGTTTGGTGACAACACAAAACCTTTAAGCAGATATACTCCCATCTTCATAATAAGGTACTAGTTACCATACTTTCCTTCATCATTTGCATTGTCCCTTTCTTTCAGATGATTATCCTACCACTTGTTTACTTCACCTACCTGGCCCAGCATTAACACCAACGTCTGTATAAGTTGGCAGTAATTGGTTTACTATGGGTGATTCGGGGGTTCCGTTTTAAATCCACCAAAAACCATAAGCACCTTATTATCTACAATTTGTCCAACAATCCGCTCAAAAAAGAACAATTACAGGATCCTAATATGGTTCCGGTCCAGACAGGAGTTATACATTTAAGCACCTAATATCAAAGTTTGAACGTGGATAGCGCTTGCCGGTAAGCTTTTATTACTCTTTTCTTCATGACATTGTGCTTACACTGAGGTGAGTCAAAAACCCCTTTCCATCTTATCACTGTTTTCTTTTTACCATGTTGTGATTCTCCTTCTAATTGTCTTGCTGGAATTGTTGCACATCTAACTTTTTACCCGAAGTATATTCCTGTTCCATTGTGCCGTCTTGGGTAGTAAAAAACACAATATAAAAATAAAATGAATGCTCTCGGTGTTACGCGAGGCACGCTGGCGAAAGATTTTCAAATATGTAAGGTAAAAAACGCGGCAATTAAACTGTGCTCAAAGCTTAGTGTTGGAATACGTTTGGGATGAGTGGTTTCCATGAAATCATATAAGGTTATGATAAATGTTCGTCCGCACTAGTTGATTCCTTGTTAAATTAGATTGTTTTTACATTGAAAAATTGTAGATATGAACGAAATGTCTTACAGGATATTGTCATAAGTAAATGTTGTTCTAACCTGAAACCGGTTGCTTGGGTCGTTACCCGTAGTTATCTGCTATTCAGTTTCCATTTTCATACATATAGTAAGGTCATTTGTAGCTACATTGGATTGCTATCCTATCCATTTAAGCGGGTCGTGTTCCACATGAAGGTAATTAGCGGAGTTGTTAATTATGGACCATCCAGTTGTTGAAAGTTGTTTATGCGCAGCCACATTGTTATTGAGAAACGTGTAGAGAAAAGAACCGGAAAATAACCAGACAGAGTAATGCCATAGTGATGCGCCTGAAGAAGTGAACTGAATGCAACAAAATATTGAAAGCTGAATAGCTAGGCATATTGCATCGTTAGCACTAGATATGTTACATATACTTGTTATTCAAGAGAATAAATGCCGGAAAAAGGTAAAGATGCGAGCTGGAGGTGGTGGCCCTTATGCAGCAGAGGCAATCGGGTAAAATAAAGTACTTATATAAGTCAGCAGCTATAAACAGGAGGCGAGTACGCTGCGTCGCGCAAGGTGTATTATTGGTCTTAGATTATTATGAGCAAAGGACTATTACTGGCAGTGTGATGGAAGAATATGGGCGGGCCTGAATTCTTGCGTATAGTGAATATACAGTATATACTGAAGATGCAATGTGCATACCAGCAGATATGAATTTAACGTGATGTGTCGCTTTGGGTAGTTAAAGTGATAAATAGTTTATTCTCGAATGTATCGATGCGTACTATAGCAGACATGTTTAACAAAAGATAGGTTACTTGGTATGCACTGGGCTGAGCGCATAATGTATGGAAATTACATAAATAGCATGGTATTGGATAGGAAAAAGGTCGTTAGTGATTTGTCTATATTCTGTGGTCATAAGCGTTTAGTGTAGAGATCGCCAGTAGAAGCGTAATAAGTGGTTGTAATATAAAGTACAGACAAGGGAGTATCTTTCTGGTGTACAGATCAAAAATAGTAAAATTTGCCCTGGATTAATTGCCAGTGTGGATTTGTGGGCTTCGACCCTATTCTGTGGCGGGTTACATCCGTCACGTCGTAGTGTTGTCAAACGGCAATTTATGGCTCTTCATAGGAAGAAGGCTTCCCAGTTGAAAACCCACCACATCCTGGAACACTGCTGTCGCGCCGTTTGTGTGGTACTATATAATTGGCGGTGTATCTTGCAGGTCGATGGTTCACTCGCTAATTAGCAGCCGCATGACTCCAAACATTCTACTTTGGCTATCCGAATAGCCTGATGCTCGTCGACCATCCATCCATGAAGACTGTGGAAGGCGGAGTAGTCGCAGAGCTTGGGGCAAAGAATTGTACAGGTGAGTGAGATTTTTGAATGGATGCAATTTGGCTCTATTGTTTTATACTGGTCTAGGTGTGCAGATATCGTATCAAGTTACCCACAATAAGCAAGTCAGGTGACGGTAAGTGAACCTGAACTTTTTATATTAATTCTTCTCATCTGAGGCAAAGATGCGATTTCTCATTACCGTGCAGGTTTCCTAGGAAAATCTCATTAAAAGTTTTAGACGGTGTCTAATTTTAAGAGTGATAAGGCCGAACCGTAATGTTCAGATTACGTTAATAAATAGTATGTCCATTGAAAAGGGAGAACAATGCCTTAAGAAGTAAGTTACTGTCAGGAGAAATTTTCTCTATGAAGAAGGGCAGGTACCGTGATATGCCATCAGAAAAGCTCCAAAAATAAGGAATATCAAAATGTTCTTGCAGAAAAGAATGGCACCGAATCCAGTTGCTCGAGACAGGGTGAAATGCAACAAAACGGTTCAAAACTATGTAAATTAACGGCGACAGATGAGCCTACAGAAAATACTCCACTGAAGGTGGAACAAATTACATCATGAAATTGGCCTAAGAGCACTGGCCTGCCCAATACTTAAATATATATAATAAAGCCTCTGTGTTTTTGATCTCAAGAAATAACAGACGATCGCAACGAAAGCAACTGAGGAAGTACGCACGCATATCAACAGAATGTCCGACGATACTATACCGTGAAACGTATTAAACTGTGGTAACCCACGATCAAGCATTTGGAATGTATTAATACTAATATTTGTTTTATTCATGCGAGAACCTTGAACTATTGTACAGAATGATCTGGTCCCTTGCGGGCACGGCTGTTAGCAGATGTCTAAAAATATAGCTTCTATTTTATTATTTTACAATGGATTCAGGGATAGACATAATTTCAAGTGAGTGCGTTGTAGAAAAGCGATTACAGGGCAAGATTAATCCATTTGTTTAGACGCTGTGTAAGCAGCAGCTCTCCAAACTGGCAAGAAGATGCGCAATTTGGAATGCTAAGCATAATCGTCAGAAGGATGATTTGCTCTTGAAATCAGGGTAAAGGGATCAAATTTTCCCATCAGCTGGACGTTAAGGATGGATCAGCCGATGCCAGATGATTACGCATCGAGCGTCGGCAGACCTAGCTGTGGATATCTTAGGAGAGACGGGCAACAGACAAGTGGCAGCTAATCAACACATACAGGCAGGAATGCTTCGATAAGCTGTAAAACGAGGCTGATGACATTTAGCGGTATCTAGCTATGTGGTACGTTGTAACCTAGACAATTTTATTTAGTATACATGATTTTCAGGTGAGTTCTTGCAACACTTATTAGGCGTGGATCTGTCTAGAACCACTGCGTAAGAAGAAACTACTGTAAGGCACGTGTTCCAAAGTGAGATACCGGTGTTCCAGGCGTACAGCAAAAGGTACGGTATTGGAAAGAAGCAGGGTTACACTTGCAACGATGGACCCAATTGGCTATCATGAATGCCAACAGAATTCGAGTGACAGCTTAGATGATGCTATTGCCAACTGGATTGCGACTGAAGGTATAGATCAGTCAATTCGTACATCAGCATTCAAAAAGGAAAGGTAAATGCAAAAATTGGTGAAGAATGGCTGCATGCGAACATAGGTGCGGTAAGTAGGTAGTGGGACTGATGACGCAGAAGCGCTTATATTTTCATAATCTGAACTCCGTCGGAAACGAGTGAAGGTATAGAGGAGACCAAATATGTGCACTTCTTTGTGGGTAGTTGTAGGGGATAAAGTCGGACTGCTAAGAAAAGAGGCAAGCCACTGCAGCAACGTCCATAATCTAAGGCCGATGCGAACACAAATGAAAGAGCTGGAATATAGGAGTGAACGTAATTTGAGTAAAGTACTGGAAGGGACAGTCATGAGAAGCTTAATCAGTGGTGTTCTGTGGTGTGCCAAAAAGCAGGAACTACAGGCCAAGTTAGAATAAATCAGTGCGAAGCATCTAGGTAGCACACGCTTAGTGGAGTGAACTTGAAATGGCGAGAACCGAGCTCATCTAACAATGTTCAGGTTGGGGAAGTAGCTGCGTCGAAGCACTAGAGGAAAGACACGCGTGTGTAAGCATGCTAAGCATAGCGTGACAGCATACATCTAGGAATGTCACGGAGGCCTAGGAGAAGTGGCGGATAGAACACATGGGATGCGGAAGTTCAGGAAAACTAACATATGCGGCAGTAGAACAACGAGAGCAGAGTGCAAGTAACAAGCACAAACAACCAATGTTAACGATTATAAGTAGGCGGCAACGTTCCATTCTAGTAACTTGTCCTGTCTGACGCGAGGGTTGCAGAGACGTTTAAAAAGTAAAGACGGAGATAAGGTACGAAATGCGGCAAAAGAACAAAGATTGTGACACAGTACTAATAAATGCAGCAATAAAAGCGCAGGTATGCTTCTGTAACTGTACATGGCTCTAGCCTTTCGTTTGCAAGTTGGTTTCACGGCCTTTGTTTTAACGTATCATTACGGTATATTTATTTTTGTTTTGGGTGGTTATTTTTACCATTACTTAGCAGTCCTACCCTGAAGCCAACAATCGCACTTTTCGTCATTTGTGTGTTTCTGTTTGGCTCCTTAGTTGCTCAGTAGCTATTAGCCAAAGTTTTTGAACGCCTTCCGTATTCTGACTGACCTCATGCATTGGTGTCATGCTATATGACAAATTGGTTTTCATATGTTAAAAAACCCTTGTATCCTTGTTCCTGGCCGTCAACCTTCTCACTACAGTTGATTAGTGAATGCAGTCGCGGGGTGCCGACACAACAGTATTGGCAAGAGGAACTTGCTTGGAGGTCAGATGTAGATGTGTACAACGTTACCTTCGGGTAAGCCATGCAGTTTCACGAAACGCTGAAAAAGCAGGGAAGAAAATTAATGACTTTAAAATCATCAACTCCAAAAGTGTAAAGAGAAGCGGAGAGGCCGAATAGCTTCAAATACATCCAAGCATGATGGAATTATGATTTAAAATGGTGAGGCAGTTTGGACAGTGGTCAAAAATGGTAGAGGCAAAGGGATAAAAGATAAGCTAAAAGTTTAAGAGATAATCAGCCGAATTATCTAGTTTTATGAGTGGTTTTTTACGAACAACCAACAGCTAATACTTGAACTGAAAGTCGGCCGATAGGTCGTGAAAAATGATTTAGAAAAGAGTAAAGTAATTATTTTCTTAAGGAAGCGTACATGAACAGCTAACACTCATTCAGGAACTTCATCCATTTGCAGGTGTGGAGCTGCAGTATAGGCACTACTCAAATGTGCGGCCAATCATGATGTCGCTTTAGCTGCATGCGGGGCAGTATCAAAAATAGGAATGACACAAAACGTGAAGAATAGCTGGATGTTCCAGACTAGCCTGCAAGACATACCAATTTGATAGACACTCGTCATGGTTAGTCAGCTGAACGGTTAAACAGAATTAGCAATGGTGCATATGTTTGGAAATGCTAGATGTTGAGGGCGTGAAAATTAATGATAACACATTTTTAAGAGAGAGTCATAACAAGCTGCTATTTAGCAACGCTTCGGCAGAAAAGCTGGGGGAAATGGGCAACAAGTAAAATTAACGCAAGGGTTTTTACATATGGATAAGTTAGTTAACTTTCCGAAGAGGAGTATATGGGTAGCAGCGACCTGTTCAGGTAATTACTCTAATCGGACTTTTCGGCAATGCTGTAAAATGCTAGTCAATGACCTAGCGGAGCTTGCAATTGCTTTCCTGTTAAGGAAATCCGGTCTCAGAAATGAGTTCAGCTGGACAACATAGGCAGGCCCACAAATTTGATTGACGCTTACGTCAACGCCTAAAGTTTAGCCAACTAGCCATGTAGTCAGCAATGGCGATGACTCGTATGTGAGGAGAAACTAGATTTTGAGTAGATAGATGGTGGCTTTAGCGCAAAATTTGGAGAATCTCATCCGAGACAGCAGCAAAAGTGTTGACGCTTTAGCTCCAATGTACGTGAAATGTGTAAGAGAAGAGGAAAGTAATAAATAGTTTTGGAAGTTAGACGGATATGAGAGAGGCGTAACTAGTCATAGTGAGGGGTGAGTTCCGATAATAGTCGGAAGTGGGTGTGAAGCAAAAGGCGAGGAATAGCTGCAGGTTGCACACATGAAAAACAAAGCAATCAATTATTTGGGGAGATTACTAATAGGCAGTGATGTTGCAAATTTTCTGCAGGAAAACTGTAGATAAGGGACAAAACGTATAATTAAAGCAAGGATAATTACATTAGTGGGCCTGGCTTGCTAGGATAACAGACAATGCTTACTGAGTAAATAAAAACGTGAGGCTTGGCTCCATGTCAGAGTACAGAAAAGCACAACAGCGATTCATGTAGCAAAGCCTACGTAAGCAAACTGATAAACGGGGAAAGCAGTAGTTCTGCATTAAAAGGAAGAGAGGAATGAGGCACACAGATAGCAAAGTTTGTAGCTAAAGGTAGAGCAATTAAGAGGAATATGAGCAGCAACCTAGTAGATGGGGTGTCTATTTGGAAACGAGAGCTCATTAGTTGAGACGTAATATAGACGCCTAAGACCTGGGTTGTCAGACCACATCCAACTAAAACATCGACCGTGGTGAGAGGAGAGAAGATAATCCAGACTTTTAAACAAAGGCTAAGTCAGAGCAAAAGGAGGACTGCAAAGTACATACGCTAGAGCTCTGTGAACTTCCAGTAGGAAAGATGCTGCACAACCATGAATTGACTTCTGTTTAGCAGTGCTTAAGAGTTGTCAAAGTAAGCAAACTAATAACTGTAATTAGGAAGTAAACAGCTATTTGTTTTAAAATCATTATAAATGCAGTACCTTTGTAGTTCTTAATTTGTTTATTGTGTAAAAGTGGCTGATCCACATATCTTGGTGAACATTTTTAAATTTTATTCTGATCGTTCTGTTAGTTCGGTTTTCATTTCTCTGGAGGCGCAATGGACCCGGTGTTAGAAGTGTTTAACGGTAGTTATGCGTTGATTGTGGCTCGTGATGCAAGCGCATTCGGAGTCACCTGATATACATTATTTCCCTGACAAGCGGATAGACCATTTTGTTAAGGAGATCATGATGCCTCGGGTGCTTTAATTATACCATCATCTGTTTTGTGAGATTTTCTAATACAGGGAGCTTGCGTTCTTCTTACTTTTAACTCGATGAATCTTTTTAATATCTTCTAAATGCACTACCTCAACACTTCAGTATACAGTGAACACGCGTCTTATCTAACTTTTGCTTAGCCATAATCTCCCGCTTAACTGATTCTTCTTGGTTGTAGATAATCACCTTCCTCTATCTACCTATAGCAGTTTTGTGTTACGCACATCCTGCTTGCTAAGCGAATGCAACGCATCAATATGTAATCGCAGTGCATGGATACTAAATATTTGTCCCCGGATTATCTTTGCTGTTTTGTGTCTATGCAGGTTGTCCTCATCACGGATGGCTTACTATACGATGGGCTTGCAGACCTAAACTTTAGTTCCCTGCCTAGTTAAAGCAGGCAAGCGTACGCCAGGCAAACCTACTGGAAACACCTACCATTCAATTTAAGGCAAACCGTATGGAGATTAATCCATTTATCATACAACCGTGAACGAATGTTGTGGTGCTAAATTACGCCTCTATTACCCTAAATATCATTTGCAGTTACAAATCCGCAGCCGTAGCCACCACAATAAGCGGCTTCTGTTGACTACAAGACCAACTCAGAAACCGAAAATACAAGGGGAGATTTAAACAAAATACAACCCTCCATTAAGTGTGCATAAAAATGCGCAGTTTTATAACAGTAAGAAAATAACCACGGTTAATCGATAACGCACAAAAGTGCTGGGATAAACTGACAGATAAGAATATGTGGCCGCCAGCAACCACCCAAAATAGCGCTTTGCGGTGCACTTACAATGGTCTCTGAAAAGAGGCAAATGATCAGAGATAAGGTGGTTGAATGCATAACTACAAAGACCGGGACTAAATCACAGGACAAGAAATTCGTACGCAAGTGTGTTTGCCATAGCAGTAGACGGAACACTTTTAGGTAGCACAAACTTGACAAAGTCAGATTCCTTCACCGTGTCCTTCAAACAGCTTTCCCAAGTTCATATCACGAAAAATAGCGTTTGTCGGAACATGAAAATTATCCTTGACTTTGGCCGGCTGGAACAGAATGTCTAAATAGGTCACCTCGTGTGGAAATTTAGCGCGGAATATATGGAAATATTTATGTATAAATATACGTATGTGTATATTTATACGTATTTCCACATCTAACGGGCCTAAGTTATCAACGACGGTACATATATAGAGCTTAGGTTCCAGAATGGGGGTCTACCAGTGGCAGCTTGCCTTTTAGCTGCGTTGGTTGTTGTGGATGCCGGCAGGGCCGTGCGGCTTTCAGTGTTAGGGACCTTAAGGCCGTCAACTCCAGGCTGCAAAGTTTGGTACATTCAGTCACAGCCTTCATCACGGTGGTCACGACTCTTTTTCGAAAGTTAGAATGGCGGATATAGGCACTTGCGGTTTCCAGGGCTGTTAGTTTGATGGAGCCAAACAAGCAGATCAGCTACGTTGGTCAAGACGTGGTGTACACTATGGTGTCAAATACACCCATTCTGGCAACTCCGCATGACAAGAAAATAACTGTCAGCATTTCTTGCTCTACTCAGCTAGCTGCTGTAGTCTTGGTCACTGCACCTGCTAACCTGCGACGAAAGCGGACTACAAACTCGCATAAGCCCTCTACCGAGGTTTCACTTAAGGTTATGCAGGCAGCAGATGAAAAGCACTAGACGCCGTAATCATGTGCTAAGTCTACTGTCGTACGTGCAGTGACGACTCCATGCACTATACCCAGTCATCCGGGGTACTTGTGGTTGAGGGTGGCACCAACATTTTGCCACCCGCCACTTCGCCCATTGTACAAGGCAGCAAGTGCAACGTAGATACATGTAACCTCAAGGTAAGGTTGGTAAACTTCATGAATGATAGGTTAAAAAACACATGACAACAGACCTACACTGCAGTTGCTTCAGCGTCGGCTGATAAGGTGCATTAAGCCTTACTGCCTGCAGGCAAACCGAATGCCGTTGATATAAACTCGAGAAGTCGTGGGGAATACACCTCACTAAGGTGCTTCTTGCATAAATAGCAGCGTTATATGTCATGTGTTCCTGGTGGTGTGTTCTACCTGGTAAACCTACCTATAGAAAGTCACAAATAGCGGCTTAACTACCCTGCGACATGATGGTGGTGATACGCCACCAAAAAACTCTTCGTTGCATTGCAATGCCGTCTCCTTACAGCAAGTACCAATAATCGTAATGTGTATGCTCTGACAAATTTGTACATACCCTTTGTAAAAATAGTTAAACCCTCAGTATCAACCCAGTATTAAGTAGGTTGCTACTCACAAGTACACTTCCTATTTTTCTTTTTGCCTCTAATATACCTTGAACTTTGCGGAACACAGTTGCTCGTACAACTTTAAGCATGTCTGACGTGGCGTGCCACGAAACCTTCATGAACAAAATTTTGTTTATCTATTCTTTTATGTAACGCGGTGAAATGCTAGGCCGTCCTTTCTGATGAACACATGTTGGACTACCTTCGATAGATTAAAATGTGGGTAATGAAACTACCTCCGCCTGCATTTCCTGGCGTCACTTTCAGGCAGCTGGCTGGAATTGATAATGTTCCAGTTAGCGCACAACTACTTCAATCGTGCTTACTTTTGTGGTCCTCTCCTTACCAAAGAAACAAAACCAGCTGTTGCGGTTTATTTTTAAACTGAAAGGTACTAATGTTAGCGTTCAGCCAGACCTCACGCTAACGGATAGGCTTAAGCTAAAGGCTACCAAGCAGCCCAGCTGCCTGTGAACTTGGTCATCAGCTAGTGGGCACAAAAATATTCAGCCGGAGGCCTCATCCCTCCATACTAAAGCTCGTTCTGGTAGCGCAAGATCCGGGTCTGGTTATGGCGATACATTCCTATAGTGCTTAGCAACATGCAACGTCTAAGAAGTATGGTGAACAAGATAGCCTCCACGTAGATGGATCTCATCCCGATATATTCCTTTTCACTAAAGTGTGCCTGTCTCAGAGGCTCGTGGACGGTAAATCACACGTGTCTGTCAACGTACCAGTTAGAGACGCTAGCTTCTTTGGCCGACAAGGAGGTGGCGTCATGCTTTACCTCGGCTGTAAACCTGACGTTTTGAGGATACATATCCCTTTTTGGTAGCAATACTATCGAAGCTTTATCGGCTGTGATTGGCAAATCACCCTCGCACCTTAGATTTTTAATTGCGCATTGAAGCCCTGGAAATGCATCTAAAGAAGTGCTTGAATTTCTTCGTTCCCATTCCGTAAACATGTGTCTGTTACTGGTTGATTGCAGCCTACCGGATGTTTGCTAGGGGATCATTCACGCAAATCAGCGTCTGGTAGTTCCAGTGCAGGTCTTTTGATTAGGCTACATATACCGTTGTATCAGCATGTAAAACTCCATACTAGGTACTTGGCTGCCTAAATACCGTGTTAATTTTGCCAATCTTTTTGACTTACTAGGTGAAATCGCTTGCGCCACTCCTTAGATGCCAGTACTCATAGCTCTTCATCCTTCATCGGTGCACTGTGCGGATGTTAGCAGAGTATCTTTGTCATATCAAAAATATGACGTGCGAACGTATAAATAATACGTACCAGTGCTTTTGGTTTTCTTTCCGGAATCCAGGAATCTGCTACGGTTCAGGCAGCCAAGGATAAATTTAAGTCTTATCTCACTGAAGTGGCTGGCCCTGTATACCACGCTTGTGAGAATAAAAAGTTTTGTGCACAGCCCCGGTCGTATCTACCGTTTGTAATTACCTGCTCAAGTAGCTTTTTAAGTACTGGTGAACGTACCGAGCCACTTCATCAGCTAACATCTATAATAGTTACCGCGAGGCTAGTAAGATTTGTAAACAACACTTGTGCAAAGCTAGTGTTGTGTATGAAAGGGGGTGCCTGAAGAGCCTTCAGAAACTTTGGAGTACTTTCCTCATATTAAGAGTCACTGTGGTTCACCTGCCGCCAGCGCAGCATATATACGAGCCGATGGCACTCAGACGGGTGGAGATTCTGACACTGATAGCGTGCTCGGTGAGCAGTATGCTGGGGCTTTGTACTTAGGTCCGCGTTCGCTAGCGTTGTACTAGTTTCCAGAGTCTCTGATGGTTCGTAAATAGCTGAATTCAATTTGATGAAATGCAGGTCCTTAAGCGGCTCCAGAAAGTGAAGCCCACTTAAGACCAGAGCCTCTGCATGGGTTGGCGAAGGAACTACATGGACTGCTGACGACGGTGTTTCAGAAGTGACTTCACCGCTGTACATTGCCGTCCGAATAAAACGAGGCTGTCAACGGTCTTATCTCCAAAATGGTGACAGGAGTCCGTTAGCCAGTCAGTCTGACTAGCTTTTCAGTAAAGCAGCTTAAAATCAGGTGTGAGTTATGTGGGATGGTCACCAGAATAGGCTTATCTACTCAGTAGTACACAACACGGATTCCAAAAGGGATTTTCTTGCCTAACACGTTTGTCCATAACTCTGAAAAGTTGTGCTGATGCATTGAATAATGGCCACAGATTGGACGTGCTTTTCTTCGACTACTCAAAAGCATATGACACGGTACCACATTGAGGCTTTCAGAATAGCCTAGCTCTAACGGTGTACCTGGACGAGCTAGTTACTGGGTGTATGCATACTTGCAAATTTTCAAACATTGTTCACGGTTGGGTCTAAATTAAGCATTTTGGCGTGCTGTCGTTATTGGTGTAGCACAGAGCTCGGTCCTTGGACCGATTCTGCTTTCTTTTTGTTTAAACGATCAAGCCGGTGAGCTTGCTTAACACCGCTATTATTTGTTGATAAGCTAAAGCTGTGTAATCTTGTATATCTTCCTGGGGATATGAACATTCAACACGCGCTGGAAAAGCAGTTATCCGTACACCTTGTGGTTACCGCCCAATGCTCAGCTGTGTGGTCCGTACTTCATCAAGGAGCAATTTTCTCACCTCCGTGCTACTTGCTCGGTGGGTTTGAACTGCACTTTTTCCATACCAGTAGAGCAGGGCGTCGTCCATTCCTTGACTTTGCACTCGGAAGAAAACTGGAAAATGGCCACACGTTAGGTGCCGAATGTTATGGTCCTTACGCCGCTAACCAAATAAATAACTGGGTAGATTTCTGGACTGTCGTTAGGTGCTGTGCACGCAAGAGATCAGGATTATATGTGCACAAATCCTATGCTCCTGCATGGAGAGCGAGAATAAATATTTAAGTAGTTTTATCGCAGTTTCCTCGAGGCAGTCCATATCAGGTACCTTCAATATTTTTACAGCAATATTGGTTCACAGTACGTACGTTGTATTGCTTGCAAACGGTAGTAGGTGCAGAAAGTGGAATTTTGGTAAGGAACTTCATGGCTAGTAATGTGATAAAAGTCTTGGTTAATGTACGTGTAATGTAGTGGTTGGTAGTAAAGGGGTGAAAATGGTGATGGAAAGTGTGGTAAGGGAATTAGCTATGTAGCGTATGTAACAAAGTAGGTGAAAGGTTACTACCATCAACTTGCCAGTGCGAATTTGTGAGCTGTGACTTCATTCCATGGCGAGTTACTTCCGCCATATAACGGTGCAGTTAAGCAGACATTTGTGGCTTTTAACGGGGATAAGTCTTGCCAGGCGAAAAGGCACCACCACTTGAAACACTGCCGTTGGTAATGCGGAACTGGGAAAGCTTCTGACTAAAAAAGCGTGCACTCAGGCAGCCCCAGTTGAGTAAAACTCAAATTGCTTCCCAGGCTGACAGAAAGGCTTAGACCATGTACGCCGTATTTCATTAAAGCCGGTCCAATTCGGAAATCGGAATGTCTAGAAAAGTTTTCTACTGTCAGTATCGTTCACTTAGTTGTTCGGACCCCAAAAATTTTAAGGCAGTCAAGCTTCCACGCAAAGATACTGTCACATTTGGGATGTAGAGGTGATCTTCTTACACAAACGTTAACTGCTGATGCCAACCAGGTTAGTTCATTCAGTTCTGCTTTGCGGATCCAGGAAAAGGGGATAAAAGCAAAAATGCTGACATAGGCCGACAGTCGTACGAAACAGAAGAAGTCCTACCTGTTCGTACGATATCGGCAATAAATCAGTTGTGTGAAGGTTATCTGACCTGCACACCGTTTGGAGTTATAGTTATTTGTGACCTTTATATAAAATACCTTAAGAGTACGTATACCATGGATGATATACAGGGGGCCAGCTTTCAGTCTAGATAAGCAAGGTTAATGTTGATGATATATGGTAGCCAAGAAAACGTATGCAAAGGACGGGTAAGAGGATTTTAATCCAGAAGATGGCGGTGTAGCGCACAGGAATTGCGTAGCCCCAGTGACTTGTGCTAAAGCAGAGAACGAACCAAAAAATGTGTTTGTTTCATAGAGAAGCGGTTAAGCAACAGATGCGGATGAAGAAAATAAGTATAGGGGAAAAGCCGTACAATAAGTATCTAGCAAAAGCGCAAAGGCTCTAGAGTTAGTTAAGTAACGAATACACACCAAGAAATTAAATGGCGTCAAAATAAAGGAACAGCTGATAGAAGGCTCTAGATTTATGCAGATTTGCAGGAAGCCTAAAGTACGTCATTGTGGGGGACAGCAGCCTTGGATGCAAGAAAAACGAGGCATATTGGCGTTATTAACGAGAGTAACTAAGGCCATAAATGCGCTATTTATTAGATGTTATATTTTAGTGCATACTTGCAATGTCACAGAATAAGCCAGAAGGTAAACGATGCAGACAGTCCAAGAAAATAAAAGGTGAATACATAAGCATTGGCGCTTGACACGCCCGAGATCTTACAATGCATGCAGCATCAGCTGACTCCTTACAGCTAAATGGAGGTACCAAATGTAAGAAGAGCGCAACATATTCAGAGTCTTAACTGTGGACCTCTTGTGAAGCTGTTTGCAACTGCCGTTTGGCCGTATTTCGAATACTGCGTTTAGGCTGGTCCACACTGACTTCTACTGAACAAAATTGAGCTCGAATGGCTTTTGTGAGTAGAAACCAATTTGATCGAGTGGTTGCGGTAGAAAGTGAAACCAACGCATCTATTCAGCTTAGATATGTATTCAGTACATTACCGAAGGTTTCAACGAGACCTGATCGTCGCTTACCGTATATTCACTGGGGAAGTTAGACTAGACTTTATCTAGCTAGTTAGCCCCGCTAGGATGCCCTGTCTTCGAGGTAATTCCTTGAAGTACCACATACCGCATTCCCATCTGATCATGGCGGAAGGTTGGTTGGGCGTATAATAATCGACCGCTGGAACTTGCTTCACGAAGATATACTCAGTGAGCTTCCTGTTAAAGACTTTGAGCGCTGGACGATTTTGTGTGGCACTAGACAAGTTACTTCTTTACCTGACTATAACCACCTTTGTGCTTTGCTTTCCCCGCTTGTGTTTCTCTTCACTTTTTGATATTACAATTCATTTAAACAACATACCATCTTATTTATCTTCCATTTTCTTCCTGTACCTCTATTACTTTACACGACTGGCGCAGCGAAGACTGCTATGGCAGTAAACGTTGACAGTAATTAGTTAACCAGGTTGTAGGTTGGGTGTTTCGTGTCAGGTTCTACAAGACCTCGAAGCACCTAATCATTTCCTGGCTCAAGGATCCGCTAAAGAAGAAGCATTAAAGGGATTTCCCCATCTTTTTAGTCTCACACAACTTAACTGTGAACTTGACATTAATATTAACCGGCATCAGCGTGTCTGCATTAGACGCCATCTACATGGAAACCTGTACCTATATGTGTTAACTTCGAATAATGCATATAAATGTATTTTCAAATACAGCAACCTGCACTCGTTAGTTTACATAGTTATTTTGCTTAACTCTAAAGCAACCAGAGTATACCTGCACGTAGGTTGTCGCAACTGTCATGTAGTTATTAGAGTTAGAAATGTTATAGGCCACAATGCCATTTACTATTGATTAATGGCAGCCTTCCTACATTATGTCATCTTATTTTTTACATTTGATCACTTGCATCAATCACCCTAGCCTCCAACGGTTTAACCAATGCAAAGGCGTGTTTAAAGTAGTGCATAATATTTAAAATTTATGCGTGCGTACCTATTTCATGCAATAAGTTTGCATATACATATCTGGAAGAACTAAGTCGTTCATTCTCGATGATATCAGCTCTTCCCCGCAAGGTTGATATGCTCATGACGGCGCTTTCGTTCTCCAACAACGCTTGCTCTGAAGATCAACTTGTGACCCCAACCATCGTGTCACCCGTCCCGATGGCTGCGGATCACATGAATGAAGCTGTTTCGGAAGGCGTATCTAACCCTAGCTTGAGCGAAGTCGAATTCCTGGTTCCTTGGCCGCTTAAGAGTAAAGCAAAAGTGAGCCAGGAGATTTCATAAGCCCACTGATAAACAAGGATCCATAGTTGTCTCAGCACCGGAGACAAGCCGTGTTGTCACTCGTCACGCAGTCTGGCGGTTATGTGATGGAAAATCGCCCACACGCCCAGCTTGTCAATCAAAGGTGCCAGCCATCACGTCACCAACGATAAGCAATCTACTGACGGTTTGTTTGCCTCTGCTCAATAGGACAAAGCGTCAGGGGGTCTGGCTTTCCTTATCAAGAAAAGAAGCAGACTAACAGCGTTTAAGCCTCCGGGGGGGTTTGAAGTCCCAAAGAAATTGGACGCCGGCATTGTAGGGAAAAAGATAGTGTGCCACTGCTAACTCGGTGGAGAGGATAAGGACAAGCGCATCACTAACAGTAAAGTCCCCTACGCCTATTGTTGAGGTAAAGCCCCATGTATGTATGTAATCTCAGTGATCCGTGCGGAGGCTGATGTTGCGTTCATGATACATCTTCACCGCAGTTAGGCTAAACAAACTGACACATAAACTACGGCTTTTTAGCTGGATAAATTTCATTCCACTTTGATTAATTTGTTCTGCCTAACTAAATAATCTTATATTAGCTTGCACGTGTTGCTTGTGCTAATTGCGCTTATCTTTGTTAATTTTAATGCGTTTGTATCATTTTTGAGTAACTTCTGGATATGCTGTACTTACCACAATTTGAGTGCTAAACAACTTACTTTATTTTCTAATTTGCCCAAGAGTTATGTCAGCATGGCCTTATGCTTTACCATATAAATTTTAATTAACAATGTTATTTCAGGTGATGGGCTGTTGTTTGAAATGCTCGGTGTAGCTGCGCTTCAGGTGCATGTTGACCAAATGCATACCTGTCTAATACCCACCATCTTGTCCATACCGGTCCCAAAAGACAGTTGGCCGCTGCTAGAGAGAACGTAATGCACGTCTTTGTGGCCGCGCTAGGCTGAAAGGGTAGTCCCATGCAAGCAATGTAGCGCCGACTACGTTCCATCCACTGGCTTGCGTGCGCTTGAATCCTAAAATAGTGTGTGCTTGCATTTGCTTGGGAAGGACTGCGAGCCGGCTCCGTGGATCAAACGTGGCTGGCATCCACATGTCTCCAGGTCTCATTCCTTCGGGTTAACACTGGTTATGGTTTGTGTGGTTGAAGCATTGGGTGGTGCAGTGCGAGCAACACACGGTTCCAATGTAAGCGCGGGCGTCCTGTGGACGGCCAGTGACAGGCAAATCCGAAACCGGATGCCGCTAACCAATAATAATAAATATATTGGAATAGTTGGACAACTTCCCCTCGGTTTCATCCAACTTAATATTAATTTAAACGTTTTGAACTGGCTGTCGGAACAATCAGGTTTACGATGTTGGGAATTAGAAGGTTGGGTGCCGTATCTTAGGCCTACCAGCGTACCATCCAGATGCTGCGCATTTGTTATGACTCTTGGCATAGTCTGACGCAGTGCGTTGTATTAAGGCTTCATAACCTTAAGATATCATGTATTTTGAGTTCTTTTAATGATGAAGAAACACCTTACAAGAATAGGCAACTAATAGCGCTATTGCTAAGTATAGCGCTATAGTTAATTGCGGTTACATCACCATCAGTATCACAAAATACTGGATGCTGGGTGTTAAATGAAGGATTAAATGAAACCAAGCTTAAGCTTATCCGCCATCCGCCGTCGTCCGTGTAAGTGACTTTTACATCCGACTAATGATGCTTTGAGGTGTTACTTTTAAAAACATTTTTTAAACAATGTTTACCTGAATATCGTGCAAAAATTTTGTTATTTTTCAACGTTTAAATACATTGGCTCACCATTTATTCCGGCTTAGTTGTACCATCTTAAGGCGCTAACTTGAAGCTTTGTCGTGCCAAACTAATCTAACCATTCAGCTGAAATCTCGTGAAAAAGTGTGTTTGAATTACCACTGGAAAGGCAATTCGGTGGTTGACAAATTTTCCTGATCCTAGCTATCTTAGATCGAGTTAAGTAATAATAGGAAAAGAGGCTTTGGCGCATAGTGGTATTTCTTTTTTTTCTAGTTTTACTCCCGGTTTGCACCTCCTTTCTGCTTTTTTATTGCAGTCGTGGTACTATTGTATCTGACCCAGAATTCCGCTATTTTTCACACAAACGTTGCTGCCTCGCTGTAGCCCAAGGCGGATGTAACCCTGGGGTCTTCTTCTGGTGAGTGTAGTACATTCTGCGAATTATCTACTTGTTTAACGTCAGGTACAGTTTTAGCTGGTATTACGCAGTGTGAGGTTTGTTGTTGCTGGTATCACTAAAGTTCTATGGGTCTACACGCAGATCAGTACGGGACGATATGATCCAGTATGCTGCGCTCAGAGATCGATGCGCTCGGCTAGCACCGGTGATAAGTTTACAGCGCTGACATCCTTCCTGTCCTGTCAGATGTAGCGAATGTTAGATTTTCTACAACTCTGCAGGATTGCGCAGACTAATATACTAGCGTGGTCGCATGTGTCAGTGAAGTACTGACAAATATGGATAGTGCGCTTGCTATCTTTATCTTAAGTTAGATAGGTAACATGGAGCCATGCTACAACCAGCTGTCCAATAAGACTTCAGCCATCGCTTTCGGTGTGTAGCACGGACTTTGAAGGTTTTTGTACCGTAACACTTGTAGTTTGGACATAAAGAAATTTTTGTTAGTCATTTATCCATAACCTCGTCTAGGAAGAGTGCTTCGCCACTGCAGCACTACTGCTCTCGGTCCTATTTTTGTGCTTCGGGATTAGGAGTGCCCAGTAAGTCATAAACACCAGGAGAAACTACACTTTGCTTGCTTTCGTCCGTAGGACGGCTATCATGTTTTTATTTTTCAGTTGACCTTTCCTTCCGAGAAATAGCTGGTAATATGCGTAGCCGCTCGATGTGTTGCGTAGAGCAATTGCTGAGGGTAGGGCCATCTCTGTCTCCTCAGTTGCATTCAAAGTTACTCGAAGAAGTCTGGGTTCAACGTATTGCACTGAATTCAAGTACACACTACGTGTAGTAGCCAAGTTGGCTTAATCCGAGTACCAATCACATCGCAGTTGGAATTTCACTGGATACGATCATCCACCAACTTGCCTTTTATGGTGCAAGGTTTTGATGCAGAGGTTGGAGAGCGCCAACGTTAATGCACTGTGGTTCTGTTTAGCAAAAGTCCTTTTGTGTTTGGTAGCTATAACATTGATACTTTGGCCTGCTCTAAGTAGCACTGTGAAATTGGCGTCGCACCGCTTGTGCTTGGTCCAGAATATAGGCTTACGTATGTTTCTTCATCTGTTTTTATCGGGACGATCTCTGCGTATGTTACCGGGCTCTGGACTGCCAGTAATGTGACCAAATCGTTAGGCGTGACATCTAGAGATGAGGTAATAGTAGTTACACTGGATGTGGATTACCTACTAACATGGTTAGTAATTATCAAGGTAGATGACGCAGACGTCGTTGGGTGGTTATCAAGCGCTACTTTATCCTTCCATTTAAAGATACGTCTCTGCTGGGTTTGCTGATGGACAAGATCAATATAGTTAGGTTCTAATGGCAAGGCCCTAAAGCTTGCCAGCTGCTGGACTGTTTCGTTTAGCTTTTACACTTTTTCACGGATGATGTTATACATTTGATCATTAGGATTGCTCTGCACGCATGGCAAAACCAGAGCGCATCATTCAGGTTCTTTCGTCTCTTATATTGTAAGTAACTTTAACTAGCACAGCGGGGGTGAAACGGAGGGCCACAAAGTCACAAATGATGCATTCCCTGCCTGGTAGTGTGCAATTCTGCTCACTAAATTTGAGGTTATATCGTATCAATTCCATTGAGTGCCATTATTGCAAACCAACGCTGTCCTTGTCTAAGGAAATGAGGTAGAGTGTGGGAGGCTCGCGTACTTGGTTCCAGTCACACTTTTGACGTCGGATACCGCAGATGCTTGTGTCACGACGAGGACAGACGTACACGGAGGTTGGCTAGCTCACTGACCCATACTAGTTCCTGGTGGACAGTGCCGTTGCAAATGATCTGTAGTGGGTGGATGATTGCAAAAATACCGGTGATGGGCGAATGCAATTTTAACCACAGATTGAGCCGTAGCTACCGTAGGAATAATCGTATGCATGTAATTATAGGACCTCCAAATAGCGCGCATAATCCTCGCGCAAGCACTGTGTCACAGCAGTGAATAATATTAAAAGCAACAGTGTCGCGTTTGCATAGAAGCACAAAGCGAGCTTTAATAACTAAGGTAGCATGTATCACTTTCTGTAGGAAAGAATTCCATAACTACTTGCATACTGAATCTAGGGAGTTAATCCAATTCGAATGAGTGTATAATGCGCTAGTTAAAGTGGAAGACGTAAAAGTCTGCGCCAGAGGCTAGCGCATTTACTACGCGACGGGTCAGGTAAACCAAGCTCCATGCAGGTGTTCCTAGTGAAAGTCAAAATAACGACATGGGATGCAGTTTTCTAATAATAATGGAAATATTTCTCTTTAAGTAAAAAGCGGCGTCCACATTTGGCCCAGATCAAATATGTACACGTGGTATGATGCTCTTGCATGGGCAATATGAATTTGTGGTGAAGAAGAAGCAGCTGTATATTCCTCGGCAGTGCGAGGTACAGTACAACTGGATATTAAGATCCTTGATGTACGGCTGAATCGCAAGGAGAGCATCCTACAGTTTTAGTGTTATTCAACCCAGTCCTTAAGCTTTTGATGGACATGGCTATCTTGTCGATTAAATCTTTCGAGAAGATTGTAAGAATTTAAAATAAAATACGCAGGTAAATGAAACGTATAATTGGTAATACCGCCATCCATGCAATCAGCTCCTGGCTGGCCAGCTGAACAACCTCCTCTTAGTGCGAGCTGGATGAACCAAGCGTAACCCGTTCTAGCAAAAATCTTCTGCGGCAGTGTTGCAGGACGTGGTGAATTATGCTTGGTAAGCGTGCCCTCTATAAAAAGCCACAGATGTCTGTTTAACAACACTGTGACGAAGCGAATGTGACACGCCACAAACTAAAGTAACTGTCCCGTGGATACCTTGATAAGTACATCCAATCCACGGACAGCAATCGTCTATCCTTACATAGCCGACGCTGTCAAACAGTCACAAATACAACGGCACACTTACAAACACAAACTACAAAGCTAGATCTATGCACAGTTACAAACATATTCATGCACACATTTACTGAGATGCGAAACATGTTGTACTTCTGTACTAGTTGCTCCCATTTTTCTATCCGAACATGATCATGCCTGAAAAGCGTGCCTTGCGTTGCCAAGGATAAAAGTTTATTCATTCATTTAATTATTTATCCCATATGAGTTATTCGCTCGATGCATTTTACCAGCACTTCTCTGACCCCGTCTGGCCGTGTGCCGAGGTAGCTATTAAAGCAGCTAAGCCAACACTTATGTACCTCATCTTTAGGATTTCTTTTTTGTGCACATATTGTGGACAGTCACGCATCCTAGCCCGTATCATCAACTGGTTTGGTGTGTAACGCACTTGTTGCCAGGGAACCAATGACAATGCTTCCGGCTTTGCTTTAGCTATTACCGTTGAAATCTGAACTCCGTCACCTCAGGTGAGCAAACCTTTCGTAGCTAATGGTGGGGTAAAAGAGAATATAAAATTTTACACAAGAAAGACCGATCGACCAAATTGTACAGGGCTGCACGAAATATCGATAAGCTAGACGGCTCTGAAAATAATTTTCAGCTTCATCGTTATTTGCATGCGTTTGAAAAGTACAGAAATTGTTCACCGTTGCTAGACTGTTGCGTTTGGGACATCTGAAGTGATATTTAACAGTACAGTAGCAATTTAAAAGTACAAGACTTGTTCTCCTTTGCTGGACTGTCGCCTTCAGGGCAAAAGAAGAAGAACTTCATAGCGCTAGACGCAGTCCGTGTAGCTAGTCTGTTCAACTTTGTGACTGAGTCGTCAAGAAGGTTTGGCGTTCAGCCAGCTCCTAAAAACTATTCACTGTCGATATTTCAGCGTGTAACCCATACAGGGCAACAGAGGTGTGTGGGGGATAATATCGTTTGGTTTTGTTAATCACTTCCTAAATTGTTTGTTAATTCCTCTGGACATAAAGGGGAGTTAGTTATAACTGCCGAACAAGGTAGTGCTATAAATAAAAGGTGGTAGGATTGGTTTGACATAATCAGTGAATCCTGTTACTTGGTATATGGTATACTGTCATTCCTCATATAACGTAGCCATACACCCGTCTTCGTTTAGTATGTACTTTACTTAACTCACTCTACATTTTCTTTTACTTAGAATACTGAAAACACACTTTGAAGCACACGTTCTCAGATACCGCCTTACCTTGCACCACACAACTTCATAGCGGTTAGGAACCAATTCTGACCTTAGGCTTGTTGGGCGGAACCTGGGATACTAGTCGGTAAGCAATGACATGTAAGACGTGCCAAATACGACAGTATAGAAGTCGGAGGCAACTGAACCCAACGTATATTGTGCAGGCTACAAGAATAGGAAGCGATTCAGACAGAGCGAGAAACGTGCAGCGAGGAACTCACCAAAACGGTTTGTGACAACGGACGTGCAGTCAGTAAAACAAATGGACGTTTCGAAGGTTAAAACAACCATAAAATCCAATGTTACAAGATACTGAGAGAGCATGGTTTCTGTTGCACTACAAGGGCCTCCCGCTAGAAGGCTGAAGGATGGTAGCCTTCGATAGAGCTGTTAGTGGGGAAAATGGAAGGTGAGGGGGATGCAAATAAGTGCAGAGTTTTAAGTAAGAGTTTCCAAAGTGAGTTGTGTAGCAGATTTCGCTGGGTCCATGCTTTTGTTAGTTTTATTTATGACGATTGTGTGGACCAGAGTGCATCATCGGTGGGCCGTCGGGGCGGGCTGGTCGGACTGCAAAAATAACTGGCCAGTCCAGGAAAAAGGCCGACAGGACCTTCCCTTTGCTGCAGACTCGACGGTGCGCTTGGGAGGTGTCACTCCCCCACCGCACTTTAGTCCACGGTGCTCGTCCCGCCAAGAAATCCAGGCGTCCTCGTCCCACGGAGGTATGCGGGCGTCCTCGCCCCACGAAAGAATCCGGCGTCCTCGTCGGCAAAGCCTAGGTGACGTTTTGGGACCAATCCGTTCGTGGGTGTCTGCGGTCGAGGGTGACTGCTTGTTCCTTGGATGAGGAGGGGGCTTTGGGACGGTTGGCGAGTCACTGGAGGGTTACCAATTGTTGGGCGGAACCTGGGATACTAGTCGGTAAGCAATGACACGTAAGGCGTGCCAAATACGACAGTATAGAACTCGGAGGCAACCGAACCCAACGTATATTGTGCAAGCCACAAGAATAGGAAGCAAAGCAGACAGAGCGAGAAACGTGCAGCGAGGTACTCACCAAAACGGTTTGTGTCAACGGAAGTGCAGCCAGTAAAACCAATGGAAGTTTCGAAGGTTAAAACAACCATAAAATCCAATGTTACAAGATACTGAGGGAGCATGTTTTCTGTTGTACTACAGGCTAATGCGTGGCTTTGGTTTAAAACGTATTAGTCTGTTCCTTATATTTTACTTAAGGGATGCTCAAAGTGCAACATCAATGTCTAAGAATAAAACGCATTTGTGGATTAAAGTAACCATATCTTCTAGGTTAGCCCTTCATGTAATTTAAACGTGTGGATTCACGTTTATCCCACAGCAAAGTTCATAGTGAATAAGCTAAGGAAAGCTCCCCATTACATGCTACATAATATGGCGCTATAATTTCAGTAAATGTTATACCAGTATTTAAATGCTTATATTATCTGATGAGCAATATCCCAGTAAGGTAGAAATAAGGGTCGTAACGGACAAATCAAATGGTTCAATATGTCCGACTTCACGTCAAATTGCATCTCCTAATACGCACGTTTGCTCACTTGGCCTACTATGAATATTCAGACTCGTAGTGCCCACTCATAATTTTACACGGTCACGAGTACCTAACGCGTGACTTATCGATACACCGGCTGAATCTACGGCTCAGTTAAAACGTCCATCTGCATCAGCAAGTCACAGGTACCGGCCCTAATTCCCTTGATTTCCTGCCCCGAACTTTCATCCAGCCATTCACACATTCCCTCGTTCATATGCTCTATCAATTGTGCCTCACTCCTTCCATCCTCGGATGGTATCCTCGTTTCGGAGACATGTACACCGTCTGAGTGAGTGTAGGCCAGACTCATCATCTTATCTACTCATGTTTCAGGTGCACTCTTCCTTGGCTTATCGACTGACGATTAAGCACTTCATTTTAATTCACGCTGCAGGACCTTGAAAACGCTTTGCTTCAGTTTGCTTGACCTTTTCCTTTTGCTGTTGTTTTGCTTGGCTTAACAACATGTTGTATCTGAGAGCTGATTTATTGTACGTATTTTGTTCTCTACCTTCTTTGAGTTTCGTCATTTGATCTTCTTCCAACGATTAGTAAATAGAACCGTAACACTTTCGGTATTGTCTTTTGGATTGACGCAGGTACTAGCTTTTCCTCAGTTAGTTGCGACCGGGTTGTTTTTGACTGACGTAATACATAATGATTTCGTAGTTTTTCATAGTTGAGGATTTGTGTATTACCCTTTCTGGTTTACAGGCTTTTACATTCATATACTTCACTTGTACGTCGAAGTTACAATTACGAGCGTAGTGGTTTCAAGATCACTAATTTTTTCCTAGGTGAATATTGCTTTGCCATCTAGCATTTACTAATTATTGCAATACTTCACTGTTAACATATGCAGCTGCAGTTTCGGATGGAACCTCTATCTTTCACTTGCAGCACCGAATTTGCTGTTTACACTGAATCGGTTGTATATAGGCTATTGCGTTAATACAATATGCTTGACAAAAATCATAAACAACTTTAATGGCATCTGCGATTACATATAGTTTGACATGTTGGACCTCGTTAATGTATATCAAAAACTGAAGAGGTTCTATAACCTTGGCTGGCTAGCTGAACCACCTCCACGCGTTGCCAGCTGGGTTATTCCGGTTAAGCCCTTTAGGCAAATGATTTGTTTGCAGTGTTCCAGGAATTGGTGGGATTTCACCTGACAACCGTTTTATGTATTAAAAGCCACTACTCTCCGTTTAACAACATTGTGACGCGGTGAATGTGACGCACCACTGAATATAGTCACTACCTCTTCCCTTTCTGGAGGATCATTCTCTCAGAACGAACGTCATCCAATTCTAAGGGGCTCTTTGACCATGCTCTGATGGCAAATCCATCGAAAGTATTACAACTCTATTTAAGTTTACAAACTTACTTAACTGCTACTTACACAGTTTTCTTAATTCCGATACACATATAAATTCCTATGTTATTTGTTAAATTATAATAATGCTTACTATTGCCGACCACGCTTATGCCTTTGATAATGCTCCTCGCACTGATGAGAGTAAACTAATTATTAAATACGTTACCTCCTTGGATCACACCAGGTGGCTTGTGTATTCGCGTAAATATTGCGTAACGTTTCAACATCCGGATGTCGACCAGAAAGGGGCGAAGCTCTCCAGGCATGTGAATTGCCAGGTATACCGAAGTAATCTACTTTCCCTACAAAATTCTGTAAATTTTCTGATCCAACGCTATAAGCATAACAAGAAATAAGACAAGTATGTGCTTTTTAAGGTCAATTAAAAGAGTAGCGAAATAAGGAATTATGCCCGAAAAGCAATACATGACTTGTGTTCTCAGGAATCCGTGCTGGGATGGGTTGATCAAATTCCGAAACGATAATAATTCGACAGTTTTGGCTTTCCCTGCCTCTTCCATTTTTCTACACAGAATGAAGATATGACAGATCGGCCGATAGCCCGTCTGCATTTAGGTGGGCTACTTTCATATAGTGGTGAAACCAGCGCATATGTTTATACACCTGGAACTACCCCAGCCTTCATGGAAAACGTAATAATATTTTGAAGCAGTGTAAGGACAACGGGGCCTCAATATTCGAACACAGCGGACGGTTTCCCACCCGAACCAAAAGTGAAGGTCGTTCGCATTGAGTTTGTCAGAGTTTCTATGTTTGATTAATTAACTTTAACAGTACAGCTGTAATCTGCAGTTTTAGCCGGGTTGTTTACCATCGGTATTATGCACGGCCCTGAGCAAGACAATGAGAAGTATTCAATGAAATCCTCACAAAACTATGCCGTGTTAACAGAAAAACTGTTGTCGGGTAGTAAAGTGAAAATAGTTGTGTCAAGATTGAAGTTGCTTCTGATCTGGAATAGTCTAGTTATTTCTTTTATTTTATTGTAGTAGGCTAATGTGTTGTTCTCGTCGAGGTGAACTTTTATGGACCGCTTTGTTTCTCGAGGATGATATTACTTAATTCTCCTGAGTTAACAAAGTAAGTAGTAAGTCTTTTCTAGTCGATATTTTAGCTTCAACTTTTATAATATATGTCACAGTATAGTGGTATGACTCGTTTTAAGAGAAGTACGTCTACGAAGCAACGGGTGGAAGATATCCATACACGAGGGTACATTCTTGAAGGAGTCGGTTACATATTGAGGTTCATGGGAGATGAAAGAAGCACCGTGGTCTCGTGATCGCAAATTGGTCGCAAAGTTTTCCTGCTGATAGGCACGAACTTCATAAGTTTACTGAATGCTTCGTGGCTGTAGGCGATTCCTTCGAAGCAGAGCACTGCTATAATACTGTCACTCTCGTGAAGCTTAGGAGGATACGTTTACTTCAAAGACATGTCTTTTGTAAAGAGTAGGTCCAGCGAGCTTTCACCACTTGTCGGAGATAAACTTCGTTGAATCCAAGCAAACGCATGCATGGCTGAAAGAAAAGGCAGATATTTTAATATAGACTGTGGTGGAAACCAGGATATCTCAGGCATAACATGGTCCACTAATAATTTTCTGCGTAGCCTACCGCTGCACACCAGCTCGTACCCTACGATTTATCCGCCTGGTGCTGCTCTATTACTTCAAGCAAAATAATTAAATAATAATTTAAGCAACTATTAGTAACGTATTCGGAAATTCTGGGATCTCCCTGTCTCCCCACCATGATGTGGACCTCGGAGCCAGTTAAAAAATAAATTTCGCATACCACGCGAAGACAAGGTATGGTTAGTGTCTAAATGTTCGGGAGGTTCAGCTTGCCAGCGTGATGGGTTACACTTGCGCCTAGCTAGCTTTCTTGCCAATTTGATGAAATGCGCACCAGTAGATGTTAAGAGTACGCACATGGCTAGAAGCAAGGATTCGCCCCTTTACTCTGCTGGACCACCGGCGATGCGAGTAGCTTAAGAAACTAGGTACCCTAGTTGTGTTCACTTGTAGACGATACTTGTTCCGACATAGTTGCTTACACTGCTACGTGGTTGTCACTAGATAGTACAGATAGATGTGTTTGTTTACCTAGCTACTCACTGCATAAAACTGATTGCTCCGTTGGTCGTGCAGGCGGAAGGGTTGTAAGTAATGTGCGCTGTAACTTAGTCCTTTTGTGGACCAGCGCATTTTAGTCATTGTATAATACCGTTGAAGCCCTGTCAGCTGCTATGTACAATTCCGTTGTACCGTTTACAATTGCACCAATTTACAGGAGTCCTTAAAATTACTCAAGGAATGCACGACTAGGTGCTTTTAACCCGGAAGGCGGTTGGGCCGTTCTTCCTTGCAACTCTGTGTCAGGGAAATTTAAGGCAAATGTATTGAGCTGGCTTTGTAGGTGACTTTGCACCAATTTCTGGACCTTCCCACTGGGTTTATGGACAACAAAACACCACCTGCTTTAGATCTGTTTACCGATAAACCCCTAGGTTTCGTAACTGTTAGTCCGCTCGCTGCACCTCTAAGAGCCAGCGATAACACAAGCGTATCCTTTTAGGGTCACCATTTTAGTCACCAGCAGACCGCTGTTGAAGTATCTCCGATTAGTTGGAGGGTGGACCTTATTGCAATGCGAACAAAGGTTCAGGTATAACCTGCGTGCTTTCGATGACCGACTCCGTCCACTTATCCCGGGATAAAGTTACGGCATTTCTTATGAAGCCTTCAACTCCATGTATTCCACGCACGCAGAGAAGGGAGCTACGGACACAGCCACCGTAGGTAAGTTTCCCAGGTAAATGCAGTAAATGGGGTAGATGATGGAGTGACTAGCAAGCATCTCTAATCGCCAGTACCTATGCCGATAATCAAGAGGTTAGAAAGAAATATAAATAAATACATTTGTGTATGTTTCTACTCTGGTTGCTAAATGCTGTACCTGCGTGAAAACAGAACAATTTGCATGCAAATCCCATGCTCATGCACGGATAGTGAGAACAATCCTTATTCGCGCTTGTTATACCGAGTAGTAGAGCATTACGCTTTACGATGTCTTTTAGCATGACATTTTGTAACGCAATTATTCCGGCCCACGTAACGGATGCACCGGCTTCTATACGTATACCGCTGAAGGGCTTATACACGCTTACCGTGCAGTTAACCTGGCTCCTACAGGCGACCTTTTTGATCTCTGATTTTAATATTGGCAAAGAAGCGCACAGTGCCGTAGTAGTGCAAGTCTTTTGTAGCCGGATCCAAGTCTCTAGGAACTTTACTATAATTGCGTTGGATTTTTTCAGTACACACAATGGTCCCAATTAATAGGGTACCTATAGTGAGAAATGAGAGCGGAATTAAAATGAACGGGTAAAATTGCAAATAAAAGCTAAATGCGTTTTTAAGGATGACATACTACGGCCAAATGCCTACCTAGAAAAACACAAACTAACGTAACATATAAGCCAGAGATGTCGCAATGAATTGTGCTCATTAGCGTAGTAATAGAAGACTAAATAAATTTTCAAAATAAAAATTTGTTTCCGAAGCTATAAAATTTCAACAAATTTGACAAAATTAGGCTAATCAGAACAAGCTTTGACCGCTTCGTACGCTAAAAGTAAATTTACTATGAGAGGTGCAGTAGTTTGCGAGTTATTCGCGATTAAATAGCCGTCTACTAATAACCACATTCTTTTTGGTTCGCTAACGTAGCTTTCTGCTTTAAAAGCAGATGCCACAAACTGCAAACAGTGGCGATGCCATATAAGTTCCAAATAGTGTTACATATGGTTGGCGGCATCCGGTTTCGGATTTGTCTGTCACTGTGGCAAGCCACAGGACGCCTGCGCCTACAGAGGGACCATGGATGGCTTGCGCTGCACCACCCACAGCTCCAACCACACACCCCATATCCAGTGTAAACCCGAAGGAATAAGACCGGGAGGCATGTGGATTGGAGCCACGTTGCATCAACGGAGCCGGCTCACACTCCTTCACAGACAAACACAAGCACGCTGTATTTGGGAAATCAAACGCACACAAGGCGGTGGCTGGACCGTAGTCCGCTCCACACTGATTGCATGGAACCCCTCTTTGAGCCTAGCACGGCCACAATGACCGTGCACCCCGTCCCCTCCAGCAACGATCAACTCTCTCCTGGAGACAGTATGGACGAGGTAGTGGGTAGTAGACAGCTAGGTACCTTGTCAACATGCATATCAAGCGCATCCACACCGGGGATATCAAACAACAGCCAAACACTTGAGAGAGAGAGAGAGAAAGAAAAATAGAAAAACTCGATTAATGCATAAGGAAACGGTGATATAAACCTTAATTTAATAGCATATGTAGTAAGTTGTTTACAAACAAGTCCCAGCTAAGTGCATGAGGTCAGGAAGTATAGTTCACGGAATGCCACGAACACAAAAATGTTATGGAAATCGAATACAATTGGCTTGGGTGATGTGTGCAAGTTAATGGAATAGAGTACAGGGAGATATTTATATGAGAAAAAAAGCATTAAGGTAAAAACTGTAAACCCACCACCTGAAATAAAGAGACTTAGCATGCAAGCATGCGGTTAGTAAATCGAATTCAGCTTGCTTACAAACACTGCGCCGGTGCTGCCTACGTTCACTACGGGACCCGTCGTCGCTTCGGCAGTGGTCCCTAGTGACCTCTCTCATGGCTCACTAGGCCTGCCTGACTCAGGCACTCGCGACCGCATGTTCTACAGCACCATGCGCTCGATGTCGATGGAGTACAATTCATTGGTGCTTGCCGCTTCCGCACTTGTCGCTTCTTCTCTGCATGCATGAGGGCTTTCTCTCGCACTTCAGCAACTGCCTTCGTGATTAGATCGCGCCATTCACCACGATCAACCGCCTCTGATTCCCATGATCTGCAATCAAGATTAGAACGTGTGAGGCTCACTTTAATCATGTCCTGGTAACGTAACTTTGGTTTCCCCACGTGCCGCTTCCCAATACACAGCGCAAAAGGCAGTGCAATAGCTAGGTAAGACGTATCTGATTCAAAAGTGTACATGCCAGGTACCCTGTCAACACCACCGGTTACTCAAGCGCCCGATACAGGACACTCATCGGGCGTTCGTAAAATATGGCATATGAAATCCGCTTATAGCCGTATCAAACCCCCAACGGCGACTGTAAGCATCGATGTTCCTTCGATTAACTTCTTAGAATAAACAAACTACTCATTAAAAGCTAGTAGAGATGTTCGCTTCATGAATGCAGTATTCACACCCACATTACGCATAACTGCTGGTATGTGCATGTACGCTGCCCATTTCGGTTATGCGACGCCTATAGGTGTCGCCCATAAAAGTGCGATAAGCGTACAGGATTGCACTCCAAGTAGCTGAAATGTCATACCACCAGCTGACTCTTCCTACGCAATGTTATCGGTGAGCAAGTAATGCCCGCTTGACGAAAGGCACAGCTGCCATGCAGCGAATAGCAGCCATGGATTCAACGGAGGCCCTGCCAAGTCAAGAGTGCTCGTAGATGCTGACGTTAGTTTCAACATATAACGGAAGGTTTGCGTGGATATGTTATAAAAGCAGACTGTCCTGCTGGTAGGAATATGAGCAGTGGGGACCCATCGGCGTAGTTCCGTAGTCTAGTCGTAGGGCGCTCGTCTCGTAGTGTAGGTGTCCGGAGCTGGAATTTTGGCAGGTCACGTTGAAATTAACCGGCATCACTGGATGGATCGCGTGGCTGTGCGGTAGGTCGTGGTGGTTTCCCCATTTTCCTCTTCCTCTTTTCCAGTGAGCAGTATTAAGAATGTAAGCGCTTTTCACACTCCTCATAACGAAGTTGACTAAATCGCTTGCACCAGTTGTGTTAATGGCTATGTTAAGGCCAAGATCATAGGTAATCTAATGTCATGCGTTGAGGAATACACAAAGGAGTTTAAAGGGGAGTGTTGCTGAAGATTTCTCCGCCAGTCCGCAACGTACCGATCGCGCTTATTTTGGAATTTGATCGGCCGGCCGGTAGAGTTTCGTGCTGGTAGGGTTTCCAGAAGTGTGGAATTGCAATAACGAGTAATCAAAGGTGTTAGCAGAGAAGGTAAGGTGGTTGGATTAGTCCTACAGAGCAAAATCTGGGCAAAACCGAGTGTTTGAAGGAGGAACCGCACAACTTTTTTCGGCGAGCGCCCGATGAGTGACATAATATTTTGCCACTCAAGCGCCCATCTGGCGCTTGATCGGTCACCCATCGGGCGCCCATCGGCCTTCCATCAGGCGCTCATCAAACACTGGTGCTGAGTGGGAAGTTTTGCGGTTATAAACAACCTCTCAGAACTGCCTGCCACTAATACGAGCAGGATTTGGCGTACTTGGACGCAGCTACTCACAGGAAGGCTTTTGAGTAGTTTGCAAGACAAAGCCTGGCCATCTGTCTATACCAGTTTTAATGCGAGCAGATGGGCCCTTTGCGCAAACCGACGATAACAAGGCTTGAACACGGCGAAAGTTATACTGTAGGCTTTGCTCGAGGGACCTCTTTAAGGCAGGTGGAACGGGTTACATTCGCACCAGAGTGTATCTCCTTAGCTGACTTTAACGTGTTGGAGACTCGTGTCTTTAAGCCATTACATGCCATCAATGCAGCTAAAGGTTCCGGTCTTGATTAGATTCATCGGAACTGTTGCATGAATTGACCGTTGAGCACCGTGCTCCTTTCACACGTTTGATTCCTAATATCTTGGCAGTTGCGTCTTACCTCCGGAATGGTAGGAGGCAATCATCTGTTCGATTTTCAAGAGCGTTGCCGGTAACCTGACGGCAAAATACCGGCCCGCCAACTGGACCAGCGTAGTTTTCAAGTTGGTTGAAAAGCTAATAAGCAATGCGGTAGAGAACCAACGGAACAAATATACCCTGCTCACACCGAGCAAAATAGATTCCGTATTCTCTTTTTGTGTCAAACTAATCTACATATAGTTCGAGAAAGCTGGGCCGAAGCAGTAAGCGTTGTTTACGCTGTAGATGTACTACCTTGGGACGTTTTTAAAGCCTTTGATGTTGCTCAACACCGCAGACTCGCACTAACGGGAGATTTTACAAGACATCTGGTCGCGCTCCTAAACATGTCTGCTTGTTTGGTGAGGAGGAAAATTATTAAGCGCATTGCCTAACTTTTCAATAAGGCAAGCTGTCTTCACTGGCTCGGTAAGAGGGCCAATGTTGTTCGCTATGTACATAAATGTCTTACCTGTAATGACAGTAGTTGTTCCAGATAGTTGTTCCTCTCTCCCTTTTCTCTGAGGTCGTGAACATCGGAGAGCTTCGGGATTGAACTGAGGAACTGCCTCCGTCTGGGATGGGACGAAATAACCAACAAGTACTTACCTGGACCATAGCCTCACTTCCACTCTAACCATTTACACCCAACCACCGATGTCCAGTGAGGGTAGCTGGACACGAATTCTTCGCTCCCCGGCAAATATACAAAATCAGAGATGACTTCATGTGGTTCTGCGAAGGATCAACACATTATATTCAATAAGAATGTTTAGTACCCGACCTACCAACGGACAGGACCCAGGAACGCAATAGGCAACCAGTTATTGCATCAACCAGCGGAAAAATGGGACGCAACCTGACTGCGAATAACCGAGCAAACATACTTTTAACAAGAAACATAGCCAGTTACAAGTTGCCATTCAATGGATTGGTGGCAGTGTTCCAGGACGTGGTGGGTTTTCGCCTGGCAAGCGTTCTCCCTACAAAAGGCCACAAACGTCCGTTTAACAACACTGCAACGTGGCGTATGTGACTCGCCACCAAATAAAGTCACAGCCCATAACTTTACACTGGCAGGTCAACTAGCGTCACAATTCTACATAGGATCGTTACACTGGGACTTCTACATCTGTATATACTGTTGTCGTTTTACTTCCTACCATACGTTGCCCTTTTCCTTCCTTGTGTGCGGGCTCTTCCATTATCTTTCAGTGGATCATTCAGGTTTCTCAATCTCTTATTAGCTGAGGTCCCGTATCTCATGACAGCCAACTTATTGTTTCGCATTTTCAACATTGTACAGTTCCAATCATGGATATATGAACAATTTTCTGCGTTACTGTTACAATTGCATTATAATGTTTGTGCCGTTGTACATATCTGATCATGCCTCCATGAGCGTGCCTCGCATAGCCGAGAATAAAATATTTATTTATTTATTTATTTAAATAAATAAATATACAAATACATGGTTTATTCTCGGATTTATCAAGGCACGCCAACTCAGGCAAGATCAAAATTTACAGGCAGTTATGTTTCGCAACAGACAAGCTGCTGTATTTGTAATCGGCAGTGGCCGAAATTCGTACGGGATGTTGAGATTAAAGAAGTAATCATGAGAAACAAACTCGTCAATGGATGACGATACCTTGGTTTCAAGTGTGTATAGTGCAAACAGTATAGACACTATAAGTGTAGGGAAAACAGCATATATAGTCAGAGAGTACCTAAGCCATGTACGTGTCAAGAAAACATTAAAATATGCCGCTATTCGACCTGCCGTTACTTAGTTGTGGGCAGTAGCTTTATTCAGTGCAGTTTCACACCCGCTTCGTCACAGTGTTGTTTAACGGACATTTGTGGCTAGTTTTACTGAGAACGCTTGCCAGGCTTAAACCCACCACGTCCAGGAGCCCTGCTTTAAATCCTCTTGAACACTAATGTACAATTCGCAAAGCAGCTTGCCGTCTGATTTCAGACTCGGTTATTCGCCGTTAAGTGACTTCCAATTTTCTCTGTTGGCTGATCAGGCAGCTTGGTCCGAGCCGCCATAAGCGCTGAGGCCGTTGGAGGATGAAAGTCACGAAAGGTCGTCTGGCTGAGTGTTCAGATAAACAAAAGTTTCAAAGTTTCCTTTGACTTGCTTTTTAGATTATGTATACATTCCTGGAGTGTGCAGATAACGTGTCCAACTATCCACACTGCGCAACGATCGTGGTAGTGGATGCAGTTGCACTCCTTTGGTTTACCTCCATGCTCCATGTAGGTCCTTGTCGGTTTATTCTGGCTCGGGCAAAACGTTGTTTTTCAGTCCAATCCCAGCTCCCCAAGCATTTCCGGACCTGGTAGAAAAGGAAATGTGAGGAACAACCGACGACCGTAATCGCTAAACAATTGCGGACATCCCATGGGGTCCTGAGGCGATGCTGTGCGCTGTGGATAAACCCTGTGGATCGTCCACTTTATACTTGACGCCAATAAATCCGGCTAGGTGTGCTGTTCGGCCATTAAAAGCTGCTGGACCACTCACACGATAAGTTATCGGCAGTGGATGTCTCTTTTGTTACAGAGCAGGTTGCTTTAGGTGTCGAACGCTCATTGGCCTTTCACGCTAGCGAACATTGTAAGTAGGCTGCTTGTCGGGGTTTAGTATGATGTAGTTCATCCACCGCATTTTCTGAACTCCAACGGCCAATACTTGACAAAACTATCCTAGGCAGTTGTAAGACACCATTTGTAATATTTTATTCAAGCTTGTCCACCATGTATTATCCAAAAGAAAATAGTATTGGAGAGGGTTACTAGTTGGTACTATGTGCAAAGTCTACGGAGCCAGGCGTAGTTCGAATGCTTTAGTTGTTTTGTGATATACTCCGTGAACCACCGGAAGATAAAAAACGAGTTGGTCCTCCCTTGCCGTATTTTGAAGGTGAAGATCGACCTACTCTTAGCTGTGCTTTTTAGCCCAGTTAGTTATTTAGACTCTGCGGGCAACCACTGAGGTTGCATAAACCACGGTCTGATCCGATTAGGACCGGAACTCGTCTGCCGCGCCGTTATAGTGCGCTGGAATTTACTTCCATATAACGTCCTTAGGTAGCCTACTGTTAAGTGTTTCGCGCGTCAGCTCCCGCCCCTTGGGTGGAAACAAAAAGCTTACCGTTTTTCCAGACTGCCGCCTATTCAGTCTTCATTTCGTATTTTAACGACTAAAATATCTTAGTATGCACCTTTTTAGTTCACCTCATTCTCTTCCTGCACGCTGAGTTTATTGTACTACTTTCATTACGTAACCGGCCTAGCAGGGACTGCTGTGGCAAAGTACGTTGGCAATAGTTAGTTGGAAAGCGTGTAATGCGGCCTTTGATTTAGGTTAATCGGTGTTTCAAGGTCCTCCGTTAACGCCTCGTTCAAGGACCCGTTCGAGGTAACACTCAAGGGATAATTAAATCCCCTTGCACCTGAACTACGTCGCGCACACATTTGTCGTAGCCAAGAGGTTCTAGGCTTTGCCTGTGTAAACCCTATATAATTACTATTTTGTTGCACGCTTACGCGACCTGGGTGTGTTGTTCAGTTTGCTAGCTTTCGGCTAGGTTCGACGTCTGCTTGGCGCTTGTTCTGCGGGGATGATCTGTGCCGGTAAGTGTTGAATGTATAACCTCTTTCAAATCGCATCTAAACAATCTATTTCTGCTTCTTCCTTTTTGACTTTAGCTACTGCTAGTGTTAATGCTGTGGTGGCTGAAGTCGAACCTCATCAAGCAGACTAACAAGCCTGCTGGGTTTGTGCAATAAAATTTTTTCTTTTTATGTTTTTTATTAAGTTTGAGCTTCCTTCTGTATTGTACCGTTCGTCTCAAGCAACCGTATACGGGTTTTACCTTGACTTCTCGCTTGCGCCGTGACCCGCATGCATCTGTTGCTTTCGTCCGTCAAGCACTTGTAAGCTTTCTCTTGGTTTCTCGTTTTCAGACAGACAGTACCGCAGACTCACGTTACATGCTTTGAAGCAGGGGTATTTTGTACTTTGAGTATTCCGACTTGAGAAACCTTCGTTCTTCCCCTCCAATTCAACCCCCAAACTGACGTGTTGCTCTAGCATCAACCGACCACTTCTGCATCAGCCCAGCTTATTCAATGTACTTGACGATTACGAACTATGAATGGAACAAATGTGTAGCTATTTGTCCGATGTGGGCCCATGTGACCATTGGCAGTGCATAGCGACTGTTCTCAGTGGCTGGGCCGCAGTTCAGTTGTTAGTTTGCAGGTTACCGCAAAAGGTGCCTTCAGAGACTATTTGGTCAAACCATCCTTGCTTGTTTGCAGCCAAAACTTTACCTGCTGTTTATTTCCATCCCTGTTTCGCCCAACAGCAGCTGCCATAAGAGAACGCTCAGCGTCACTTCGGAAGCTAGCACGAACTCGCTGAAAATATATATCCCAAAGCTTTGCAAGTGAGACTTGAACAGTATGTGCTTGGTCGTTTTAAGGTTGGTTACGCACCCCGATCTTTTCATGAATCTCAGCCGTATGACACAGGTCACTCGCAAAATCTGTCGATATTATTATCAGTCACAAAAGCCTAGAAGACGCGGTCGCGTGCACGAAATCGTTTATCAAATGGTTCGAACACTGGTCCGACTCAATGCTTCCTTAACTGCTGGACGCAGGCAAGTTGCTCACGGGAACCGAAGCAAATTTTTAAGCCGTCTGAGGTTTGGTACGAACGCCTAGCGATTCCGCCACTAAACCCCAGTGAGGTACGCAAGCAGTCTTGGTGAGCCACATTCCTCTACTTCGCTACCCATATGTCCGTCCACATTTACTCATTCAACGTGTGCGCTCACCTTTTCAAGTAGTATAAACGGTTGTCCCGTTAAAATGCTAATTGACACAAGCGCGACTGGTTGTGTTCTACGCACAGGTTTTTGTAAGCTGGCAGATGTACTGGATGGCGGATTTAGCACTTAGCTCACAACGACCAATGGGTAATATATTCCAACTCACGCATCGTACACAAACGTATCCAACGGGGATCAGTAATTGCTGTGTGATTCCATCCTTACCTCACATATCTATGACGCTATAGTAGTAATTGATTTGCTGGGGCCCATGTTGCTTGTATCGAGGCTAGAAAGGGTACGATCAAAGTTCGTTAGGAAGATCCTTCTTAGTGTTGTCTTCAGAATTCTGCCAGCGAACTGCCACGCTCTGAGCCCATGAACAGGGATTAGGGTGACTCACTTCTGCGTAAAGCCGAAGCTGACACAGTGGGTAAAGAAGGTTTAGCGGGTCTAGTGCGTCAGTGGTCCGATGCCTTCGACGTTAAGTACCAGCGCCCAGGAAGAATAAATGTACTGCAACACAGCATGGATACATGACCCTGTACGACTACATGTGGGCGTATTCCAATCCACTATAAGCCACCGCTAGATAAATGGTGAGCGTTATGTCATAGCAGCATTTTATTCAGCCTTTGGCGCCGCCACCGATCGTGCGTGTAAGGAAGAGGGACGGTGCTTTACGATTACGTGTTTAGAGGGTTGCCTATTCCGGGAGCCCAGAGAGCGATTCCAGAAGACAGATCGAGTTGCAGGGAAACTTTTATTGGTTCAGCAAAAGATTCCCTGTTAGCTAGCTATAAATGAACGACACCGTGGACGCTCTAGCTAGGGGAACGGATCAAGCACAGCACACAGAGCAGTCGCGCGTTGCAACCGAAGCGAGCGCCAAGCAAAAATGGCGATGAGCAAGTAAAGCATTCGAACTCAGCAATCAGTTCAACAAACCACACCGGTTGCCTAAGTGTACAATTATAGAATTTTGGTTAGAATTTTACACAGGCAAACCGGGGAATCTCCAGACTGCTACACGTGTAAGTTTTCGTATACTGAATGCCATCACTCGGCGCGATTGGTTTACTCTGCCAAAGATTAATATCACTTGAAGAGCAGCGGCCGAAACTCAACAGTTTCTCAAACTTGACGTGACATCAGGTTACTGACAAGTTGAAATACGCCTGGCAGATAAACTCAAAACCGCGTTTGTAGTTACCTCGAACATATATGAATTTGCAAACCTGCCGTTCGGTCTCACTAATACTCCAGCTACACTCCAGAGGCCGCTGTAATAGGTCTCGAAGAGGTAGCCCCCATCGTTGCTTAATTAACCTGGATGACCTTGTGCAGAATCGCTTAGTTTATGGGCATAAAGAACGACTAGCTGACGTTTTGTGCAGGCTTCCTGCCGCTGGGTTAAAGCTCAAATAAAATATGCAACTTACAACGTGGATAAGAGCTTTTTATCGGCCACAACATTTCTGACCTGGGATTTAATGTTGAACATCCAGTAATAGGACTGATACTTACCTGTTTGACACCCACTACTGCTCAAAGAGTTGGAAGTTTCTAGAGGCTGACGTCGTATTATTGAAAGTTTGTCAAAGATATCGCTGCGATTGCAACGCCTTTACGTTGCTTGAGAGAAACGGCAGGCCATTTTGTGGACTAATGAGGGTGCGACCCTACTGGCAACGTTGAAGTATGCGTTATCGTCCCTGCCAATTCTTGCGCATCCTGACAACACGCAAAATACGGATCACATTTTATAATTAAATAAATCATATTTTATTCTCGAATTTATCGAGGTACACCAAAGCTGGTATGAGCAAAATTTGCAAGCAATTTGGTTGCGCCGCCGATATGTTACAACGCGCTTAATCGGTTGTGGTCAAACTTTGTACAATTTGCGGAAACATTCGTAGCACACATGAGGAGCAAAGTCCTCAGTGGGGTGGGGCCCAAATGGTTTCATGTGTGCTTTGAGTAACTAGAAAATGTACAGCAGGTGGATCAGTGACAGTATATGAGAGTAACTTTATTATACGTAACTGTAAAATAGTGAAAATGTCGCTAGTCGATGTTCCAGAGTGCAACACTGGGCGGTGACTTTATTTACTGGCGATTCACCTCCGCCACGTCACAGTGTTGATAAACGGAATGTTGTGGCTTTTTATAGGAGGAAAGCTTGCTAGGCGAAAATTCACCACATCTTGTAATCCTGTCTTCGACCGCTTTTAACGGTCATGTCCAACTAGCAAAGCTTCCAATGAACCACTTTTCATTTAGTAATTCGAGGCCGAAGGCCATCGCTGATAGCTAAACAAATGGGAAGTCGGAGCCCAATCTGGTTATGTGATACGGCTGTAGGATAATACTATATCATCATCGTGTAGGGAAAAAGAAGTGTACAGCTTCTGCCAGCCGTTAGTTGGATAAGCGGAAGGCGGTGTTCGACCAGACACGAAATATTGGCCTCGATTTACTTTTTGAACCACCTTTGCCTTTATTTGTCTTGCCATCCGTTTATTGTTCGAACCGACCACCTATCACTCTAGTGGTGGCAACATTTTCGTGACCCGCAAGCACAGGACGGACGCTGGCAAAACAGCTACAGGTACACAAGTTCACCTGTCAGTATCTGTCAGGTTGACTATACGGTAACGCCGACGCGCTATCTCAACTTGCAGCAGACCCTGAGCAACTTGTCAGGTTGTTTACTATGGAAACAGGCGAAGTTTGAAACCCTCTGCAAGCTTCTGAGCCCGGCTTTAGGTTCATATACTCAAGCCAATGCACTAGCGTAACCAAACTGACTGTGAAAGAGATACCAAGACTGTAGAAAGCAGCTTGAAGCTTGTGGAATCATTGCTCAGACTACGTAGTGTATGATAACGCGTTACACCTACGTTCTCGTCAACGTGGCCCACTTAGACTTATTTTTTCTAGGTATAAGATACACCATGGTGTCACACAGCTACATCTGAAAGTCAGCCGCAGAGACAAGCGCAAGGCTGATGCAGCGCTTTATCACCGATTTTGGTGGCCACACGTACATCAGATGTTACCGCTTTTCTAATAATGTGACAGTTGCCAACACGAAAATGACAAACTATTCTCCCGAAACCGCTCTGTGCCCAGTAGCAGCAAGAGAGCCAAATCGTCGACCCGAAATCGATATCATGAGACCATTATCACCTAAGAACAAGAAGAAGACTTATAGTTTGTTAATGGTCGACTGCTTTACTAAATATTGTGGGGTCACGCCCCTAAAGCACAAACGTGCTTGCTCGCTTGCATCGGCTGTTGTGAACGAATGGCTTTGTCGCTACGGTGCACCAAAAGCTGCCTTCATTCAGACCAAGGATCGACGTTCGACGAGCCCAGGTTGAAGGACATCGGCAAGTTGTTAAATACAGCGAAACCACTGACTACACCTTCACATCCCCAAGGCAATGGGTTGGTCGAAAGGATGAATTAAATATCGAAGAGTTTGCTGTGAGCCATAGTAGAATAGGAATACGCTGGCGCATGAGATGAGTGCTTCCCAAAATTCCTTCTCGCCTACAGCTTCTCGGTACCCAGCTGCACCGGTTCTCGCTAGCCTACTTACAACTGGCTTATCAGTTACGAACCGTTGACGTCGCAACTTGATTATGCTAGCAGAAACCATTAACCACGACGAATACGTTCGGAAGCTCAGACAGCAGCTGTGTAGCTCGTTGCAACCGGCGCGCCAAAACATTCCGTAATCACAGCAATATCAGCAGATATGTTATGCTCGTGATGCTTACGGCCCCAAATATGCGGTAGCAGAGTATGTCTATCTCCGTAGACCGAAACCGCCGCCCGGTACACAAGCAAAATTTCCCCATCCGAGGCAGAGATCATATGTCACAGTGCACCCACAAACTAGTAATGTCTTTGTGTTTCAGGACCCTGCCAAGACGCACGCCGGTGTTGACGGTTCATTACAATCAGCTGAAACCTTACCAGTACTCACAAGTACACGATAAGCCCACACCGTGCCCAAGGCCGGCTTTCCAATTCCGAAAAATAGAGTAGAGGTGCCTGGCAAGGGCGAGTTGGGTAGTGACTCAGTGCACTGTGGACAGTGCCCTTCCCGATAGATTGGCATCGTGTGACGGTAAGTGCTGAATTTACAACACCATCCGAATTTCACCTAAACCATCTATTTCCGTTTCTTCCTTTTGGCCTTTAGATATCGCTAGTGTGAATACTGTGGAGGCTGAAGCTGAACATCACCAAACAGAGCAACGGTGCTGCTGGACCTGTACAATAACCCTACTTCACTTTATGTTTTTGGTGACCTTGAGCTTCCGTTTATAATGTGCCCTTTCTCGCAATCCACTGTATATGGTCTTTGCGCCGTGATCCGCATGTATCTGTTGTGTTAGTCCATCGAACATTTGTAATCTCCCTCTTGGCTGCTGGTTTTCAGAGAGACCGTGCCGCAGGACTTACGCTACAACTCCACGTGGATCCAGCATAGGCAAGCAGTGTGACGGTTTGTGGCTGAGACTAGCAGGCCGTCCATGTGCGCGCGATTTTAAATAGAAGTAGGCCCTATAAATTTACTTCATTTTAAAAGCTTTGCAAAAGATGATTAAAACAAGTTCTATAGTTTAGCATATTAGTATGGGTTCTTTATGCAATGTAGGCATAAGGGTATGTAATATAACAAGTATAGTACACAAAATTGCATAAATATAGATGAAAGTGTGCACATTAAAGTTTGTACTTTGTACTTTATATTGGTATTTTGTATTTCCTAATTAACTATGCACGCAATTTCAAAAAAGCGTCATGATAATTCCTGACAAATTGCAGAATGTCTCAGAAATCTAAAACGCGATAGGTGGTGGCAAACTTATAAGTTATTTCATCTCCAGCATGCACCGCATAAAGTAAATACTTGGAAGTTAACTGCTTCGTGGAGCATGTTGGACCAGGTTAATTAATAAAATGTTTGTTGACCCGCTGCCTGACTTTATCTTTGACATGACGAAGTTACCTCTAACGTTAATGCGGTTTAGCTGGTGTGCACATGACATTGTGGTGTTCCCTGATGTTAGGGGACCATTCAGTGCCTACCCGGCGGGATTTAAAATACCGGCTGCTGTCAACCTGGACAGTTTAGTTTTGTGTTTGCTATATATATGCGCAGTTAGGCCACCTTTTATTTTGAAATGTTAATGGTGTTTTTAAACGAACACCAAAAACAGAAGCATGCAGTGTTAAATGATTATTTCATGATTTGCTGTTAAATGCAAAATTTAATATATAACGGTTAATAAGTGGTTAACTATAAAGCTGAATATGTAATAACCTATATGATGCCAAGTCCTGGGGTCGTTATATTAAAAGAGGTGGGTGCAAACTTTCTAAGTGGTCCCAAACGTGTGTGCGCAGGCGCAGTCCATGTGCCCTATACATACTCATTGTCTGGAAAGTATAGTAAATTAGAAATGAAAGCAGTGGTATAAATGCATTAGGAACGCATTTTACAGTGTATAAGAGCTACCACTTAGATATATGCTGTGAGCTATGTGAACTTGGTTTCCATACTAACCTAAAACCTGCTGCATGGATGATGTTGGAATGCGGAGAAGCCTTCCTGTGGAGATCCAATCGTAGAACAACTTTCAAGTTAGAAATTTTGTACGTCCTCAGTGCAGGAAATGTCGCAATCTCTGCATTGCACCAAACCCATTCTATGTGCCGCCGGAAAAAGTACAAAAGGTGATGCCCAAGGGTTGGAACCCAGGCCGCACGGCCAGCAATCCAGCACGCTACCACTGCGCTATACTAGTCCTTACTGTCATATTCCTCCGGTCCGACTTTCCGAGCTCTTCCGTGTCCAAATATTATGACGGGCCGCAATGGACCCTTAGTGCTAAAGCACATAAGAACTACCTCGTAGACGACTAAGCGCTTAATCGCCTAGTAAGCTGTGAAGATAAGGAAGTAGCTAAGGAAGCAGCGAATGGGGAAAGAAATTCCCAGAGAGGAATAAGTATAGAAGTGTAACATGAAGCAAAACTGATCCACCTCTGCTAACGTGTCACCCGTGGACCGGCTACATTATGCTCACTTTTAGCAGGCGCTGTACTCGGCCCCCATAATTGCCGATATAAGCATCATCTTATGCACTGTAAGTGACATTGAGCGCAGTAGCTAGGGATTGGTAGCTTAACGACCAGCAGTACGATGGCACAAACGTTCAGTATTGTCGCAAGGATTACAAACTAGCTTCATGGACCTTTGTCTTGGGCCGGCAGTGTCCCCAATTATGTAGTATTCCTCCGATCCGACCATCCAAGCATCTCTGTTCAAATTGTGTGAAAGGTCGCAATAGACATTTAGGGATGCGACACAAAAGAAATACCTCGTAGATCGCTGGATGATCAACCGCCTAGTTAGAGTCCGATGTAGTAAGCAGCTACACGCTCCATGCCCCTTATAAGTTAGCTGAATTCCTGCACGTACGTTAGCTGTACCATCGTCCAGTACTGCATAGCTGCTGTACCATAGCAATACCCTTGGCGTCCTATTGCTTGCTGCTCGCGTATTCAAAGGTCCATAAAGTAAACAGTTCGTTGTACTCCGGCCAGATAGCAAATGATTCTTCCCCTCCATTTACCTACACGTTCGGTTTATGGTGACCTCTTACTAAGTAGTTGTGCAATGAGCACTCAGCGACCTACGTGCTATTTACTTTCAGTAGCAGCCCACCAGAATTATCAACACCTACCTATGTACTGGACACGGAAGATATCGGGATCCTCGGTCGAACGCGTACCAGCTAGATAAATGTCCGGCCAGTTCCCGACAGCAGGCCTTGAGTCTGCATCGTTGAGCTTAATGGTGGTCTTTAACAATCCAGGAGGCGGTAGGATTTCGCTTGGCAAGCCTTCTTCCCATAATAAGCCACAGATGTCCGTTTAACATGACTACGACGTGGCGGATGTGACTCACCACTGAATCAAGTCCCTGCAAATCATAATACACTGGCAAGCCCATTAAATAAATAAAATAAATAAATAAATTTTGTATTCTCGACTAAGCGAGGCACGCCTGCGCAGGCATGATCATGTTATGAGTACAAAATGTGATCAGTTAATGTACAATGGGATTGTTGCATATGTTTAAATATGAATGTATGTAAGTTTGCATGTAGGCGTTTTTAGCTTCGTTTATGGGATTGGTAAATTTTTCCTGTTGTTTTGCTTGAATGTGTTTGAAGGTGTCGCCAGTGCTAAATGGAGGCTTCCTATCTGTGGACTTGAGGCGATTGTCCGGATAAGCGATGGGTGACTTTAGTTAGTGGCGAGTCACAACCGCCACGTCACAGTGTTGTTAAAAAGACTTTTGTGGCTTTTTATAGGGAGAACGCTTGCCAGGCGAAAACCCACCACGTCCTGGAACACTGCCGCCGAACTATTTGCTGGAAGGGGTAAACCCCAACCACCCAGCTGGCACCACGAGGAGGTTGTTCGGCCAGCCAGCCATATTACCATCTTTTCTTGACACGTACAACAATAAGACATACCCTGTATACATATACCGTATCCCCACACACTTATAGTGCCTTGACTGTTTGCACTATGCGCACTTGAACCCAAAATATATTCATCCACTGCTGACTTTATTTCTCATGTGCACTTCCACAATCACCGCAACCTTACGTCTTTCGACCATTGCCGATTACCTACATAGCAACCTGCCTGTTGCGAAAAATAAACTCCTATAACTTTTGATCATACCTGGTTTGGTATGCCTCGACAAGGCAAGAATAACCCAATTATTTCTTTGTTTTATTTATTTTACCACACTGCTTGACGTGGAATCTCGAGAACCTAGCCCACCGCGCTCCTCAGTTGTACACCAGCAGATCGTAGACCAGTCGCATGCTAAACGTTTAAGGATCCTGCCAAGTCCTGTCAACGGTCATTGAACCTGGATCGTTATTATGGAGGCACTCATTAAGATTCCCGTTGCCACACTGGTTGTCGTCAAATCTCGCGAAGCGAGCAAGCCGTACGCTTCCGCTTTTTGGCCACAGCTTGGCTGCCAGACGCATAGTACGGAACATTTACTTGTACATTGGTAAGTTCATTTAACTCTGAATTGCGTCTTGCACGATTGTGCAGCATAAAAGTGGATTTGTGAAACTGCTTTCGAAGTAAAAGTATAACCTTCTGTGACATTTTAATAAATAAATACATAAAAAAATAAGAAAGTAACGGAATAAAAACAAAAAGCCAAAGTTAACAGTACTGAGCCTAAATTAGTCTGTATTGGTGCGCATACTAATGTAAGCTCCTTCATTTTTAGGAGAATATGTACTCAATGATACGGAGCTGTATACCAATGGTTATACCAAATTTTGGAACATATATCTAGCTGCTTTGGCAAAATTGCATTGCAGAACTCCCGCCTGACGAACACCTTTTCGGCGTTGTGGCTACATGGCTTTGCATGCCAACAGACTCGTCCGTCACTGGTTTTGAACAGCTCACGCTGATACATACATCATTAGATGCGTTGATCAACGCAGCTATGGGAACATTGGTGCCCGTTTTCAGGGAATCCGACATAACGCTTTAAAGTACAATGAGAAACAAGTAACAAAACGTAAAATTGTCGTGCCGTTGCCTGCAGAGCAATACCAGAAACAGGTACGGCGTAGAAAAGCGTGCAGAACGGATAGCAGAATAAGGTACGGGGAAAACAATCAGAGGCTGAACCCGAAAAAGATGGACAACGGTTGGAAAGTACCGAAGAACGTGTAGGAGGTAATTATGGAAAGAGACGATCCAAACGTTTTCGGTTCGAGCAAACTTTGACAAAAGCCATAGTATTTTGCACGACTGTTGCAAAGCTTTACAAATCTGTCATCTGAACGTAAGGCTTCAAAAGTAAGCGTACTCGAAATTTTTGTTTACCGCCGAGGAGATGGAAACCAACAGCATCTCTCATGGATTCGGTGAAGAATCACCTGTATACCGTTTACCTTCTCAGTGCTGCACCGCACATGTTCCTTAAGTTATCTCCATGTCTGCCCAATTTATGTAACTCGTGAAAGCTGAGCTGCTGCACTGGACAACGGTCACAATATCGACGTGCGTTTCGTTAACTTCTCGAAAGCCTTTGCCACTGTCCCACATCAACAACTCTTATTAAAGTGAACAGTATGAGATATCTGAAGATGGCAATAAATAGCTGTGCGTTCCTAGAGGTGGAAGAACATTGTGCGCATGGGACATAGCCTTTCGCGGAGATAAGCTAATCTTACCGGCGTTCCACAGAGCTCTGTTGTAGGGACGCCTTTTTCTCGATTTATAGCAATAGTCTACTACAGGAGCTTAACGTAGCTTTGTTATTGATTTCCAATGACCTCAGGTTCTGGACTGCGGACGCGATAGGTCCTGCGGATTAACACTGCAAACTTTGGAAGCTAACGGGCACCCATATCTCATTAGTCGTTACCCAGGCCTCATTAGACTGAGCTCAGGTGGCCAACTCACTCTGCGCACTGCGCTGGCCTGTTATGAGCAGATTCGCCTAGCCACCTCTTCCAAACCGATCAACCTTGCGTCACCAATGCGAGTGTTTATCTGGTATCTGTTAACTCTGATAGCTGCATACCCAAATGAAGTCAAAGCAGACGGCCGGAGACCCATGATTGCTTCTATCCAGCAGCTTAACCATGCTCATGTTTGCAGACCTGTAACAACGTCCGGTGTCAAACAGATGCTGAATGCTAACCGGAGACTTGCAAACGTCACCCTACAAATCTTGCCTGAAAACGTCATTCTTATCACCCCGACTTCGCAGATGAGGTGTGCGAAGCAATAGCCAGCCTCTGCAGCTCTGGAGCTCGACGAGAAACGAAGCGCACTTCTGTTCAACATACCCGACGAAGTCTCCATTAAAGCGTTCAAACAGACGGTAGCCGCATTCTGCGGAAGCAAGTCGCAAGCGCTAGTAGCTAACCGGCTTTCAAAACACATCAGTCGCTATCCAGCCCCATTAGGCAAAGCACAGGTGATCAACTCAAGCTGCGCACTGCCATAGTCATTAATGTGAAAATTTGCTTAAGCACCTATTTCAAACAGATGGAATTTGGCGCATCAATTCTGGAGGTTTCACCTGACCCGAACGTCCTTGCTGTTTCTACTCTTTTCCTTGAGCTGGCAGGTTGTTCATCTGTCCTGCCACCTCTATTCTGAGTTTCCTGCTAACGGTGTTTCACTGTATTTGCCATCCTCTACTTCTGATCCTACTGAGGTGCATTTTTAGCCTATGTCAAGTTTAGGCAATACCAGCCCACCTTGTTTAATTTTGGTTGCTATTAATCGGCTTCTGGTGGCTATCTTTGCTCACCCCTTCCCTACATTTGTAGGTGCATCAACACACAACGCTTCCTTCACTTCGTCATTAGAGCCAAGGTAGCTTGGCTGCATCTTTTCAATCCCGATTAATAATGCTAGGTCACTATATAACTATATACATATTCCTCGTCCCCTAATATGTATGTCTGAACTAGATATACTTTTCAGCACCTAAACCTGGTTCACACCATATGATTGTGACAAGTACTCTCCCTATGGCTCCCGACGCTTCGCAATGTCGCACACATAAGAAAGGCTTTGGATGCGCTATAAATAAAAGAGTCCTTTCCAGATGTTGCCCTTCAGGCGCGGAACCTTAATGCTGTGGAAGATTCAGGTTGGGTTTTAGCTAAATTGCATGGGCCATCGTTCTTTGGCTGCATCTGTAGGGCGCCCGATAGTTCATCCACTAATAATTTCGCGGTTTTGGAGGCATGCAAACGAGCTATGCACTTCCCGTACTATTGTAAACTGCTTCCAGGGATTTCAACATGCCAGATGTCGGCTGGCTTACAACAAGCGCACCGGCAAAGTATGCAATGCTACCTTTAAGTATTCATTTGGTTGGATGAACTCAGTGAATTTCTTTACCAACTAGTGCGAAACCGCTAAATATGCTTTTCAGTTGTATATAGCCGAAGTAAAAGCAGTAGTGGCTGATGACTTTCCTGGAAGTGAGCACAGGTGGTTCATTGTTCAATACGGTTAGAATGCAGATCTACATAGATGATTAACTATAATTAGGTAGTGCTAGGCCATCCATACAACTCTATAAATTTAGCTACGTTTTCAACGCCCTTGTGAACACGCAAAATGAAGGTAACTTTTCATACTGATGCCGCAGCTGAATCAACCAAAATATTGTGCACTGAGTTGTTATCTGTCCTGGAATAACAGCTCCCTACTACACTCAAATGCATAACAATCAGCGTGCAGCTTTTATAATCAAACACTCAAGAAGACGCGAAAACTGCTAATACTGCAGTAAGATAAGTTGACCTGTGTACTGGAGAGACCGATTTGTTCTTAGAACTATCAAACCAAATTCGGCTCCATCAGATCCGCCAAGGACGCAATGCACTAGCGTGCGGAAGCAAATTTCGCATCATTGGTCTACTAGCCCTATAAGCTTGATGGGAGCTTCCAAGTTTTGCCTCTCGAATCCGCTACAAAGGTATTCAGCTCGAAGTAACGTCATCCTCTCCCATTTCGCATCACTCGGTCCATATGCCAAGGCTTTAATAGTGGTCTAGGTACGCCTGGCCAGCGCAAAACCCAAGTCCACGCTAGATTCCCTTTGTTGCTTTCCTTTCATTCTTATGCCATTTCGACCAGTCCGGTCTCTGATGCTCCAAATGCCTATAAGTCTCCAACCAATGCATCTCTTCTTTTGCGCATTGGCTGTTATTGACTAAGGTGCTCATTGGTAGAAGTAAGAGCCTCATGATATTTGCCTCCGTCTGATTCATTCTCTGCATGCTTGGTCCTAGCTACCGAAATTGAAATTTTTGGTCTCAGTTTGTGTTTTGACCCTCGGCTCCACTACCAAGGTTATTAGCCCACCTTAACGTCTGCCCTCTCATTCACATCCTTGCCTATTCTATTTCCTATATGGCTCTATTCTACTACCACGTCTTGATTACATCGTACTCTGTAGTGTTTACAGCCCCGTCTATCGGACCAATATCGTTCTTATTCCACCCGCACCAGATTCTGAGCACTTAAACTTTTTCGGGTCTTATGCACTCCTATGCTTAACCATACTCTACTGCACGTTGGTTCGGCACCTCTTCTGCGCAATAGCGCAACTCTTCAGTAGTGGTCTAGTTAACCCTAACTTTAGCGCAACATCCCAATCCTCAGGTGAAACACTTAGCACTTGGCGGTGCTGGCTCTATTGTTACCTTACACTTGGTCACTTCCACAGCCGGCACTACTGTCGTTTCCGCTCTACAGCTGTTGCAAATATTGCTGCCTGTTTTCTCTCTTGCATACAACGCCTATGCCTGTCAATCTATGCCGAGCCCACTAAAGCGTGCCGCTCCTGTATATTAATTCAGCAGGCAGCTTGCAACGCGCTAACCAGCAGAGCATTTGACTTTGACATTCCAACGTGGATGACGACCACAGAGTGGCACACCTAGCATCTTTTGGGGCTGCTGCTCACACTACTGGTATTCCTGGTCCCTTTCAGCGCTAGCTCTACTACTATTTTCTCGCTACGGTCGTAGTATTCATGCCCCTCTCGCGCCTGGTTTTAAGGTTGAATGTCTAGCAGCTGGCGGTTCTCCTCAGCCTTAACCCGACTCCCAGTTTCGCACCTTCCTGCCGTCTGTTTGACACTTTTGGCGCACTGTAGAAATCCTTGTCTTTTTCCGCTATTCCGAGCCTCTTCAGGGCTGGTTTTGCAACTGTATTCTCGCTACGGCTGTTGTATATAAATCGCGTTCTCCTCACAAGTTTGACACTCCGTCTCGCTCCTGCACCCAGCTGTTTTTCTAGCATCCGATTACTGAACATCTTACGTTAGTATTTCCACGGGCCTCAAAATCAGCATAGTAACTCCACTGGCTGTCATCCATGTGCGAACGATAAGCTCTACCACTGTCGACCGATCGCTCAACCTACATCTAAAGCGCATACTAAACCACCTACTAGGTACTTCTGATTCCCTCAAGTAATTTACCAGTTAACAAAGGCTGATACGTTTGGTTTCCACACAGGACAACTTTTGCGTACGCTGGGCCACTTCGGACAGCATTCGTCTCTCACATTCAACAAATCTCGGGTAGCGTGCTTGCATGCAAAATTACAGATAGGCTTTATGACATATTCGGTCTTTCCATTGCTTTTAACGAGCACAACGTTACCATAAATTTTATATTTATACAATAACATAGTCCTGTACATTTTCCTTGGCAATTGGCTCGGTCCGTTTTTCTTCTCTCTTGTTCTAATGGATAACATAACCGACACGGTGGTGTATGGCGTTAATGGAAGAAGGACAGTGGTACTCCCCTACTGTTGTAGATCTCACGTACAACTGGATGGAATCATTGCCCTTGCCGTAGGTCAGTGAACATATGACCGTCCACTGAGCCATAGATGTAAGTCTGCGGAAGTGTGATCTTGAGCAATAGGTAGGGGCCGGTGGGGTGAGGTGGATCCTTTCGCCCCTGATGGAGTTACCAGATGCAATGCTGCGGGAATGACATGTTACAAGATATAGTGATATGCAATCGCTTAGGTGTGCTGCACATTCCCTTCATTTGTATGACTTGTGCGGCGGTATTGCCAGTGAATATGGGGTCACCGCTGTTAGGATATCACAGGAAGAATACGTCTAGTAAATACAACTCCATGCTCTTCTCTAATTACCTTCGGAAATAGCATAACAACAGGTTTGTGTCAGCCGCGGGACATTTATTGCTGCAAAGGAAGCATGCGTTAGTTGCGTTGCACCACCGGAAGCTACATCAACACACCTCATATGCATGGGAGACGCAAATACATCAACGTGGGGTGCATGTGGATAGGTGCAGGTTTCATCAATGGAGCCGTCCCACACTCCTTCAAAAGGGAACACCAGCACTTTGTATTAGGGGCTAAAGAGCACGGAATGTGGAGGCTGAACGGAGCTAGGCTCCAGGCGTAGGGCACGGAACCAATGTTTGAGGGTGGCAGAGACATCGCGCCCGTGAACTCCTTCCCCTCAAACAGGAACCATGGATATGTGTAAGAATACAACGTTGCCTAACAGGTAGGTAATTAAACGATGAACGGCAAGGCACGGAAGATGGGGCATGCGTAGGGAACAGTACATGTGCACGCCGACTGAGTGAACTTGTGAAGACCCTTGAACGCAGAAATAAGGGGCATTTAGGATGGGTACATGTAGACGTAAGGTCGACATGTTGGTTAACGCCATACTTATAGCAAATGCTTACGGCTGACATGTATGGCGTCATCGCTATTACAACCATACGTACAGTGAGATGGTAGATGTTACGGGTACCCAAACATGTACGTGGGAACGTAACGTATAGTACATAGATGTGTACGCTGAAATGAGTCCCTGGTGGAAACCTTGTCTGCAGGTGTATAGCAGCATTAAAGCGGAGCGGTCCATGGGAAGACAAATGCACGCGGCAAGTATGAGTGCAACGTGCACAAAAGGTCACTAACCTATGGTACTGAGACGCGTTTCAATGAGGTTAATGTGTCATCTCAGGTAAATGGGAATGGTAGGCTGGCAGGCATATACCGCAAGCCTGACTGCGTCAAAAGTTCACGTTGACGTTATCCTTTATAAGGGGATAATGATAGGGTATGATAAACGGCGCCAGGAAAAGTTGCTGCAACGGTGGCATATGATTTTAAAACCATTCACAAATATTCCCGAACTCGCGGGTGAGCAGGTTAATGGCTCCTTACCCACGAAGCGAGAACACTGAGAAATGGTGTGCGGATACTTTACAAGATAACTGCAATGGCGCGACGCGGCAATTATATGGGTGGTTAGTGGTGTCTTACCCTTTTGGCGTAAGGTAACTGACGGTGTGGAGTTCTGGAAGCTATAGTTAACCGTTGGCAGAATCAGGTAAATGGGATCGTTGGAGGAGAACCTGTAAAATGGAACCTTGGGTGATGACCCCGTGTGATGAGATACAAATGCGGCAATCCTAAGCTTTCGAAGCAAAGGTAAGCGGAGGATGTAGTGCAGCACTCACCAGCAACCGTTGGCTAGTGCGCGTGCTGTCACGTAAGAAACTAGAAGATGCGTTGCCGCGACAAGGAAAGCACCGTGCGCCTCTTCACTGAACACCTTGCAAACCTGTGGACAGGTATTCCCTATTTCCATGCATGATGATTGATTGCGAGGAAACAAGCAATCTGACCATCAGGTGTAAAGTCAGCAGTGCAGTGAACTGCCATACCCCATCCTTGTTATTCCAAATGTATATGCGGACCTGAAACATCCTCCATGAACGGGAGCAGACGTACTATACATAGAGATAAGTACCCTGAAATGAGCTGGTGCAAGTAACTTATGCCAGTCATTGTATAATTTTGGTAAACGGTAACAGTGCATGGCGGAACAAATCCACGCGACAAGTAGGAATGCGATGTTCCCAATAGGTTACTAACCAGTGGTATTGCAAGGCGTATCGCTGACGTAGATTTCCCCACTACGGTAAATGGGAATGGTACCCCGGCGAGCGGGTTGCGCAAGCGTCACTGCGTCATACATATCCGGTGGCGTTATTCTTCATGAGGGCGAAGTGCAATGGTGTGTTAAACCGTACGACGAAAGGTTTATGCCCTGGTCACATATGAAGTTTAAACCATTCACAAATATTACCGACCTCGCGGTTGAGCTGGTGAATGGCTCGTTACCCACAAAGCGATAACACTGAGAGATGGGTTGTGGATCCTTCAAACACGTAGCGTTACATTTCCGTGGAACCTCCTCACAGGGCACCTGCAATGGAAAGACGCAGGAAATGTCATTGCAAATTGATGTTCATGACTGCCAACGGTACATACATTAGGACGTTGGTAAGAGGGCCTTGTAGTTCCGGCAGACAGGGATATGGATACAATAACATGGTTCTGATGAACAACGTAACATCACAGAAAGCAGGGGACACGTGGGAGGCAAATAAACTAAATGAGGTATGAAAGCCGCCTAAAGGGAGGTGCATAGCATTGCCTGACCTGGATGGTGTAAGGGAACGGACGGTGTGAGGTTACTAAGACGTACTGCTAACGGCAGGTAGATGCAAGTAAATCGGGGCAGAAGATACGAACTTGTGCTTTTAACCCACCATGTGGCAGTTATGTCGCGCCGCCGCCATAGGTGCGAAGGTTAGCGGAAGCGATTGGAACCCTCCGTAAACCGTTCCTCATCTCATCCTCAATGGCGATGTCTGTTATACAACTTCACAGGTGTTTACATTTCTGAACAAAGGTAGCATGTCACCACAAGTGGTCCGCGCAGGTGATCTCTGTCAATGTTTGATGACTGAGATAAATTCGCAGTTGCCAATCTTAGAGGCGCTTGGTGTGCCTCCTGATAAAGTTTATGGAGAGAGGACGAGGTACCAAGGTAAGGTAAGAGTGCCCACAGGTTCTGCGTAGCTTCCAGTCCTCTGGGAATATATCACAGGGACCCTGCAGAAGAACCGCCAGGGTATTTATTAACCAAAGAAAGAACAACGGAAGCAGTACCGAACCTTGCGGGACACCGCAGTAAGAAAGGGCAACACTACAACTCGCTTTCCCAACCCTGACTCTGAATGTCCGTCGACGTAACAATAAACAGAGCCATAGCAACGGTTGAGGAAACAATGCAAACAAAGTCAGGTTGTCACTTAAAAATGGATGATTCAATGAGTCACGCGGTTTATTGAAGTCAATATAGCACACCTCGAGGGACATAGCGCTATCAAGATATGAGGTAATGTCGTCTGAAAAGCAATACAAATTGGTAACGCAAGACTTATTTTTAAGAAAGGCATGCTATTCCGCTGTAATTAGATTGTGTTCAGTCAAGTGCTCGCAAATCCTATTCTTTATAAGCTTATCCAAGCGCCACCGCATGATGGTAGTGAAGGTACCACGTCTATAGTTTAAGAAGCACGGACTTATAACCACCATAAAAATGCAAGCAACAGTCGCCTGCTTCCAATCACGCAGCACCTTGCCTACTTGAAGACTGGTTGAAGGAGTCATATATATCACACTGAAAGATATCAGCCAGAGGCTTAACTACGGTTGGATGTACACTATATGCCTAGCTGACTTACAACGGTTCCAAGTGGCCAGCACTGTGAACACCTCCAGCACATGGAGAATAATTTCCAACATTGTGTAGCTAGTTAACCGTTGCGGCTGTGATGGCAGGCCTGACCCACTAATGCTGGGATGCAGATTTCCGTAGACACTTATCAGCGCTTCTAGTTTATCAACGTCGTCTACTGGCTCCGTACCGTCCTCCATAGTTGCATAGCCCACCAACTCTCTTAGAGAAGCCTTTGAACGCACATAACTTTACTAACGCTTGGGATTTTTCCCCAAAGTTGGCCAACGTATACCCACTACATAAATTAGTGTACCACACGCTCAGTCTCTCCGGACACCGTTGTTTCATCTGGGACGTGTAGCCCCAGGGGCTAACCAGTTTTTTGTGTCACGTCATTTACATCTGTTGCCTGACTCGATGAATAAACGCTTGGCTGCTGTAACGCAGTACTGGATACTGACTTTCCTTGCCCCGCCCGCCTGCCCTTGCCGGATGAATTCCCCACGGTTTTCTCACATTTACCTGAGCTCTTGTCACGAATCAACTCCTGTGCAATGTCTGGGCCATGCGCGATGTAGCTGCTAACGGAATCATGCAAACCTGGGACATGAGTAACTGGATCAAAAGTCTGATGGTGTAGCAAGCGAGGACCAATATCTGCTAGGTACACGCAAAGGAAGGAAATGCAATTTATTTGTGGGGGTCGAGCATAAAATTTAATGTTCCGACGCTCACGAACCCAACCACTGCACCTTTTCCTTGGCAGTATCTAGGCACATTTGGCTCCATGTAGCTTACAAGGAGCTACTCCTTGATTCCAGCCTTCATTTTTTCTGTCGTCTGTCTCTCTAAGCTTTGCTCGCATGCTGCTTTCTTCATCGAAACTGTAGGTATCTGGTAGTGGTCAAACGTCTTAATGATATGACTTCACCAGCCACTGATGCATCCGTTTCTAGAGCCACTATCTCTGCCTAGTAGCAGCTAGTTGCTATAGCCTCAATTCATCTCTGCTGATATCGGGAGCTCTCTAAGAGTCGCTCCTTTCTTACAGTGTTCATTCTCTTGGATTGTTTGAGTCAACGCTCAGCTGGTTTGTTGACCTATTCTGTGCCATCGTAGGATCTACTAGTAACTGAAGGCTTAATCCGAACTCTATTGCTGGCCACTCATCTCTCTCCTAGCGCGCCGTTATTCGTCGTTCGTCTTACTCGCATAACCGCTTATTCTTGGCAGTAGCTAGTAATTGTTGGCTCCATGCAGCTTACAAGGAGCAACTCCTGACTCTCCAGCCTTCATTTTCCTCTGACGTCTGTCTTTCTCATCTTCGCCCGTCTGTTGATTTATTCACTGAAACTGTAGGCATCCAGTAGTGGTCAAACGTCTTAATGATATGGCTACACTAGCCACTGATATATCCTTTTCTATAGCCACTTTCTCTGCTTAGCAGCAGCTAGTTGCCATAGATCCCATTTAACTTTGCGGATATCCGGAGCTCTCTAGGAGTCGCTCCTTTCTTACAATGTTCATTCTCTTGGATTGTATGCGTCGCCGCTCACTGGTTTGTTGACCTATTCTGTGCCATCGTAGGACCCACTAGTAACTGAAGGGTTAACCCGAACTTTATTGCTGGCCACTCATCTCTACTAGCGCGCCGTTATCCGTCGTTCGTCTTACTCGCGTCAACTCTTCTTGACAACAGCTAGTCATCGTTGTCCCCATGTAAGGATGGAGTCACTTTTTGCTTTCCTACTTTTTTCTGGAAGGTTTTGCTTTGTAATCGCTCGGTCGTTCAATTACCTTTTGAAACTGTAGGGATGCAGCATTTGGTCAAACCTCTTAATGATATGGTTACACCAGCCTCTGATACATCTTTTCCTATAGCCACTATCTCTGCTCAGCAGCAGCTGGTCGCTGTAGGCTCTATTTACGAACACCCGTAGCTCGCTAATGGTCAGTCCTTCCGTAGAATGTTTATTCTCTTGGTACAGTCCTTCATAGCTCAGCTGGTTTGCTGTCCTATTCCATAGTAACTAGAATGATCAACCCAACAGTCACTTTTGGCCACTGAATCCCGGGCCATTATCGCTATCTTTTGATCGTCTTACATTCAACACCTAGTCTTCCATTCATATCCATTTAATCTTAGCCTGCTTATGGTATGCTCAGCTTCCTATCTTCATATACCCATGTACATTATAGCTATTGTGTCTTAGGTAATCCTTACTCCTTGGAGCATATATAAATAAGGCCACATCATCACGGTATCTTTTGGTTTCCGATAACAACCAATCGTGACTACACACCAACTTTTAGTCCCAGGTAGAATTCGAACATCGTTAGCCTATACTTCATGAATTTCTTACCAGAATCATGCCCTTTATCCTTATGCACATGAAAGTATTTTACCCATTAGGCCATGCCTTCTGTGTAATTAAAAACATCTTTAGCCTAATATCTGTTACACGTCGTACACTAGTTGTCTCAAATAAATGTCTTAAAGTAGGATTTTGATCCAATGCTAGGTACATTGACTGCCCTTTTCTGTCTTCTCTCGACCTGTTCCTCTCTCCCTTTTCTCTGAGGTCGTGAACATCTGAGGGATTCGGGATTGAACTGAGGAACTGCCTCCGTCTGAGATGGGACGAAATAACCAACAAGAACTTTCCTGGACTATGGCATCACTTCCGTTCTAACCAGCTGCACCCAACCACCTATATCCAGTGAGGGTAGCTGGACACGAATCCCTCGCACCCCGGCAAATATACATAATCAGAGAAGAATTCACGTGGTCCCGCAAAGGATCAATACATCATATTTAAAATGAATGTTTAATTGCCGACCTGCCAATGGACAGGACCCAGGAACGCAATAGACGACCAGCCAAGGCATCAGCCAGCAGAAAAATGGGACGCAACCTGACTGCGAATAACCGAGCAAACAAGAGTTCGCCAACAAACATAGCCAGTTACAATTTGTTATTCAATGGATTGGCGGCAGTGTTCCAGGACGTGGTGGGTTTTCGCCTGGCAAGCGTTCTCCCTATAAAACGCCACAAATGTCCGTTTAACAACACTGCAACGTGGCATATGTGACTCGCCACCGAATAAAGTCACAGCCCATACCTTCACACTGGCAGGTCAACTAGCGTCATAATTCTAGATAGGTTCGTTACACTGGAACTTCTACATCTGCATATACTGTCGTCTTTTTACTTTCTACGATACACTGACCTTTGCGTTACTTGTGCACCAACTCACTCTATCGGCATATATCTAGAGCGTGCTCTTCCATTACCTTCCAATGGATAATTCAGGATTCTCAATATATTATTAACTGAGGTCCCGTATCTCATGACAGCCGAATTACTGTTTCGCATTTTCACCATTGTACTGTTCCAATCATGGACATATGAACGGTTTTCTACTGTCACTGTTACAATTGCCATAAAAGGTTTGTACGGTTGTACATATCTGAGCATTCCTCCGTGGGCGTGCCTCGCATAGTCGAGAATAAACTAGTTATTTATTTATTTATTTATATTCTCCGTGCTGCAACCCATATAGGGGAGACGCGAGGCCGTAGAACGGTGGGTGGCCCTGAAAAGGGTTGTTGGGTCGTTCACGAAGACATCGATGTTACGGAGCAATGACCACTACGAAATGGACGTGCTATGGCGACTTACTATTCCGATGAGGCGGCAACCCGATACACTTCATCTACGAGGTAACCTGTGCCGTGAACTCGGAGTATGGAAGGGTTAACTCACTTGGCAATGTGACGGTGGCAACGCGGACGGTGGCTAACAGTGCTGGGAGGCTGGGAGCCGCCGGTACGTACCATATCTATGGAAGGGAAGGCGAAAAGCGCAAACATACTTACCTGCTGTCATGGCGAATCTGGTGAAGCCTGTGATGCAATGGCATGGCATGGCAGGGCGGAGGCGACAGTTGAGAATGCGCGCACTGGCATCCTAACGTCGGAAGACAACGAGAGGGGCATGTAACTGTGGCTGTGAAAGATAGGTAATTGTAGAAGAACAATGTCATCAGTGGATTGCTTTCCATGACGCATCACATGGCGGAGGCGATACCTGGGAGGTGTCTCATTGACGGTGCAACGTTAATAGGCAGCGGGCGGCGCATCTCACTTTGGCTGTTAAACAGAAATCATAAAGGATACCTGTGACTACGTATGCATGATGCATCACATGGCGGAGGCGATACCTGGGAGGTGTCTCATTGACGGTGCAACGTTAATAGGCAGCGGGCGGCGCATCTCACTTTGGCTGTTAAACAGAAATCATAAAGGATACCTGTGACTACGTATGCATGATGCATCACATGGCGGAGGCGATACCTGGGAGGCGGCTGAGTGGCGGTGTTGCGTCGGAAGGCTATGTGCGCCGCACATCACAGGGGCTCTGAAAGAAAAGTTTTGTTTAAAAAACGAAATAGACACATGCGACTATGTGGCGAGCAAACATCACATGGAGGAGGCATCCCATGAGAGGTGGCTCAGTGGCGTGGTGCGGCATCACAGCAATTTGCGAAGAACGTCGCCATGGTTCTGAAACAGAGGTCATCACGGATAAGCAACGCAACCTGTGGCTACCTATCATGCAAGCATTACATTACCTCCGGGGTACATTGGAATACCTTCGCTGGTAGGGAAGTTTGGCTGTGGAAATGAGAACCGGATGATGCGGACCTAAATCATGGTTCAATAGGGGAAATAGGAAACTTACCGGCGCGCAATTGTGCAGCGCAACTCCGGCTCTGACGGCACGTTTTCCAGTTCTCATTCCCACATATTTCCATCAAGGGAAACTGCAATACCGTCTGCCATGGCAACAAAGGGTGTAATGGAAGCGCGTGCAAATTAGGCATACCTTCAGGGAGTGTCATGCAACGCCGTTTACCGTAGGTTCCACAGACACTAAGACGAGCAAGAGAAGCAAACGAATTCCTCGTCACCAGCATAGTACACACAGGACGCACGCTTCCATTGAGGGCACGCATCGCATATAACCCACTGCACCGCGTCCCCGCGAACATACACATCATCCTCCTGCTGACATAATTCGCAGAGGTCCTGGGAACCGCTTCCTTGCGTAACCCGTTTCCGTTTAACAGGAACCCTGTAGCAGGAGGATGTTGTTGTGTGAAGCTTGCGGAAATCTTTGCCCCTTAGAGCACTTTCACTGGGGCTCACTTCTATCACGCGGCACTTAAAAGGCGATTCACGCTTCCTGGACCCTGTTTCAGATGTGGACGTAACCGGTGTTTGCGTTTAAATTACAGAGCCGACGTCATTCACCTCTGTCGCTTGACCGGGGTGTGGCACAACGCCTCCCGACGTCGTCGCTACCGCGACCGCTGTGCCATCATTGGGCTATTCTTGGCGTTGCTAAGCCACATAACATCCTGACGTTAGCCTCCTTATCCAGGAGAAGGAGAACAGGGCACTGAGACCTCCGACCATACAACTGAAAACTGCCTTCCTTGGACATCAGCAAAGCAGCCATTTTCAAAAAGGTCAACGCCGCTGAGAAGTTCTCCGATCCGTAGCTTCACAATTGCGTGCCGATGTCTGGCAAAACATCTTGTGGTTGCGAAGTTTTATTGTACGGCTTACGACCGCATTGCTATCCGCCACCTGATGATCTAGAATATGCGCACCACCATCTCCCGGAACACCGTCTGGGGTACCTGCGGGCGGCTGCTGGGGTGCAATCTACCGACATCTATGTAGTATGTCCTCCGCCGAATGTCCGTGAAGCCCCGCCACATAACAAAGGTTAGCACATGGGAGCCGCCACTGCCGACTGAACTCGCAATCGCATTCACTGCCGCGTGTCATGTATGCCCAACGCACTTTAGAACGAGGACAGGTAACTAAACAATAAGGTCCATCAGACCTACAACCAGGAACTGTGGATGCCCGAAAATGGGCTATGAAGACATGCCCTGCGAAATCGCTCAACGGTGCGAAAACCGAAGCACTGGGGACGCCTCCAATGGAACAGAAACTGCACTCACGCAACGCCTAGCTATTATGCTGTTTCTCTCGTGCATGATCCTGTTTACCCTATCAACCACGTAGGTGAACAGAGCGAGCAAGGATGACCTCTCCGACAAATAATCCTTCAGATGCTTGTTCTCATTCTCTACCCCTTTTGTCGTATGGCATCCAAAAAGCGCAGCATCGCTTTGTCTGTGAGCCGCCCAAGGGTCAGCTAGTTGTAACCACGTTGCGCACAAATACCGGTAGCATTCCGGTTTGTCAAGTCGCACCGCGCTCAATAATATTTCAAATACCGTCGCATCACGAGTATACGTCAGGTTATGAAGCCACGCGCGTAACTGCATTCAGCGAGCATCTGCTATCCTACGTATGCGACCGCAACGTCTAGTCGTGTCCACTTTAACATGGTACCAGCAGAACGTGATCTTCGCGGTGGGATAGGAACGTAGAACTGCCCGCAACTGAGCGGCACACGTATCCATCACCACCGTGCGGCAACGTATGCTGCTAGGCACCATCAACCGCATCGCCTCCACCACTTGACCATAGCTGTATGACGTCTCATCCGGTAATAGGGCATAGAAGAAAGAAATCCCCAGATCTCTGACGTCCACGAACATGCAATGCCACAACATGTACCCACCATAATTTAACTGGTGTGTCGCATGGCACAATAACACCTCGCCATAACGCTTAATCATGCCACGGACAACGTGTGGAGAGAAGCAGTCATACCGAAGCTGGCTACCCTCCGACATCAATCGGCAAATCCCATGACCTTCCAACGTCGTTGCCACCTCAGACACTTCACATGACGTTCTAGTTTGAGGTCCAGTACGCAGAGTACTCAGATCCATGCGGCTTACATGTTTGCCGTACTCCTGATAGAGGATGCGCCTCAAATCCGGCGTGCTGTGAAAACTGTCCATCAAACGCAGCACTTCCTTCTTCTGCCGCGGTGACAGCCGACGGTTTCGTGCATACAGCCATGGGTTACCCAGGTGGAAATCATGACTATGGATCATAAAGAAACTTCCGGAGACATATTTACCCTCCTCCACAACCACCGAGAATCGCGCTTTTGCATTTGTACGATTTGTATCTACATGCGTTAGTTTATGTGTTGCATAAATATTAACTCACCGCTTGCCATACGATCCAGAACGTTGGCAATGTACGCAATGGTACAAGATGTAACCGTAGCCATCCGCATCCGGCAACTGCTTCCACCTTCCACGCTGGTACGCCGCAGCAGACACGGATGAAACTCGGGAAAAGCAAGTCGTCGTTTCAATCTGAAAACGTCCCACTTGCTCCTCAATGTCCTCAACACTTTCATAATTCCCAATAACCACAGACCTGAACAGCTCGCTATCATCCACAAGCACAGCGGTTGAAGAAAAACAAGTATGGCCACCGAAATAAAGTAAACATCATACATATACACCCTTACCGGTAACCGTTGCTATGGTATCATAATTCACACACAATCCAATTACCTCCACACCTTCCAGCTATTTCCAGCTGTTTGCGCATTCATCCTCCTTGGCAACATGGCTAGGTTATCTCGTTATTATGTACCGGTTGTACCACGGAACGTCCTAAATCAACACAATGTCTCATAGTGCATTCAAACGGCCCGCACGGAACTTCCCGAAGCATCACATTTTCCTCATAGTGCCATCAAACGGTCGCGCCATACCGATCGAGCTTTTTGCTGAACTAACGTGGAAAACTGTTTTTAAATAAACACATGAAACGAAATTTGACTGTTTTCAAATTTTCTCTGATACCAGAAATCACGGATCTATTAAAGTTGTACTGGCCAAAGCGTCTTAAGCGCTTACTGGTGATTTTTCCTGTTGCTCCCAGTTTTTATCCTGTTTTGCAGCCTGTTTTTGCCTTTATATTGCGGTCGTTTTACTATTGCATACGTGTTGTAATACTACTCTGTTTTCCACATGAACATGGCTGTCTCGCTAAACACCAAGGCGGGTGGAGCACTGGGGTCCTTTTTTGATGAGTCTACCGCAGCTTGCGGACAGATTAGCTGTTCAGAGCCAGTAACTGATTTATCTGATGGTGTGAAGTGTGATGTGGCAGTTGCCCGTTAATTTAGCGTAATGTGCCGTTTTATGCGTTGGTCCGAATGACCCGCCGACTCGTTATTTGCTTGGCGGCAATGAGGTACGGCGAGCTCAGCTTCTATCTGACCGCAGAGTTTTGCTGTCATCCGACTTTAAGTCCAGTGAACACTGGACGACAGCTGCTCGCAAAGGTTTCAACACGTTGTGGATGATCCGCAGGTCATTCGAGACCATGACCACCGAAATGTTTGTTAGACCATTTTCGACTTTTGTGAGGCCGCACTTGGAATACTGCGCTCAGGCGTGTCCTCCATGCCTGGTTAGTGATAGGATGGCAGTTGAACGAGTCCTGCGCTCCGGGAAGGAAATGATGCACGGATTAAAGAAGCTGACGTACCCGGAGAGGCCACGTACGTTGAATATGTTTTCCATGTACTACAGGCGGCTTTGAGGCGACTTTGTCCTCACAAATCGTACGTGGATGGGTCAGATTGGTCCTGATTCGACTGGACTGTTTTGCCCAAAGCGAGTGACAACCCTACGTGGCCACCCATTAAAGTTGCACAAACCCCGCTCTGACCGGGTTTGGGAAGCTTTTCGGTTATCGCGTAGGGTCATAGCTTATTGGAACGCATTGCCTGCAGCCGTGATGGCACCGACGGTGAAAGAGTTCGAACGTCGACTCGACGCTCTCGGTCTGCAGTTTAAAGTCAATACCTTCACGTCTTAAAGTTTTCTTCGGCTACTACGGCCTACGCTTCTTTAACTCATTTTAACTTACATCTTCATATTGCCTACGATATTCGATAAGCTTGTCTTCTCCGTTTCTTTTTCTTTACTGACACTGCCGTTTTCTTTTATTCTGCACGTGGCCGACACAGCAAAGACTGCTAGTGCAGGGCACGTGGGCAGTGTTTGGTTGACCATGTGAATCGTGTGTGTTGAGTTGGCTCTCCTTTGGCACCTCAAGACACCGGTTTCCCTGTGGAGCAACGAGGTTTTCCAAGGTGGAACATTCGCGAAATTTTCCTACAGTTACGGCCTTACTTGAACTTGAACTTGATGCCTGCTGCCGCTGGTATCACGAAAGCTGTACCGACCTACCAGCTGACAAGTACAAAATATTATCATCCAACCTTCACTTTCTTTTAAGCTGTGTTGAATGCAGCGCCCGAAAATCGACGCGCCCTGCTATCATCGGTGCTAAAAGTTCAGCGTTGGCCTCAAGGTTGGCAGTTGTTGAGAAGGCGATAGCCAAGCTCGCCTCTATTGCGTCTCTCGATGCGAAAATGGATTTGGTTTTAAAATCCCTGAATATGTTCATTGAAAACACTGCAATAGACGGCAACATTGTTGACGATCAAATCACTGGGTCTGTCACTCGGCCATGAAGTCGCAAAAGCATCAGCTTATGCGTAAATTTTCATCCAATCCCTAAGCCTTGTATAGTCACGTCAACAGTCTTCGACAAGTCAAGCACGGTGTGACCGCACTGACGACCCCGCAGGGCTCACGAATTCAGCGGACAAGGCAGCAGCAGTTCTTTGCCAGTAGTACGCATCCACATTCTCCGTTCCATCAATGCATACAACAATAGTACCTTCTATGGTCTCACATGGAACTTCATTGACGACTTTTCATTTCGCTCCGGAGAAGGTCCTGGCGAAACTGAAATCCGTGCGGCTTACAGCCTATCCTGGCGCTGATGGTTTCCACCAAAGGCTCTTGCGAGCGTGCGCTGCAGCTTTAGCTTTACCACCGGCGGAGCTGTTCACGCACTTATTCTTGCCAGGCAAAGTTCCCAATGATTGGAAATGTGGGACTATTACACCAATTTACAAAGGCGGTACTCGCAAAGATCCGGCCAGTTACCGACCGATAACTCTCCTATCTACGATCTCCAAAGTGATGGAATCGATCGTCGCAGACGCTTTAATGGACCACATGGAGGCCTAGAAACTGCTCTCTGATTGCCAGCACGGTTTCCGGCGTCAACGGTCTTGCCTGAGTAACCTGCTACTTGCTAGGGACAGATGGACGACTGCAGCCGACTTTAGCCTAGAAATGCACGTTATATTCCTGGATTTCGCCAAAGCCTTTGACAACGTCGACCACAACATTCTACTACAGAAACTGTTGTGTTACGGACTTTCAGGGGCCTTGATGGACTGGATCCGTAACTACTTTCAAAACCGTACCGTCCAAGTACGCGTCGACGGAGCGTTGTCTCCCCACATCCTTGCCACAAGCGGAGTTCCACTGGGGTCTGTTCTCGGATTGCACCTCTTCCTAGCCTTCAATGATGACGGCACACCGCAATTGGAGCCTTCGCTGCTGCTGTGTGCGGATGACGCGAAGCTATGGTGTAAAATTAAGCTTCTGGAGGATGCCCATGCACTTCTGACGGACCTCGACCGTCTACATCATTGGTCCATAGAAACCAGCTTTCCATTTAACGCTTCGAAATGTCGCGTCCTTCCTACCCGCTCTTGGCTATGTGACCCGCTAGCCAAAAGGGTAGTGGTGTGGGCTACTATCGCAATGGTCGCGGGATCGGGGCCTGCTGTCTGCACCTGATGAGATGAAATTACATCGAAACGCATCGTGGTTGTGCAGTGTTTGGCTGGCTAGCCGAACAACCTCGTGGTGCCAGCTGGGTGGTTCGGGTAAATCCCGTTCCAGCAAATCGTTCGGCGGCAGTGTTCCAGGTTGTGGTGGGATTTCGCCTGGCAAGCATTCTCCCTATATAAAACCACAGATATCCGTTTAACAACGCTGTGACGTGGCGGATGTTACTCGCCACTAAATAAATTCACTGCCTCTTCCCTTTTCCGGAGGATCATTCACACATCACTAACGTCACCCGCTTCAAAGCGTCCCCTTTACTCCCCCTTGGATGGCGAACACAACGAACAAAAGCACACACAGACCCACATTTACCTACTCACACAGCATGGCTCCTTCCAACTACAAAGTTAAACATACCTTTACATGTCAACACACACATAAATTCCTATGCCATTTGTCAAAATGTACTAATTTGTGCAAATGCCGAGCATACATGTCTGTATTACTATGATCACGCCCTTGATGGTGCGCCTCGCAATGACGAGAATAAACTATTTATTTATTTATATTACCTGGGTGCGTCTATACTCCCGGTCCCTTTAGCCGAATGAGACTTGAGTATCATTACCCAGACCAGTCTTTCCCTGCCCGCTTCGTACCGGAAAACAGCTGCTGCTGCTAACCGTAGGGTGGGAGTGCAGAAACGAGCCTTCGGTCAAATTGACCCTAGCACTTTCCGACTCCGCCTCAACGCTCTTCTTCGACCGCACTTGGAGTTTGCTATACAGGCTGGGTGCCTTGATTGTTGATGGACCAAAGCATACTCGAAGCCCCACAGCGTCGAGCAACAAAACTGGTCCGAGGTCTCTAGCATCTAGACTATCCACGACGACTTCGCTGCCTGCGCCTCTACTCGCTTAAGTACCCATGTCTACAGAGAGACCTGATCGTCGTATTTACGATCTTATCAAACCCAGGACCTCCCTGTCGCCAATTACTCACACCGCGCCAATCGTGCTCCCACCTACGTAGCCATCCACTGCGGCTCATACATCAGCAGTCGGCTGAACTGCAGAGGACACGACTTCGCCTTGGGAATCTGCCGACCGGGACAGGGACGGACACCACTGCCAGATTTGATGATTCGTTTGAGGTATGAGAAGAGTATCTTGGAGTTTGTACTAGAAAGTGCAGCTAAAGAGAGCTCGTATATTTGGCTTTTCTTGAGCTTTTTTCATCTAGCAAGCATTCCTGACCTTTTTGTAGTAGCAGTGGTCAAGCTCAGCTCGCGGAAGTCTGAAACGATCCCATAGTTTACGCGTTCTTCTCATCATTGATTTCAATTGGTGATCGATCCACTGTATTTGGTGAAGGGTCTTCTTTTGAAGAAGGAAATGACCTGTTCAATGAGTAACATCCGCCTCTGTGTACAAGTGATTCTGCGCTTCGTCAACATTGAGGTGTTCAGGGATACTCCAGTCCACAACGCTTGCAGCCATTTTCAGACGAAGTGTATCGGCACGCCAGATATTCCGACGGTCGGCACGTTGACCGTGCACGGCGAAGTGACGTGTCCGCTGGAAGGAGACAGTACAGTGATCACTGTTGCCAATAGGCTGTAGGACTGAAAGGTTCATGATGTTTGATTGTGCTGGGGCGAGCACGAGATCCAGGATATGCGGCGTCTGATCTGGAGGAATACGAGTTGGTGTAGTGAAATGTTGAAGCAAAGCACAATGAAGAATGGTCTCCAGTAAGTTGGCCTCGAAGGACTCTGTAGGTCGGTCACAAAGAAGCAAGTTCAGTCAACAGAAGGAGCATTGAAATCCCTAACGATAAGATGATGCTTTAGTACACCATGCCTCCTGATCGCGTCCATCAAGCGGGTTCCGGATCCTGACGGTGCTCTGTAGACGACGCGGAATGTAAGCGAACGCCGTCCATCATGAACACGACACCAGTGGGCATCAAACTCATCGCCTTTGTCACTGATCGCTTCAACTACGTGCACTTTGCTATCAGTCTTCCAGTAGAGCATTACGCCGCCGCCGACCCTCCCTCCTTGTCGATAGAATCGGGAGAGGTGGTAACCGGGGATAGACACTTCTGGATCCGTGATGTCGGTGAATAGCCGTTTCAGTGAAGGCCATCAGGTCTGGACGGGTCTCTGAGACAATTAGCTGAATCTTATCTAAGTTATTCTTTAGGTTGCGCACAATGGCGGATAACACGCATAGTCCATTTGTGTGTTTTATTGTCCCGGGATGAGGAGGATGGGTCTCCAACGGACTCTCAGGGTCTTCCGAACTACACAAAAGCCACGATATGGAGGTCAGCTTTACCATTATCTCAGCATGTTCCTAGCTCCTCAACAGCCTTTTTCATTTTTATCCGATTCTCTGGAAAAAGATCACGTAGTACATAATGCGGCTCACTTTTGAGGCGAGATCCGTCGCAGAATACGTCGGCATTCCTCTTTCGTTTGTCACACGACTTTGAGGGAGCGAAATTTGGGTGGACCTTCTCGCTTCCTGCCGAGCCGGAACGCAGAGACGATGTTAATTCCCTGTTCCCCTTCATAAAATAACGGAGAGACCAAGCGCTCGAGAAGTATTTGGTCATCCAAAATCTTTTCCGCTGGGGTGGCTTTGTTCTATTCGACTGCGTTCATAACGATGTGGCAACGGTCTTGAAAAGGTGGAGTGCGCTCAGGGATTTGCGGTCTGCGGGAGGACGGATTATCTTTGATCACTTTCTCTAGTTCAGAAAGTCTACTGATAACTAACTTCATTTGCGACTGAGATGCTGAGAGCTTTTAATTGGGTTTATCCCCGGATTTGGGATTAAACTTAGCGGCATCGGTGACTGGGCTTTGACTGGTTAAGTTTGAGGTCACATTTTCCTTCACTAGGGAAGAGTTATCCCAGGCGTTGGATTTCGCTTTGGGCTTATGGACCAGCTTCCGTGGGGGCATGCTTTCAGCTGGGCACAGGCTGGTTGTTGTTGGAGCGGTGGCGCTCGCCACGACAGCATACGTCTTGGGTTTATTTTCCGGTCGACACTTCAGCTTAGTGGAAGGTACTGACTCGGCCGACGTAGCGGAGCGAGCGCGACTTCGGTTTGGTTTGGGTGTAGCAGACCCAGATGCAGGTAGGGAGGTGGACGATGAGGGCGACTCATCTTCCGTATTGTACATGGCCAGGGTGGCAGAGCTGCATATACTGAGAGGACGATAGTTAGCCAGAAGGTGTTTGTCATTCACTATTACTCGACCTGAGTCACAATGGGAGCTCACGACCTCAGAGGCAGTGAGTTGAAGGCATTCATATAGGGCGTCATGGAGGTTACAGCACGAAGTGTGCTGCCACCCTTCGCACAGAGCGCATTGAACAGCATTTGAGCGGGAGGTGACGCGTTTTCTACAACCTATGCACTTGGATGTCATAGTGGTTTGCCGTATTGATACAGAACACTGAAACGTACGAAAGCAACCTCGACGGGGGATCATTATCCGCAGGTCTACGAGGTATTTCCTTTGCATTGCCGCTTGCCGCACTACCTGGGCACGGAAGAGCTTGGAACTCCGGACCGGAGGAACATTACATATTTGGCGACCCTGCCAGTTCCCGACAGCAGTCCACGAAGCTAGATTTTAGACCTTCGGGCAACAGCTTACTTTCTTGTATCGTGCTGCTTGTCGTTGAGGCTCCCGAAACTAATATACCGCGCTCAATGCCACTTGCAGGTACAAAAATTGATGCCGGTATAGGCCACTATGGGCGCCCGGGACAGCGCCTGCTAAGAGCGGGGATAATGTAGGCGGTCCGCGGGCCTCACGGCAACACGTTAACAGGTAAGAGGTCGATCGGTTTCGTTTCCTGTTATCCTTACCTGCCGATTCCACTCCGGCACTTTTCCTTCCCTCTTTCGTGCTTCGTTAGCCCCCACCTTTACATCGGCCTCTTACTTGGCGGCTCGAGACTACAGCCGTCTACAAGATATTTTTCCATTGCAACTTGCCGCACTACTTAGACACGGAAGAGGTGGGAACTCCGGGCCGGAAGAATTTTACAATATCTTGGATCTATTAAAGTGGTACTGGCTAAAGCACCTCTGGCGCTTACTGGTAATTTTTCCGGTTGTTCCAAGTTTTAATCCCATTTTGCATATTTATTGCGGTTGTTTTACCAATGTATCCGTGTTATAATTCTGCTATGTTTTCAACATGAACAAGGCTGTCTCGTTTAAGGATCCCGATCCCGTTTGATAGACGCGATCAGGAGGCATGGTGTACTAAAGCATCATCTTATCGTTAGGGATTTCAATGCTCCTTCTGTTGACTGAACTTGCTTCTTTGGGACCGACCTACAGAGTCCTTCGAGGCCAACTTACTGGAGACCATTCTTCATTGTGCTTTGCTTCAACATTTCACCACACCAACTCGTATTCCTCCAGATCAGACGCCGCATATCCTGGATCTCGTGCTCGCCCCAGCACAATCAATCATCATGAACTTTTCAGTCCTACAGCCTATTGGCAACAGTGATCATTGTACTGTCTCATTCCAATGGACACGTCGCTTCGCTGTTCACAGCCAACGTGCTGACCGTCGGAATATCTGGCTTGCTGGTACACTTCGTCTGAAAACGGCTGGAAGCTTTGTGGACTGGAGTATCCCTGAACACCTCAATGCTGACGATGCGTGAAGTCAATGTACTCCTGTCCGGGTGAAAGTAAGAAATGCCTTGGAAATCCACTATTTTAGCGAGTAATCCATTATTAACGGTTATCGCATCGACTTCGAACGTTCCGAAATGTTGTAATTCTGCACCTGATTAAAACCACCTGGCACCTCGGCAAAAGGTATGGGGAACCACTAACCTTGTTGGCTGACCTTCCAATTCTAGAAGTCGAAGGTCAGTAAGAGACCTATAAGTACATCCAAGATCCGCAGCAGTTGCACAGCGTTCGTTGGCGGCGATTAATAAGTTATTTCGTCAAGGTTATTTTCGATGTGCTTTTTTTCAGTTGGGCTAGAAGTTGTGGAGCAGTAAATTGGTATTTTTGGAAGTACGTCTAGTGAGAAGATTATAACAACTCCAAGCTGACGTTACTCATTGAACAGGTCATTCCCTTCTCCAAAAGAAGACCCTTCTCCAAAGACAATGGATCGATCACCAATTGAAATCAATGATGAGAAGAACGCGTAAACTATGGGATCGTTTCAGATTTCCGCGAGCTGAGCTTGACCACTGCTACTACAAAAAGGTCAGGAATGCTTGCTAGATGAAAAAAGCTCAAGAAACGCAAATAATACGAGCTGTCATTAGCTGCACTTTCTAGTACAAACTCCAAGATGCTCTTCTCATACCTTAAACGAATCATCAAATCTGGCAGTGGTGTCCCTGTCTTGTCTCCTTGTGAGCATTTGGATCTAGTTTAGCAAGACTGAGAATGCCAGCCCTTTGGCCCAGCAATATTCCGCCGTCTACTCGACCGAAACGCCACTCACAGATAGCGTTGCATCTACTCCTCCTTTGCTTTTGGAGCATGTGAATGTTACCACTGACGTTTTAAGTTAACCTCATCTTGACCCAGTTCCGTATTCCTCATCTGGTCCTGATGGTTTACACCCACTCTTCCTTAAGACCGTGGCTGGGCACATTGCCGCTCCTCGCTGTCAAATCTTCCGTCGTTCCTCTGAGGTCGGGCGGCTTTCAACTGCTTGGAAACTGGGAACGGTTAAACCTATTTACAAAGCAGCGAACCGACAGAATCCAGCCAGCTATCTTCCCATCTGTCTGACTTCGATTTTGTGCAAACTCATGAGACGGATTCTGAAACGGGCCGTTCGCCTTCATCTCCATGAGTTTGAGTTCCTCTCCCATGTCCAACATGGTTTTCGAAGGACGCGTTCATGTGCCACAAATTTACTGGTGGCTAGGGAAAATGGGCAATGCCCTTTGCTGCCGGTAAACGTCTGGATGCTGTGTTTGTTTATTTCAGTAAGGCTTTTGACAAGGTCCGCAAGGGCGACTCCTCTTCAGACTCCGGTTAATCGGCATCACTGGCTATTTTTCTTGGGTCTCCGATTTCCTGGACGTTTGCTTCATGCAGGTTAAAGTTAACGAAGCGCTTTCTTATTAATTTCTCATGACCAGTGGAGTCAACCGGGATTTTGTACTCGGCCCCGAACTCTGCAATATCTTTATCAACGACCTGCCATCCGAACTACAGACCGACTGCTTAATCTACGCGGATGACCTGAACCTGTGGATTGAAATATCCAGTCTGAAGGTTGCAGGCAGACTTCAAGCGATACTCGATCTGCTCCACGATTAGTCACTAAACTGACGGTTGTCCATTAGCCGCGACAAATGCGCTCTCCTTCCAATCGGTGCTCCTGAGCCTTTTAGGGCTTACCATATCGGGGTTTCTTGCTTAGAAACCTCAACCAAGAGAGGGGTTTCGGGGTGATTGTCTCCTGATCTCAAATCAATTGATGACACCGGGAAGAGGGTCGCATCCGCCTACAGAATACTTCACGCCATAAGGAGAGCCTTTTCACGCCTGACCTCAACACTCTTCAGGCTATTGTTTGCTTCGCATGTGCGCCCAGTCCTCGAGTTCGGATTGCCTGCTGCGTATCCTCTCACAAAGTCTGAGCTTGACTTGAGCGAGAAGGTTCAACGGCGTGGATCCAAAATCGTTCCAGAGTTGCGGGACTTATCTTACCCCTACGGCGTCAACGGTTGAACCTGTTCCCTTTGGATTATCGTCGTCGCCGCGGAGATAAGGAATTCACTCGGCGTATTCTACGAGGTGAGTTAGGGAGTGAGCTGCAATGGTTCTTTCGTCTCAATACAAGTTGTGCAACTCGAGGCCATCGGTGGAAAATATTCAAACCGCTGCGACCCCGTGTGCGGTCCGATCTGGCCCTTACCACCCGGGTAGCGCATGACTGGAACAGCTTGCCGGAGGCTGCCATCGAGGAGGAGACAGAAGAAGGTTTCAAACGACAGTTGGATTCCCACTCTCTTAATGTGCAGGGATTCTGTTGCCCATTATACTACCATGGCGATCTTCTGCGGAACATTGTTCCGCAATGATCCCAGCACTCCGCAACTTCAGGAAGTGACGAAGCTGACAAAGGAACTTCCTTTTGCTCTCTAACAACTAATGAACCAATCAATAAACACGGAGGCGGATTGACCCGTGGGGTTGTAGTGTACCGGAAAACAAGCTCTTTCAGTATTTTGTAACTTTAGATTTTACGGTTGTTTTAACCTTCAAAGCGTCCATTTGTTTTACTGACCGCCCGTCCGTTGACACAAACCGTTTTGGTTAGTGCCCATAAATCAGGCCTTTCCCAGCTACTACCAGTTGGTATCCGAACATTTGGGCCGCGGACTTCTAAGCGATGCGGGAGAGAGCTAGGTCATCTTTTTGTGTGATATCTGAGACCGACACTGTTCACATAGCCTGGGAAAAGCTTAAGGCTCACCTCGTCAACATTTCGGCACCTCACGACCCACTGGTAAAAAGCAGGGAATCCAGAGCGCAGCCACCATAGATAGATTCCGCGGGAAAGGGCCTGCTAAAGAAACGGTCTAGATGCTGGCAAGCTTACCGAACAGCTCCGTCGAACAGCACGTTTGACAAGTATCGGTTGGTTCGAAATGAGTGCAAGCTGCATCTTAGGTTGGTCTGGCTTCAATATGAAAAGGGCTTAGCTAATACTGCTTCGAAAAATCCCAAGAGATTCTTCGCTTACGTTAAACTACGCTGTGGTGCAACCTCGCCCATTTCACCGTTGCTTCGAGGAGATGGGACCCATGCCTATAGCGACTATGACAAGGCATGCGTGCTTGGTAAACAGTACTCAAGCGTCTTTGTCCGCGAGACAAATACGCCATGTAAAGAGTTAGCTCCAAGAGTTCCTGGGGACTGTTGTCTGGATGAAATTCCTGTAACGGAGTCCCAAGTTCGCCGGTTGCTAAAACAGGTGAACCCAACTAAGGCTTCTGGGCCAGATTCTGTTCATCCAAATTTGTTGCACGAATTGGCAGAGGAACTCAGTGGACCTCTGACTTGTGTGTTTCAGAAGTCGCTCAACAGCTGTGTTTTACCTACTGAATGGAAGGAGGCTGTTGTCTGTCCGATTTTCAAGTGCGGTGACAAAGACCTACCGGCTAATTACAGGCCTGTCAGCTTGACTAGCGTGGCCGTTAACTTACTTGAAAAATGAGTACGAGACACAGTGAAGAACAATTTAAATAGGTTTAACCTACTTAGCTTCGAGCAACATGGTTTCGCAAAGGATTTTCGTGTCAGACGAACTTGCTGGTAGCTCGAGTGTGCTGGGCTGAAGCCGTAGACAGTGGACATGCGGTGGATGTGGTGTTCATTGACTTCGCCAAGGCCTTTGACACTGTACCCCATTCGCGACTCTCGCTGAAGTTGAGGTCGTATGGAATATCTGGTCGTGCTCTCCAGTGGGTGTCAGCTTTTCTGGATGGACGGGAACAGTGTATTCGTGTGGGAAGCAGTCTTTCGTTTCGACAGGCTGTGCTTAGCGGCGTTCCGCAAAGCTCTGTCCTAGGTTCCCTGCTGTGCTCAGTCTACGTGAATAACTTACCGGAGGAGCTTGAGGCACAATCGCTCTTATTTGCAGATGACCTAAAGCTCTGGAATATTGTTGATATCCCTGGAGGTCCTATGGCTGTTCAACGAGTTCTGGGAATGGTCTCTTGTGGTTGCTGCCTATAAACCGGGCAGTGTTCAGTGCTGCGCATCGGAGCGTCTGATTTCTCCACAAGTTATGTGCTCGATGGGACTGTACTTCCTCACGTGACTCATCAGGTTGATCAAGGTGTCGTACACTGTTCCACACTACACTCTGGTGACAACTGGAAGAAGGCGGCTAGTAAAGGTTTCCGGATGTTGTGGTTTATCCGTCGTTCTTTTGGGACCCTAACCGCTGATGTATTTGTGAAGCTCTTCTCAGCTTTCGTGCGACCCCACCTAAAATATTGCATCCAGACCTGTCCACCATGCATTATCCGGGACAAAATGGCACTAGAAAGGGTGTTGCGTTTTGGTACTAGGTTGGTCAAGGGATTACGAGGGCAAACGTACTCCGAAGATCTACTTAGTTTGGGGATGCAGTCAATGCACTATCGAAGAATTAGAGGGGACCTAATCCTAACCTACCGTATTTTGACTGGGAAGGTTGGCCCTGATTTGTCCATGCTATTTAGTCCTGCTAGATTATCTGGTCTCCATGGGCATTGTATGAAGCTGGACAAACCGCCGTCCGATCGAGTTAGAGTGGAGACACGCTTATCGCGTCGATCCATCGAGCGCTGGAACCTACTACCAGATGGGCAGAGACGAGGTGCGCCTGCTACTTGCGAACCTTGACGGTACCAGCCTGCATGGCCTGACGGGCTTCATACGCTAATTATCAAATCACTAGCTGCCATTATCTCGCTGCTGGTTACGGATCTATTCAACAAATCATTGTCTGAGGGCTCATTGCCAAACGACTGGAAGCGCTCAGTGGTGAGGCCGATCCCGAAAGGTGGCGACCCCAGTAAGGTGGATAACTACAGGCCAATTTGTCTTACACCCGTTTTGGCCAAAGTGATCGAGAAGATAGTAAAAAAGCGTCTAATACATCTGTTGCAATCGAAAGAACTTCTGACACCGGCACAACACGGATTCAGGATGGGATATTCTTGTGTTACAAACTTACTTGTGACGAGACAGGAATGGTTGCAAGCACTGAACCGGGGAAAGTCCGTCGACGTAATCTACATCGACTTCAGCAAAGCATTCGACAAAGTCAATCATGAATTGCTTCTAGACAGATTAAGGTCGTGTGGTGTCGGAGGATCGTTACATCGATGGATCCATGAATTTCTCGTTGGAAGAAAGTGGAGGGTACAGGTGGACGGCCATCTAACCGATTGGTATCCCTCGACCAGTGGTGTACCTCAAGGTACGGTACTGGGACCCACTCTGTTTCTCATCCACATCAACGAGCTGCCCCAGCTTCTACGGTCGCCGTGTGCACTGTTTGCGGATGACCTCAAAATTTGGCGAGAAATTAATACTCTCGATGACTGTGACATTCTCCAACAAGACCTCGACCGCCTCGCAGTATGGTCTGCTGAAGTCCACCTACCGGTCAACCCGGCAAAGTCCCTATTCATGAATCTCGGGAAGGCTGTTCACGGACGAACGTACACCCTAGACGGCCAACCACTGCATCCCACACCTTCCGTGAAAGACCTAGGTGTACTCTCACGCTGCGACTTGAAGTCCGTCGACAACACCAACAAACTGTATCGAAACGGACTGCGCATGCTCTGGGCGCTGAAACGCAGCTTCTGCACTTGGTCTGAGGACGTCGCCACTCGCCTCTTCTCTTCCATCGTCAGACCAATGGTAGAGTACGGCTCGCCTGCATACTGTCCGATCACTCGCGGCGAAGCGCAAAAGATCGAACGAGTACAACACATCGCCACCAAGTTGATCCCCAGCTTGAGAGGCTTATCGTATGAAAACCGGTGCATGAAACTTGGGCTCTACACCTTGTCATATCGCCGTGTTCGAGTGGATCTTATCATGACCTACCGTATTTTACATCTCGGTCATTTCCCCATGCTAAGGTCGTTACTCCACTTGCGAGTACCATGCACCACACGTGGGCACAGGTACAAACTCGTGGTACCTGATCTGAAGAAAATCCCACACCCCCTGTGTTTCGAGCGGAGGGTTGTGCACGCCTGGAACAGTCTGCCAGAACACGTCGTCGAGGCCGAATCTGTGCAGAAATTCAAATCTTTGTTGGATTTACACTTCGCTAACATACGTTTCAGAGAACGGTTGCCACTTGACAACGATATCACCCACTTGTGACTCACTGTGTAAACAAGCATTTTGTGTGCTACAGAAGGAGTTGCTGAACCATCTCAGGATAATCACCGGACGTGTTTATTTA
>OX104066.1:66798589-66851734 GCA_944474145.2 Dicrocoelium dendriticum
CGGGTCACTAATTATTGGGCGGAACCTGGGATACTAGTCGGTAAGCAATGACACGTAAGACGTGTCAAATACGACAGTATAGAAGTCGGAGGAGACTGAACCCAACGTGTATTGTGCAGGCTACAAGAATAGGAAGCGAATCAGACGGAGCGAGAGACGTGCAGCAAGGAACTCACCAAAACGGTTTGTGACCATGGATGTGCAGTCAGTTAAACAAATGGACGTTTCGAAGGTTAAAACAACCATAAAATCCAATGTTATAAGATACTGAAAGAGCATGTTTTCAGTTGCATTACAAGAGTTATACCTCCTTATCTGTATGCCATATCCTATTTTAGTTATTACACCTTATCGTTTCAAGTGATTTGCTGCTGCTGGATATCCTCGGTGTTGCTGCGCTTGATGTGCATGTTGACAAGGTGCCCACCTGCCTATTAGCCACTACCTCGTCCATACTGCCTCGAGGATGCAGTTGGTCCTTGTTGGCAGGGACGCGATGCACAGCCTTTGTGGCCCTGCTAGGATCAAAGAGTGTACCATGCACTCATTGTGGAGGGCACTACGGTCCAGCCGCCGCATCGTGTGCAATTGCCTCCCAAGTACAGCGTGCTCGTGGTTGCCCGTGCAGGAGTGTGGGCCGACCTCGTCCCCAGTCTTATTCCTTCTTGTTTACACTGGATATGGGTGTGTGGATGGAGCTGCGGGTGGTGCAGCGCAAGCCACCCCTTGATCCTCTCAAGGCGTAGGCGTTCTTTGGCTGGCCCCTGTGACATGCAACGCCGATGGTCGACGCCGCCAACTAGCTATTTATGGGGTTTTTCTAAGAACATATTTTATATGTATAACGCATTGTTCTAATTTTACTCAGTTCTATTATCGTATATAAATATGGTTTAAATAAATAAATGAATAAATGTATATATATATATATCATTCGGACCATATATATCTATGGTACCAGGGATATCCGGTATTTACTTTTTAACTGCCGCTTCACATCATTAAATCTACCCTTAGATTTATGCATTAAATATCATGCTATTTCTATTCTTCATTCTGTTAGCACCAAGTTTGCGCAGTATGCCTACCACATGGCCGGCACATTGTTAATTCGAAAGGAATTCTCATCAATAATTTGCAAATATTTTAACACAGTGCACAACTATACACTTCTTATGAGTTCATATTACCCTTGTCACTTTTAAGCGGCTAATTTATTCCGGCCATTATCTAGTTCTGTTTACTTTTCATACGGCTTGTAGAATTTCCTTTATTTAATTGCATATTGCAGAATAATATACCTTCTCGATCTCCTGCACAGGTTAACCTTGAACAACACTACTATTTCAGTTTCGTTTTTCTGCATGATTACACTTATTCTACGTTGCGGATTCCCTACTGTTTCCGTTGCAACAAATGATATTTCATAAAAATTCATCACCAGTGAACAATTACGGTACAGAATGCGAGGTAAGTTTGAAGTATGCTTTTTCTACAACTTTTCAGCACTTTTACATTCGTAGGATAGTGAAAATGGGCCTACGTTTGTTAGGCGATTAAGATATTTCACCGTTTGACAAACCCTTGAAATATCAGTACTTCGCTGCGAGACGGTGCTCCACAACGGTCGGTGATCAGCAGGGGACTGGGAGGTTGCGGTAGCGGACAACAAGCCACTTTGCCTTGGTGCAGGAAAAGGGAAGATGACATTGTGATCTAAGAGCTGTTAATTTGGAGAAAAATGCCACGGGTTGCAACGCGGACCTAGGTTGATATGCGTATGATGATAGTTTGAATGCACCGTAAAGTGCGTTGGCGGATTCAGTCGTTGTCATGGCTGTCGACGATACCGCTGTTTTGAGTGCTGTCTTCCTTTAGCGTGTGTACCGCACTTGTGAGCAGTTCATAAGTGACCTAAAGCGCTTCAACTAAGTATTGCCTCATGTTTATCAAATCGGATGTCCTGACATCGGTTTCTTATAAGAGGAAAACCGGAAAAGAGTTTTAGTGAGTCGCCTGTACCGGGAGCCTAGAGAGCGATTCGAGAAGACGGATCGAGTTGCAGAGAAACTTTATTGGTGAAGTAACAGATTCCCTGCTCCTAACTATAAAAATGACACCGTGGACGCTCTAGCTAGGGGAATGGGGCAAGCACAGCACACAGGTCAGCCGCGAGTTGCAAACGAAACGAGCGCCAAATAAAAATGGTGATGAACCAATCAAACCTTCGAACTCAGCAATAAGTGCAACAAATCACACCGGTTGCCTAGGTGTACAATGAAATAATTTTAGTTAGAATTTTACACAGGCAAACCGGGGAATCTCCAGACTGCTACATAGCCCTCTCCCAGAAGGGACTGTGTAAGCAGTCCTTCGATTTACGTGAGGACTGTCCGTCGCGGGCCAGCCTTCTGCGAGACCAGGTTGTGAAACCTACTGCAGCTGCTGGGGGAGAACCATGCAATCGGACCCTAGCAGGCTCTCACCCGTGTCCCCCTTCGGTGTCGAAACGGTAAAAACTGTTTGTGGGGGACATTTATTAACGTTCACGTAGGCAGTTGGGCAGGAGGTTTGTTCCACTTCCAGTTGACGTGCGGGGATCCAGCGAAAAGTGAAACCGAGAAGCAACCAACCGGCGGTGTATATGGAAAGCAAAATGAAAAAGCAGCGTAAATGCATAACAATACACAAAGAAAAGCGAGAAACATGTTTTTGGGTTTTTAAAAGGTTTTACTCTTTTTTGATAGCTTCAAAACATTTTGGTCTCTTTGTAAACTTTCGTAAACGTTAGGCAAGAGCAGAAAATTTCTAAGGCACTTTCTCTGTAAAATAGTGACTGCTAACGAAGTCCGATAAACGAACTGCAGGTTTAAGTTTCCTACGGAGTCCATCGATAATAGGGCGAGTAGGGATGCTGTTGGTTGCGGTTTTCGGTTCCGCTGGAGCGCACTGACTCGTCTGGGGTTGTGGAGCGATTTGTGATGGCACAGGCTGTGGAGGTGCTTGTTGCACCGTAGAGTCAGTCTTGTCGAGGAAAGCTGGCTTGAGTCGATCGAAGTTGATCGTCTCAGTCTTATCATTGTAGTCAATGGTAAGGGTCTTGTCGCTTCTGAGTTCGACACGATACGGACGAGAGTAACGTGGCTGAAGTGGTCGGCGTACGTTGTCAGTGCGAACGAACACATGCGTGCAAGTGGTTAAACGTTCGTCCATGGTGGTACGCAAGCTCTGTGCTCTGGGTTGCACAGGCTGAAGCTGTCGCATGTGAGGAGTTAGGCGAGCTGCGTTGTCGCCATGGTCGAAGGTTGTTGGTGCTTTTGGTGAGACGGGTTCACCGGGCAAGCGTTGTGTGCATCCAAAAACTAGCGACGGTGGAGCGGCGTGCAAATCCGTCTTAATCTTGTTCCTTATGCCTAAGAGAACGAGGGGAAGTGCTTCGTGCCAAGATTGCTAGATTGGGTACAGATTGATGCTTTGAGTTGCCGCTGGAACCTTTCTACCATCCCATTAGCTGCGGGATTCTACGCGATGGTTCCATTATGTTGGCAACAAAGGACGTTGAGCAGTTTGCTAAAGAATCCGTCAAAGTGTGGTCCTCTGGCAGCTATGACTACGCTCGTTCTAGGAAATCTTGCGCAACAACCTCAGATGAGCAGTTGACTATCGGAATCGCCTCTGGCCAACGAGCGAATCGGTCGACACAGGGGAGGAGGTAAACGTAGCCTTTGCATGGAGGCAAAGGTTCGACCAGGTCGACATGGACGTTTGCAAAACGAGAGTAAGGAACGGGAAAGCCGCCAAGTGGGCTTTTGGTATGTCTGTATACCTTGGCGCGCTGACACTCTAAGCATGCGCGTGCCCAAAGGCGGACATCGCGATTGACATTGGACCGTACGAAGCTTTCCGTTACGAGCTTCTGCGAAGCACGTATGCTGGAGGAGACAGGTTGTGTAAAGCGTTGAAAGATAGTTGACGCATCGAAGTAGGAACTACGGGTCGGGGATAAGTTTGTGGGACGTCGTAAAGAATGGTCACCTCAGATGAAGCTAGTAAAACTTGGCGTAGTTTCAACCATCTGTTGCGTCGTAGTTTGTCTATGTCGGGATCAGCTTGTTGAGCAGCAGCCATAGCGGCAAGGTCAATGCTAGTGCCAGGCGATAAGCTGATATATTGAATGCGTGGAAGCGCATCAGCGACGGGATTGAGAGCACCTGAGACATGTCGTACGTCTGTCGTAAACTCAGAAACGTAGTCTAGGTGTCTAGTTTCCAACGGCGAGTACTTGTCCGTTGCGCCATTGATTGCGTACATCAATGGCTTGTGGTCAGTAAAGAATCTAAAATGTCGACCTTCGAGGTAGTGACGGAAATGTCTGATACCTAGGTAGATAGCTAACAGTTCCCTACCGAAAGTGCTGTAACGCCATTCGGCAGGTTGTAAACGTTTCGAGAAGAAACCTAGAGGTATCCATCGATGGTCGATGAGTAGTTGAAGAACTGCACCGACGGCAGTGTCAGAGGCGTCAGTTGTCAGGGAGAGTGGTGCAGACGTGTCTGGATGGGTGAGAAGCGCTATGTTGGAGATAGCGCCTTTGCGCTTCTCAAGAGACAATCTAGCTTCGTCTGCAAAATGTAAAGACCGTTGTTTACCGCGGAGCAAAGCAGTCATTTGTTAAACAATGCTCGTGCAGTTAGGAATAAAGCGTCTGTGACAGTCGACAAGGCCAAGGAATCGGCGTAACTGTTTGAAGGAACCGGGAGCAGTATAGTCCTTTAGTGCCTGGATTTTGTCTGGCAGAGCTTCGATACCAGAGGCGGATATGCGGTGGCCAAGAAAGTCGATAGAGCTTTGGCCATGCGCGCAGTTATCGGGGTTGACGGTAACCCCATGGTGTGTTAAGCATTGGAAGAGAGCGTCGAGGTGATGAAGAGGTTCCTCGTCAGAAGAGCTGGGGATGTGTATGTCATCTAGATAAGGATAAACGCCTTCGAGTCCTCGCGTTACCTCATGAAAGAAACGCTGAAAAGTTTGGGCTGCGTTGCTGAGGCCGAAATGCATTCTGAGGTACTCGAATAGGCCGAATGTCGTGATGACTGTGGTTTTAGCAATGTCGTCTGGAGCGACAGGTATCTGATGGTAGGCGCGAACTAGATCTACTTTGCTAAAGATAGACTTACCAGCTAAAACTGCGGTCAAGTCGCGCATGTGCGGAATGGGTTATTTATCCGGGACGGTAACTTTGTTAAGTGCCCTGTAGTCGCCACAGAGGTGCCAGTCACCGGATTTCTTCTATACCGTGTGTAATAGTGATGCCCATGGACTTTTAGACGGGCGGATGATTCCCAGTTCGAGCATTTGCTCGCAAGCCAACTTAGCAGCTTTGAGCTTGTCCGGGGCTAGTCAGCGAGGGCGGACCGAATCAGGCGGGCCCTTAGTGCATATGTGATGCATGATGTTTAACGTCACAGGAGGCAAGTCTTTTAGGACGCGAAGGAGTTTAGGATGCTTTTTGATATGTTCTATAAAAGGTTGTGAAGCTTGAGGTAGGACACGAACGGGAGGGATAGCAGCCACGTTGGCGCTAGACCCAATAACACTGAGCTGTGTCCTAGAGTCGATAAGCTTCTTCCTTTTAGCGTCAACGACGAGATCGAAGCGTTGGAGAAAGTCTATGCTTGTGATAGCAAACTGCACGGCAGCGATTATGAAAGGCCAGCGAAAGGTTTGTCGGAGGCGTAAATTGAGCGTTAGCAGCTTTTCGCTGAAAGTTGCGATTGGTGTGCCATTGACGACACGCAGCTTGATCGGCCATAGTGAGACAACCTCAGCTGGGCTACGGGGTAGAACGCTAACTTCGGCTCTTGTGTCGACTAGAAACTCGGTGCCGGAAGGAAAATCCCTAAAGCGGATGAGGCGACTTTGTTGTTGGCAAGTCGCGTCCGTCCCTGCTACTCACAGGTTGAGAAGGTTCCCTGCTTCTCGGCGGTCGCAAGGCTGTACATATTTATGTGTTGCGATGCCAAAACGCTGATGGTAGCAACAGCTAATCTGCCGGTTGCTAGACTTAGAACTTGTGAAGTGTGATTTTGAGCGGTTATGCCAAGGACGGTTCGTAGCAAGCTGCTGAACCTGGCGACTAAGTGTCGCAACTTGTGTTTGCAGGGCTTCTATAGTTGACTGTAAGCCAGTGATAGAAGTGCCCTGGGACGCGACGGCATTCATCTTGCTGGCGTCGACTTGTGGCTGTGATCGCTCAATAACTCGATCCGCTAAATCTGCTAGTTGAGTGAGCGAAACGGAGCTTACTGTAGCGAGAATCGCTTGCGTGTTTTTCGGTAGCCATTGTAGGCATAGTTCGCGAAATAAAATCTCGTCCATGGTTGAGGAACCAAGGAGTTGCTACATCTCTCGTAGCGGGGTTGAGAGCAGCTTGTCGCCCAGCTGCAGGTCCCTGAAAAGTTGTTGCAGGCGAACTTTCTCAGAGGGCATAACACGATTAATGGTGGCTTCCTAGAGAACCTCATAGCGGTTTTCGGTCTGAGAAAAGAACGTCACGAAACTGCATTGATATCTCCTTGGGGAGATAGGACATGAGCTTGCTATACTTGGCGTAGTCGGAAGTGATTCTGTGGTTATAAGGCTCAGCCTCACGATGATCGAACCACAAAAGAGGAGCAACGTCCCAGAAAGGTGGTGCAGTGAGAGATACAACGCTTAGCAGAGAATCTACGTTATGGTCTTCAGACCCATGGCTTAAAATGGCGCAAAAATAGGCTACCGTATGCAAAAATTAACCGGATAATATGAAAAATAAATGGAACGGGCTCACCAGAGAAAAGTTCCAGATATCCGGCGTGGAGATTTTTCCGAAGTCGTGGTCACAAATTTAGTGGGTCGCCAGTACCGGGAGCCTAGAGAGCGATTCGAGAAGACGGATCGAGTTGCAGAGAAACTTTGTTAGTGCAGTAACAGATCCCCTGCTCCTAACTATAAAAAATGACACCGTGGACGCTCTAGCTAGGGGAATGGGGCAAGCACAGCACACAGGTCAGCCGCGAGTTGCAAACGAAACGAGCGCCAAACAAAAATGGCGATGAACCAATCAAACATTCGAACTCAGCGCTCAGTGCAACAAAGCACACCGGTTGCCTAGATGTACAATGAAATAATTTTAGTTAGAATTTTACACAGGCAAACCGGGGAATCTCCAGACTGCTACAAGTTGCCTGAGGGTATGTGCTACAAATCCGTACACTATAAATGAGTGCACTTTTCCCGAAAAGGATGCACATGCAAGCGGTAAGTTCACATGTAATATTTGTGAGACGCTTATTAACTTTAAGTACAAAAGTTATGACTGCCAGGCACATGTTGGCATACGGCCTACCGGCCGGTGCAACGACATGGTGTCCTACAACGTTGTGCACAGCCATAGCTTCCATGTAGGAAAATCGTTCCTGTACGCCACCGACAGACGGCTTCCGCGGCACGCGGAAGAGTACATCTATCGCATGATGCAATCTTTCAAGGACACATGTGAGTTCAGGAGATATGCGTTGACGAACTACGGTCGAAGGTTGAACTGTTACGATTTCCAGACCATAAGAGATAAAATGAGGGGAACGGTTGAGGGGAACTCCGTTAACGCTGTTATACATTTGCTTGAGAGCGCCAGTCAATGAAATGTAGAGTATGAGGAGGCGGAGGAACGCTACATGTCTTTTGTTCCCAGGTATGTGCGTGACCTTGTGGAGCTTTATAGTGATGTATTGCTGGCGGACGCGACGCACCAGATGAACTGCGGTGGCTACATATAGGTAGGTTTGCATGGTATTGGGCGTTCAATTTTCTACGCGTAGCTTCCTAGTGAGACAACGACAGCGTACATGAACGCCGGGTGCAACATGCGGTTGATGTTACCAGCGACTGAGGCAGCACGGACGGTGGTGATGGTGGAATGCAGGGCCCAGGTCCATGCATTCCAAGCAGTGTACCTCTTCACGCGGATTGCATTGTGCCGTTTTCACCTACCGAAGGATGTCACCCGGCATTGCAACGGCTTATCCACAAAAAGTGCAACCGACAGGTTGGTTACTAAGCAGTGTGTACGGAACTTAGTGTACGCGAGGAGCTCTCGGTTATTCGTCAGGTATCGGACAGCCATTAAAGAGCGACACGCCGACGCGCACAAATACTTAATACGAAGCTGGTTGTTCTTTGTCTCATCATGGGCGGTGCACCGTTTGACATCCACCTGTTTGTTCGGCTGTTTTACAAAGAACCGCGTGGAAAACGGAAATAGGCATTGAAAGAGCGGTCTTTCCGATCGGACCTCTTTATTAGACTGGTTTACCGCGGTTGTCAACCGCTTGATTTATGCTCAAGCTCAGTTGGAAGATGTCATGCGTAAGACCGATTTGTCGGAGCACCCAATGGACTCTTGCCTGCATAGCCTAGGGCAGTCTGCGTTTCAGTTTTTAGGGTAAGCAAGGACGCACCTGCGGTGCCATTACAGTAGGGAGAAGGTGACAGTGACGGAGTTGTCCGATGATACATGTCAAGTGAAAGGTACCCGTAGAAGTTACACCGTGTTAATGCTTGAGGAGGTAACCTGCCAATGCAGCTTCAGCCGGTAATGACCGCTGCCGTGCGCACACATTGTGCATGCATTGCACGCGGCAGGCAGACCGATTGACGACATATTGCGTAACAACAGGTGGGTTGTGTCGCACGCGCAACAACCGCGTGTTACAGCATCACGTCCTCCGCCGTCGTCCCCCTAGCGTCCAGTTCCACTGTCGCACCGGTAAGTAATGAACAGAAGCTTCGGGAATGTAGCCAGGTTCTGGGTGATATTCAGGTACAAGTTTGCAGCCTGGGCAAGGCGAAGTATAGGGAGGTTATAAATAAATAAATAAATAAATAGTTTATTCTCGAATTTGTCGAGACACACCAAGCAAGGCAGACTCAATAACAAGGCATGATCAATAGGGATCACTTGCGTGCGTTACTACGGAATCTTAGCAGCTCTCACGAGCACGTTGCGGTTTCAGCCTCCGTAAACCTAATGAATTCAGCTGCAGGAGGAAGAGTGAAGGTACCAGTGAAGGCACAAGGCGTAAGCAACGTTTAGTTTCCATTCCGGAATCGTCAGCCAGTCAGGAGCATGAAAAGAAGGCACTTTCTTTTTCGAGAGTTACACAGGAAAACCGCTAGGGTGTATAGGCCTCCAAGGAAGCGTCGTAGCCATGCACCACCCAGCCAATTACGACAATGACAAGTGCACTTCGTGCCTCCAAACTGACTGCGAGACACTGAGTGGACAGGTGGTTGACGGAGTCATGTGCTCCGACCGCGGCCTATGGTATCATAAGGTGTGCGTCTCATACAGTGGACAGGAACATTTCACCTGCCATCAGTATATGTAAGCCCTTCTTCTTCTTATTGCTACCTTTTTCGTTCATTTATAACCGTGCTATCCATTACTTCCGCTTGATCGTTAGGTACACCCACTGCTGCCATAGGCGGTGCCCCCTACATGACGTTTACATCACGCACGCCGACCTCTGTAACGGAATCACACATAATGGGGGTGGTCAGGTGTGCCTACGGACATAAGAAGCACCCGCACTTCCGCAGCCTTTTTAGGATACACATTTACTTATCCGTTCCTTCGTGACAGCCCCATCTTCTAAGCAACCGGAATAAGGATTGCGCTTTGTAAGGCACCGGGGTAACCTGCGTTGACAACGTAAGAAGCACGCTTGAGGTGTAATACATGGTACATGTTTTCCTTGCGCTCAAACTGCAATTTTGTATCATATCACCCAGTTGCTTAGTGATCCACCGCTTGGGGATGAGTATGAATTACTTCACCCATACATGCGTGAGCATTTCGCCTGGGAGTGAACAGCACATGCTTTCCTTTAACTTGCGTGCCGTTTCTACCTACCGTTGCTTAAACGACCACCCGATTTATGGTCCTGCACTTTCTTCATTTCTGGCACTCTGTTGTCCCATCAGCAATACTGGAATGATAGGAAAAACCCTTGAGTGTTCCTTCTTGAGCGAATCGTTGAGCCAGGAAGTGAGAAAGTGGAAGGTCTTGGTAGATATTAAAGGAAACTCCTGAGACACCATGATCAACCGATTAGTGCCCGCCTTCCCTGCACTAACAGTCCCGGCAGTGTAAGCTACATTAAATGTGCAGGAAGTATAAAGTAAATGTAAGATGAAGGGGAATGCAAGTCATTAAATTTAATGATAACGCCAAAGCGTGCCGTGAATGACAGAATAAGAACTTAAAGTTTGAAGATGGATGTGCTCAGAAGGGGAAAGTTTTGTGTCGCCACCCAAGAGCGTCTAACTGATGCTCAATACACTTAACAATAGGTTCACGGAATACGTTTTCTGGAAGCGAGTTCCAGCGCTCAGTACCTCTACGCGATAACCGAGTTTACGCCCTGATCAGGTCACAAAGCCGCTTGTCTACCTTCATGGTATGAACACAAAGAGTAGGCAGCCTAGCCGAGTTACATAGCCACCTCAGGCACGGTGCAGCATTACCTGTTAACATGCGGCGGAGAAAGCAGAGCACAGCTTCTCCAATATGTCGACCGTTAAGACACCGAAAGAACTTCCTTTTGACCACCACATACTGAAACCTGTACTTTCGGCCTTCTTCCAGCTGTCACCAGGATGCGAAGATGAGGAATGGACGACGCCTAGGTCTGTGTGGTGGGAGACAAGGGGGAATTTAACCACACGGAGTACGTATCTGAAAGGCGAAAAGGTTGCCTCCATACAAGGAACGGAAAACAGCCTGATTTAATGGCATATGCCACTAAGTAGACCAGTCCGAGAGTCTGTTCAGCGCATACTGTATGGCCTCGCAAACTCCAGGAACATTAGGAACATCCCATAGCTTAAGGTCATCAGCCCCGGGGATTATCCAAAGTATTCCAGTGCTCAATGTATTATAACCGTCCATACATGAAGTAAACCACTTTACCACAAGCTTCACCTGATAATCGTTGCAGCTAGATGGAACCCTACGCAAGCACCTATGGAGAGAAGTACACCGTTAAAATAAGTGAAATAACACACAACAGTTAACCCATAAACTTCCAGCAGCGACTCTCCCACGTGATAAACTAAGCCCGCTGACGAACGAAGAACATGGACTAATACCAGTTGTGGGGCATTAAAACAGTAACCGGAACAGGATTTTAATAAATACCCGCCTATTATGTTTCATTACCCATTTTCATTCGAGATATGTGCCATGTAACATATTACAAGTTAATGAAAAATATAAAAAGTATTTACCACATACCTAAATAAGACAAATTTACATTAACTAACAATTATATTATCAACATATATAAAATCAATCAATATATAAAAACATTATATATATATTCATACATTTTATATCATAACAAAAATATATAATATTACAAAAACCATGTACATCGACGTTTCCTAGATAGAAATAGCGTTCATCGATTGCAGGGATGAACGATATCGCCAGGACTTGCAATTTCCCTTTTAATTACATTACAAAAACTTCACCTATTATCACGTGTTACGTAACCATCCACAATAAAATTCTGCCCAAAATAATCATCCCATGCATTATAAATTACGAAACAAATCATTTGTAGATAATCCGTGAAATATACCGTTGTACGGTAGCAAACTACCTTCACTTTCACCCATGCTGTAAACAAATGCGTGAAATATGCAGTTTCAATCCGCAATTCCATGGCTGTAGCGGTGTGAACATTTAAAATAGTTATGCACCACACCACACAAGGCATTATAACAGTTACCAAGTTATTCAGCTGCCTTTTCCCAACACGCATGAAGAGTATCAAATAAAAGGCTATAATTCATTTGATGCGTACATTTTGTGCCTTTAACGTAAACATCACCAAATATCACTTGCCTCCGAACTCTTTAATATGATTTAATTCCTTTAAAACATAGCGCAGGTACTACGGCTACCATTTATCAGTGTCACCGCTCGCTATATCTTCCATTTCAGAATACATCACCATTTCTTCACGTGGCGACGGTTGTTGTCATTGCAATCTTGAGTTCGTATTTCCTGACTAACTCTTTCGACCCGCGGTCGCCCATTTCAACACACACATGCTTTAGCGTTTAACATCACACTATGGCGTTATTGCTCAGGTATTAGTAATTTCCTTTCCATGCACACACGCGGACGCTTGTTCATACCACTTCTCTTATTTCCCAGTGTCGGATGTACCACGGGACTCTTATTGATTACTTCTTGCATCGGCCGTTGTGCAGTACGTTACCCTTCGCTGCAAGTACTCCCTTCGGAGTTTTCGGGACATGTTACCCTGGTTACAATAAACCACTTTACTTCAAACGTTAACTTAGCGTGACAATTTATTAACTCACCCAGTGAATCCATTTTTATTATTGAAACCTTAATAATTATTTCCCAAGTCGCGCGATTGCCCCCTTGATGCCTGCTGTTGCACTTCACCTTGGCCTGTAACAAAATTTCTGCCATTAGTTAGCGCCCAGCTACTCAATGCTCCAATGATGCTTCTCATTTTGGTGTCAAAGGTTACTAATGTTAACCATCATATTGGTTCATTCGAGCACCGGTTTTTAGAATAAACGGAATATATAACTACCAATCTTCGTGCAATTCCGAACACGTCTATGTAACAAATCGCATAGCTCCACCATCTTGAATCCCCACGGTTTTCTGTGCCACTACAGGCCAGCGTACCGTTCTCTACGGCGATGATGAAAACAAACCTACTGGCTGTGCAATATTCCTCGGTCTACTCACTGAAATCTCCGCTGCTCAACAACTGTTTGCCTGCACGCTACTCTTCTATGGGCCAAGTTGAAGTTAACCTTGAAGTGGTCACTAAGCTACTCCTCGAACTGGACCCGAACTCCTCCCCAGGCCCGGACAGATTGTATCCCAGCTTTCACAAAACAATAGCTGAGTACGTCGCTGCCCCTCTCTGCCAAGTATTTCGGCAAGCCCTAGAAGTCGGTTGTCTATCCACAGGCTGGAAAGCAGGTACCGTCCTCTCTAAATACAGGGGAAACCAACACGACCCAGCAACCGAGAACTTAGGGCCAACCTGAAACAACGGCGAAAACTGTGGAACAGATCCAAACGTCCCTGCTTAGAATCAGACTACGCCAAATACAGGGCCATCAAGAACTTCTGCTCCCTGCAGAAACATGAAAAGAGACAGGGATACGAGCATAGCCTGGCAGAACAATCCCTCTCTAGGCCAGAGATACGATTTTCATACCTTAATAGATCTTCCACGGCAGGCCGTGGAATTCCTGCATTCTCCACTAATGGGCCAGGTATAATACACTATGAGGATGACGCCAAAGCTTACCTCCTGGCTCTACAGTTCTCCTAAGTGTACACGGAGGGAGACAAACTCGCAAACCCACATGTACTTGCACATACAGTGCCTCTGGAATATATCGCTATCGATGCAGATGCCACCTTGTATCTACTACTAGAACTGAACACAGCTTCATCCCCAGACCCAGACGGGCTACACCCCCATTTTCCCAAGAAGGTAGCAGAATTCATTGCCGTCGCACTTTGTCAAAACTTTCAGCTCGCTTACAGCTGGTCAATTACCTGCCGATTTGGAAGACGGGTGATGTTACGCAGAAATACAAGGGTGGAAACCGCCAGGACCCGAACTGTCGGTCAATTTACTTGACATCGGTCGACGGCAAGATCATGGAAAAGCTCATTAAATGTGCCATCCACCGACGCCGCGAAGACATGAACTTCACTTCGTTTACTCAGCATGGCTTCCGAAAGGGACGCTCCTGCATCACTTACCTGCTGAGCACTAGAGAGAAGAGGGATAAATCAATGTACGATGGAAAACAATTATATGTGGTCTTCATCGACTTCAGCAAAACTTTTGACAGAGTCCCACATAAGAAAATACACTCCTAGCTCCGCGAAAGTAAAATAACAGGGAACCTTATACTATGGATCAATGACTTCTTGCAGGGCCGGAACATACAAGGCAAAGTAAAAGCTGCCCCTTCATTCCCACTGCTTATGTACAGTGGCGTACCTCTGGGCTCCTTTCTCGGACCGAAATTGTGCAAGGTACCTACCAATGACCTACCAAGTATGCTTCAAACGGACTGCATGAGCTATGCAGATGATCTCAAGCTATGGTCGGATGCGTCCAGCCCTGAAGATGCCGACCGATTACAGAAAACGCTTGGTCTACTACACTCTTGGTCCATCAAGTGGGGTTCGCCGGTAAACCAAGATAAGAGCTCTGTCTGTACCATAGGTACTACTGAACCACTGGGCATCTATCATATTGTCGGGCACCTACTCAGGATCGCCACACAGGAAAAGGACGTGGGGACAATAATATCCTCTGATTTCAAAATGACTCTTGATACATTAAAAATGCTGCGGCCGCGAACAGGATGTCAGTTGTCATAAAGAGGGTCTTCTCTAAAATGACGCCGCCGGTATTTGGACTTTTCTTCACCTCTCATCTCCGGATCATTTTTGACTTCGGACTCCTGACCATAGCCCCTTTATCTAAGCATGAAAGTGACAGGATGGAAAAAATTCAGCAACGAGCCCCGAAAATTGTCCTTTGGCTACGCGAATTTTCTTACCCCGCCCGACTACAGAGGATGAACCTTTTCCCTTAGACCATCACCGAACTAGCGGGAATTTATCTATACTAGACGTATGCCACGAGGTTAATTGGGAAGCGAGCTGTGGCAGTTTTTCAGCTAAGACTTGGCAGTAAGACTCAATGTCACAGCTGGGAACCGTTTAACCCGAGGAAGTTCAAAGTTCGCTTAGGTGTTGCTCTCTCTACTCGAGTACTTGATGACTGGAACCGACGGCCGAACCCGATTGTCAATGCGCAATCAGAAGCTAGTTTAAAACTTATGTTAGGCATCTTCCTGCTGAGTAATCCAGGATCCTCAGGACTGGCATTACCTCCTGAGCTGTGACACAGTCACTTCTTCTGCAGGCCTTGGAAGATGGGTAGGCGAACGTGCTGACATGGGACCTCCCTTCTGCTCTCTGTCACTCAGAGAACTCAATGAACTACCGGCAACTACGCCTGACATCAGTCGTATGCACAAACATGGAACGAATAGTCAAGTGCGCACTCCAGCTCCACTGTGTTACTCTATAGCTCATCTCACCTGCTCAACCTGGCTTCCGGAGCGCATGCTCATGCATCTCTAACTTACTCATCCTAGCGAAGCATGGGCAGAAGCCGTGGATGTCCGAAAACAGGTTGACGTATTATTCATTGACTTAGGTAAAACCATCGATAAGCGTTCACACGTCCAAGTGCTACATAAGCTCTAGGGAATTGGCATTACAGGAAATCCCTCCTGGTACAAGTGAAACAAGCCCTCTCTGCTCTAGTGCCTATGACTAGTGGCATGCCCCAAGGCGCTGTGCTTGGACCAGAGCTCTTCGAGCTGTACATCAACGATCTACCGACTACACTTCAACTCGACTGATTTATCTACGCCGAGAACCTGAGTCTATGGTCAACAGTATCCAATCTTGAGGATGCGGACAGATTACCAGAGGCTAGAGGCCAGCTACACGAATGATCCATCAAGTTGGTAGTGCCAGTAACCCGAGATAATGCGCTGTTCCCTCAACGGGTAACAATGAAACGTGCGGTGCATAGCACATTGGTGTGTTTCGCCTCAGAAAGACCACTCACGAGAGCGGTCACAAGGTTATCGTGATTTTTGACCTTAAAACGATGCAGGACACGTTCCGTTAAACGTTCCGTGACCTCCCGTACTCCATTCGACTCCAGCAGCTAAAGCTATTCCCCCTCGAGCTGCGCCAGCGCCAGGGTGATCTCACCTACCCTAGCGCTTCCTCCGAAGGGGATTTGGAAGTGCGTTACAACAAATTTTCCGGCCCAACAATGCTTGTTCCAAACTAGATCATACATGGAAACTATTTAAGCAAATAATGCACAACATTCACAAGCACGTCAACCCATCCACTGTAATAGTGAATGACTAAAAGAGCCTACCGGATGTAACTGCCGACGCGTTAGCCCAGGAAAGTTGTGAGCGGCTTCTAGAAAATATTCACTGAGACTGCTGGCATTTTGCGTCTTTCACTGCAATTGCAGCGAACTCTCGATGAACGTCGAAATGCAACGACAGGCATCAAACCCAGTATGACACGGAATCGATCGGGCTGACAATGGATTTCCTTCCTGCTCGCTATAATTCAATGCGTACGCGGATTCGAATCCGCGAAGCAACCTTACTAGACGAGCTCATTACCTTTAAATAAATAAATAAAAAAATAAATGGTATATTCTGTGTAAAACGAGACAAACCTCTAGGTTACGAAGCGAACCTATCTGGCATAATATATAGAATAATGAAATCTGCTGTGGCTGGATCACCTACTGTCGTAAATTTCGACCGGCTGTGAAAGCCTAGGCGCTGAGGATAGCGGGTGCCGACGAGACGGAATAATGTAGCAAATCATTAGGTGCTTGATTGCCACTTAACACCTTGTTTCCATTTCTGTTTTGTGCAACTGGCATACAAAGCTCAAAGTGACCTTTTAAGGTAACAAATGGCCGAGGATTTCACGGACGGCTAGGGGTCCGACCCACTCCTTCCCACGGTTAAGTCTTACCTGACCTTGAACCTAAACTGCCTACTCGCCTTCCGAGCATGACTGTTTCCGCTGCTCCTTGTGTGACTTTCCATTTGCTTTCCATTGGATTCCGTTGCCGTTATTTTCTTTGTAGCTGTCCTTCTTCCCACCATCACTAAAATGAAACCAGCTGACTGAATTGCTGTTAAACCGCTTAGTCGTCTCTGTGCATCCTCTTCGTTGCTGCCCCTACCTGCTAACTAGAGCGCTGCTTTTGCTTGCCCTATTTTTAAAAAGGATGATAAGCCAGTATCTGAAACTTATAGACCGGTTAGCTTAACAGATGTACTAGTGAAATTATCAGAGAAGCTGATAAGAGATGCTCTGGAAAAGCACTTAGCTAAGTTCATTTTGCTCAGCACAACAAGGGTTCCACAGAGGCCACGCTGTTTACCTAACCTGTTGGTAGCCAGAGAGTGCTGGTCTAAGGCTGCGTAACAAAGACAGGCGGTGGATGTTTTGTTCATTGACTTTGCTAAAGCCTTTTATACTGTGCCGCATTGCTGTCTTTTGTTTAAGTTGGAATCCAACGGCGTCTCAGGCCAAGTATTGAAATACGTTTCCGCTTTCCTGGAAGGAAGGCAGATGAGTATTTGCGTGGGTTCCGCGTTTAAATTCTAGTTCAAGTGGGACCAGAACAGTAGCAAAAGCCCGCGAACTTTCCATCTTCGAGAAGGTCGTTGATATAACAGGAACACAGATGCGTCGCTGTGCCAAAGGAGAAGCAAACCAACACACACGATTCATACGGTCAACCAAACAATGCCCATGTGCCCTGCACTAGCAGACCCCGCCATGCCGACCACGTAAAAGTAAATAACCAGTATTGTCAGTAAAGAAAAGGAAACAGAGGAGAAGACAAGCTTGTCGACCATGGTAGACAATATTGAGATGTAAGTTAAAATGAGTTAAAGAAACGTTAGCCGTGGTGGACGAACAAAAGTTTAAGGCATGAAGGAGAAGACTTTAGACTGCAGACCAAGAGCGTCAAGTAAAGGCTCAAACACTTCTTCTGTCGGTGCTATCACGGCTGCAGTCAATGAGTTCCAATAAGCTATGACCCTACGCGATAACTAAAAAGCTGGCGGAACCCGGTCCAACCGGGGTTTGTGCAACTTTAATAAGTGGCCACAAAGGGTTGGCATTCGAGTTGGACGAAACAGTCCAGTCAAATCAGGACCAATCTGACCCATCAATATACGATGTGTGAGGACCAAGTCGCCCCGAAGCCGCCTGTAATACATGGAAAACATATCCAACTTACGTAGCCTCTCCGGGTACGTCAGCTGCTTTAATCCGTGCACTATTTTCCTCCCGAACCGCAGGACTTGTTCAACGGCCATCTTATCACGAACCAGGCATGGAGGACAAGCCTGAACGCAGTATTCGAAGTGCGGCCTTACAAAAGCCGAAAATAGTCTAACGAACATGTCGGTGGTTATGATCCCGAATGACCTGCGGATCATCCACAACATGTTGAAACCTTTGCGAGCAGCTGTCGTCTGGGGTTTACTGGACTTAAAGCCGGATGACAGCAAAACACCGAGGTCAGATTGAAGTTGAACTCGCGGTACCTTATTGCCATCAAGCAAATAAAGCGTCGGCGGATCATTCAGTCCAACGTGTAAAAGTGAACATTTCGCCAAATTAACGGGCAACTGCAATAAAGCGGACCAGTTCCAAAATCTATATTGAGCTCCCGGTAGGGGCGGTGGACCAATCGGATCGTCTATTGTGAACCAGAGTTACAAATCATCTGCGAACGTTAGGGATGGCCCATCTACTTCATCGGGTAGGTCATAAACGTATAAAGTGAAGAGAAGGGGGCCAAGGACTGAACCTTGCGGCACGCCACAGAGAACACATTGGCGGAAAGACAGGCTCTAATCCACCCGCACACACATTTCCTCTCCGATTAGTGAAGCTAAAACCAATAGTAAGGCTGGTCCAGAAGTACCACAGGACTCCAGCTTGTACAAAAGGCGCGAATGTGGAACGGTGTCAAAGCTTTGGGAAAGTCAGTGAACAGCATGTCCACTGCATTCCCGCAATCAAAGCCTTTGTCCCAGTGTTCACGAGCGGGTAACAAGTTAGTAAGGCAAGAAAAGCCCTTACGAAAGCCGTGCTGAGAAGGATTAAGTAACTCAAACACTTTCAAGTGTCCTTCGAGAGTGCCCCTCAGGAGATTTATCAAGAAGTTGACCAACACGCTAGTCTCCCTGTCCGGTCTACGGGTAGCAAGGAGGTTCCTACCACCTTGCTTGACAATAGGATAAACAACAGGTTCCCTCCAATCAGGGGGTAGAGAGCATTTGAGTAGAGACTTCAACAAAGTTGCGTAATCGGATGGCTATCTTTCAGACAAGCCACGCTCAGAGGTCGGTTATCTTACCTCCACTGTTTGCATTGTATGTCAGCGACCTCCCTGAGAAGCTCAAGGTACATCGATTATGTTTGCGAATGACTTAAAATTTGGATTACCGTGAGCCATTCTGTTGGACCCACAGCTTTGCCGACAGCCGGCGACAAGCTTTGGGTGTGATCAGAATTGTGACAGCTGCCAATCCATCTTGGCAAATGTTCGGTCCTGCTCATGGGATCAAGCACTTCCATAACTCCTTGCGCACTTTGCGGAAATGTAGTGCGTCAAGTGACTGAACAAACCGACTTGGGTGTCTCGCTATCCTCGGACTTCAAATCCAAGGAGAACTGGACAAATGCTACCCGCAAGGGTTTCCGAATGCTGTGGATGACTCGCGGGTCATTTGGCATCATAACAAATGAAATGTTTGTTACATGGTTCTCAGCTTTTGTTTGGCCATACTTGGAGTGTTGCGTTCAGGCCTCCCTTCCATGCTTGGTACGTGACAAGATGACACTTGAACGAGCTCTGAGGTTTGGCACAAAATGGTACAATTATTGAGGCACCTCTCGTATCCTGCTAGGCTGTTCAGGCTGCAGTTGGTTTCGCTGCACTATAGGCGCCTTCGGGGAGACCTGATGCTTACGTACCGTATATTGACCGGCAATCTTTGGCCTGAGCTAACTAGACTCTTCCATGCGGCTCAGCTACCAACGCTTCATGGTCTCCCTCTGAAGCTGCATAAGCCTAGATCAGATCGCGTTAGAGCTGACTTTCGTTTATCACGCAGGGTCAGCGTCTCATGGAATGCACTAACCAGCGAAGCAGAAATAGCACCAACGATGAAGGCGTTTAAACATCGACTCGACGCCCCTAGGCTGAAGTTCCAGACCTTTCCGTTTTGTACTTAACTTATCCATCCATTACCTAGTCTCCTTATATCTATTACTAACATTGTCTTATTCACACATCCTGTCCTGTAGTGCAATTCTCATTATTCTGCTTTCCTTGATCCACTGCTCTTAGCCTTCATGCTTATTCACCTGGCCGGTACAGCCGGACTGCTGGGGCAGGCTGCGTGGGCACCGATTGCTTGAAGGTGGTGTGCTTCGTGTGTATTGCTTTGGCTCTTCTTGGTTTCAAAACGCTTGCGCGAGCATACTGGTACAATGACGAATTAAAGAAGGAACTTACAGGAATTTTCCTACCATTCCTGTCCAACTTAAACTTGTCTCCTGATTATTGGTTCTTATTAGCGTTTGCTCCTACACGTCCGCTTTGACGTCCAATGCGCAAGCTGACGCTCCGTGTCTATTTCGAGTTTACTTGCAGAAGAGACCTCCGACACCGCTGCAGAGGACGACCTTATGGAACAGGAACTTACGGCTCGTTTATATTTGGTACTTTTGCCATTTACTAGATCACGCGCAGCCGCTTTCGGAACTTTGCAGACAGTTTCACACTGGATGCCAACTTCTAGGAGGAAAGATCAGGACCTTCGTCTGTGAGTGGAGACACCTGGCAGACCATGCTTATGAGAAAGAAACAGCAACCTAACACGAACAAACCACTTTTCATCCATTACTTGAAGCAATCCAGACATATGGTGTTTGTAAGCAGTTTAGGTTACATCCCCCTGACCGACTGGATACAGCCATTCAGCTAGGCGAAGAGCTGAAATGTGTTGCTGTGGCCTTGGGAAACACCCGCATGACCGACACGATATTTAGCTGCTCTGCTCGTAACAAGTAAAAATGAATATATGCCTTGTCTGGAACCGGCTCGGCAAACAACAACGCGATTCAAGGTACGTGATGTCGAAAGTCAATCCGCAGCTAACCAAGGTCCGCATTTGGAAAGCTAACTCGTTCCACTTTCAATCATAGGTGATCCCTCTTATGCAAGGTGGCGTCCAACAAATATTCCTAGCTTCGGGCAAGTCTTTAGAATCATCACATATACCATTGCACTGAAAACAGCAGACAAATTATATCAGCAGTTGTCAAGCAAACACAGGCCGTTTCTAACAATATGATAAATTATCACCTGGGGCTACATTCATAGTACCTTCGATGCCTAGTATTTTCCAGATATATTCTCGCTTACTCTAGATGTTAATTTTGCAAGGGCTCCGCAGGTCGACTTAGTCGATACCGGGGCATGCAAGGGCATTTTATCTACTGGTGTACTTAAGCTGCTAACCGGATACAACTGAACCAGGTACATGCCGTTTGATTGCCGCCAATGGGGAAAGACTAGACACACGCAATTCCATACGGATGGCAGTCGTCCTCGCTAATACGAAATTGCAGCATAAGTTTGTCGTTGCCGACGCCTCCCATACGCCGTCATCCTTAGGATGGACTTACTAAATTGACTGAGGTTTGTCAGTTGGACTTGCTAAAATCGAAATTAAACACAGATACCTGCGCTGTTCCATTTTACTGTCATCCGTGCTTTGGTTTTGAGAAGTACACGTTGAGTGAGGCCTCGGAAATAATCTCATGGACAGACAAGTTGATGCGACCACTAAAGCCGACTAGAGTTGATGTTACCCCGTGGTGCTTGGAAGAAAGTTTACGTAAACGCTCAGCGGTTCTCGCATGGGGGACAGGGAAAATGGGGCGAACTGCTGTTGTGAAGCACACAACCGATAGCGGCGATGCTAAATTGTGAAGTGTCCACCGAGACGGATTTCAGCTCACTGGCAGAGCGTGGTACAAAATATGATAGATGAAATGCTTGACAGAAATATCGTCCAACCCTCAAGTTCCCCATGGCCGTCATGAATTGCGATGGTGAAATAAAGGTGATGGTCTCCGGCTTTTTGTGGCTTATATACCTCTTAACCAGGTAACGCGATGGGACGCGTTTCCTCTCCCCTGAATCGACGATTTGTTTGATGCAATTGGTAGTTAAACGTGTTTTAGCACCCTGGATCTTGCTTCTGGCAACTGACAGATGGAAGAAGCAGACAGCGACCCAGCGAAAACTGTTTTCGTCGTGCTCTCTGGCTTGTAAGAATTTCTGATTATGCCCTTTGGGTTAACGAAGGTCCCGCGAAATCCCAGCGTCTGGTGCAGGCCGTAGTATGTGGAATGATCCCACGGAAGTCTCGTTTACTTAAACGATGTTATTTTGCACAGGAAAACAAAGCAGGAAGGCTTGAACAACCTGGTCGAAATACTGAAATGTCTAATTGAGGTAGGTCACGAACGCACGCCATTGTAGTGTAACTTGAACACTTCGTCTTCATGTCAGATATACGAACAGGGCCCACAAGACGGACCAAGTAAATACGTGGCCAACTCCTACATGCACTGAGCAGTTACGCAGCTTCTTTGGGTTGGCTTCATATTACCGGCGATGCATTAAGTGTTTCCCCACCATTGCCACTCCATTAAACGCGTTGTTCCAAAAGGTCGTGTGGTCAGCCGAATTCCAGGACGCAGCTGAGCGGCTCCGTGCGTCTCTCTGTACGGCTCCAGTGCTAGTATACCCTGAAGTATCACCTTCGGCCGAATGCATGTGGGACACCACTGCGATTGACCAAGCGATTTAGCTGCCTTGTCACAAAGAGGGCCTGATGGTATGGAAAGTGTAAAGGCTTGGAACTGCCGTGGCCCAAACGGCCGGTGGCCTCTAACCCACGAGGTCACACGTGGTTGATTGTCGCGGCTTAACAGACAGCGCTGTCAGCATCCAGTTAACTCGCTCAACTAGTAACAACATATAATGTCTGTCTACATTTTGATTTTGCGTTTGCATATAATTGTATAAGCCTGAAGATGACTTATCGAAAACATATGTTCGCTTACCCTGCCTTCGGATCATACTATGGGATATCTAAAAGCGTACTATCCTATAGTAGGAGCCGCAGCTCAAGTTAGAGAAATTATTACGCTTCCAGAAATGGAATGCTAGCTTTTGGTGTTTTTCATAAAACGGTACCGGCACTATCTACTTGGAAGGTTTGTAACACGGACTGCCCATCAGTCCCTTCGATGGCTGCAAAACTTCAGGGATCCTGCAGGACAAATCGTGCACTGCCACGAACAGCTACAGGAATATGTTTTCGTATGCAAATATCGATCAGACCTAAAACACTACGCATACGCATGGTCTAGTATGCCGTTCCGGGACCATGGAGATGGACCTTCGTGCAACACGCAACACGTGGCCATGGTTAAGCAGAGTGCGGAGTATGCACGCTTTCATTTGGCGCTGGCGGACGATCCAGGCATTGGGTTGATTTATCAAAGTTGCCTTAATGGCGATAACGGGGCAAGTAGTAAGGAGATGCAAGAAAAGGATTATGAGGCGCTGTGCCTATCGACCACACGGGCAGACTATCTACCCAGGAAGGAGTGCTGATGTCCGACCTAAACTAGAAGAACCGTTGTCCCCAGTCCACAATCAAAACGTTGCCAAGTAAGCTTCACGAGTTGGGACATGCTAGGATTAACAAAATGGAGGTAGCAGCACGATGGCTTTTCTGGGGCCACACCAACCGAGAGACATAATCAACTTTGCCAGTCTTGTGTGCACTGTGGTTCCTTTAGACTTCCTTGCTTCCCAACCGGGCTCTGTTGCAACATATGAAGGCCGGATATCCTAACGAGATGGTAAGTGTAGACATTATTGGGCCGTTGTCAGAAACATCACGAGGACCGCTTTAGTTTCGTCAATGTGGATTAGTTTAGCAAGTGGTACGAGGCTATACCGATGGCAAAGATCTATATGGTTACTGTGGGGGCAGCAATTGTGAAACACTGTGTTTTTCTTTGGGGAGCACCAGGACACGTGCAGTCCGACAGGGGTTCCTGATTTGGGCGTGTATTGGTACGAGAAGTTTGCCGGGCTCCTAGGATAAACAAGCCGAGGACGACTGCATGTCACTCCCAAGAGAACGGTCAAGCTGAAGAAAGAACCTTTCACTACTGAAGGCGTTTGTAGTGCAATATGCTACTGAGTGGGACGCCATGTTACCAAAGTGTTTGTTGGCCGGCCGAACTACGGTTCATTCCTCGACTGGACAAGCTGCCTACTTTATATGGACTGACCAGGAGTCCCGATCGTCTTCCGATTTACGCCTCCCCATGACTCGGAAATTACGTCCACCAGTGATGGTGTACGCCAGTAAGTTACTGGACTCACTCCGACAAAAACATTGGACTGCTCGAGTGCAGCTGGAAACTGTCCAACGGCAATAAAAGGAATAGGATGACAAGCTATTCGGTGTCCCCTAGGAGTTGGTGACCTTGTTTAGCTACCTCAGACGAAAATCTAAGGCATGCCTGCAGTTTCACCTTAAGTGCATTGGGCCCTACGTAGTGGATCTCGTAATGTTCGATACAATGTGTATAGTAAAGCGCTGCGATTATCCCAACAGCCTGCCCATTCCGGTACGCTTTAATCCACTCAAGCCATTCCGACACGGGGCCGACCAAGTCGATAGTGAACCATTACCAGAATTAGCCGCTGGATTAATAGTCTCATGCACCGGAGAAGTTGCCCGATTAAAGGGGATGTAGAGTAGACAACGGTAGAAATAGTACCTCGCGAATTAAATTTTAACCGTTGCTATAACGACGTTTTCTGCTTGCCTTCCAGAACCGCGCGCATGTGTCGTGACTGAAGCGAAACAAGAAAGAGGAAACCGTTAACCGTAAATTTTCTTTACATTTTCTTTATACTTATACCTGTCTATTACCCACGACGACCTTGACCGCGCGAAGTTTGAAACTGTCCGTTTTTGACTTTTTGTTGTCTATTCTGACATTTTGGTCCTATTCAGTAGAATAGTTAGGCTATCTGTCTCGTCACACTTTCGTGTTTCTAGGAAGAATTAAGGTGGGCAGTAGTGTTTGAGTAAACACAGAGAACAGGGCCTGATCTATCACTCTCTCGTCAGATCCAACTAAGACAATGCAAGCAAGGCAGTCTGTGCACAGACCTGCTAGCAAATGTGCTAAACCAACAAAGCCACAACCTGATAATACTGAGGCAGCCCTAACTTCTGACTTCTGGGCAATCCTATCAGATCCACTGAAAGAGGCACATGACAAAATTAACTTTCTTGAGATCGAATGGAACGCACTCAAAAATTAACCACTCTGAACTGAGTGAAACCCTAGCAAAAATGATGCCACTAGCTCAGCTCTCGGGAATCACGCACACCAATGACGTGAATGAACCCAAACTAGCCGCGGAGCTATCTACACGCATTGCTAATGAAGTTTCCGAACGAGTTCGTCGTACAGATAACGTAATGATATTCAATGTCGCCGACAAAACTAAATTAGCGAAAGTGAATCACTCGCTCACCAATCTCTGTAACATGATTCCTGACTCCTTCAAGCTTAAACGTCTGCGAAAAGCATCCAAATGTAAATCGCACCATATACTTAGCACTTTTAGAGACCAGATACTGGCTAAGACTTTACTAGCAAAACGATTCGTTTAGCAACAGTCAGCCAATTTGGGGCCTATCGTGATCAAGCTGGACAAAACACCTCTGCAACGAGCATTTGCATCAACCAATAAACTTCCGATTGTTCTCCTCAGTCGCAAACACAATACAAGCGGGATGCCTGACCACTTAAATACAGGGGAAAAGGTTGGTACACCAATCAAAATGTTAAAATCAAGACCACGGTAACTTAGTTGATTAAGTTAAGTTACCGTGGTCTTGATTTTAACATTTTGATTGGTGTACCAACCTTTTTCCCTGTATATAACGGGCCATGCATCCCGCTTGTATTGTGTTTGCGACTGATGAGAACAATCTAAATGTTAACATATCGCAACATATGTCTTCTCACTGCTCTGACCAACTGGCTGAAGGGGATCCACCGTTTTACAAAAAACTTCCGCCTAAGCCAAGGGCGGAAGGTTTTCCCACCGCGACTGGGCTTGTTACCTCACTCTTAGTATACCCTGATCTGTCGCAACAGCACGTGGACCCAAAAGTGACAAAGGCGTACGGCACTGAACTAACTCTGTCCAACACAGGGAAGACGCTAGCCCTCTCAATAGTGCACCATGAAGCTGCTTTCGATCAAGCTGAGGCTGATATAGATAAATCGAACGATTCCGACATGTGTACTACTGATACCGAACCTCTGATAGAAGGAGGTATTGGCAACACATCCAACGAACCTATGTCAGGCACGCCATTGCCTACTAAGGAACTCTCATGCAACCGCCCAAAACGAAGATGCATCAGGAATCGTGCCTGTCGAGACATCAACCCAGTGAACGTCCTAACGAAAACAGGAAACCCCCACCCTCCGTGCTACCCAGCATGTTCTCATTCCAGAATAGACAGATGAAAACCTTAAAGGCAATATCAAACAAGTGCTTACCACTGTAGAAGACCACGACTACAAACAGAAACGTGCCGCCACCCAGAAAGCCATACTTGCTTCATACTTCAACTGCTCGCCATATGAAAGCTAATACCCTCAGCCACAGCCAGAACATGCGCGACTCCCGCCCCGCACCCGGTAACGTTAACACGAGCAACACCACTGCCCCAATTCACCGTCCCCAGCCAACCCAGTCTCTCAACCCGAAACTCTCCAATGTAACACGGTCCGCTTGCGAATCCACACCCCACTCCCTAATGCCGCCACTTCCGCGGTGTTACCAAGCTGACAGTAACTACAATCAATTGCAGGTACTCCGCTACAAATCTGCTTCTTATAGAACACTCCTCGAAGTAAAGAACACACCATCCCACCCTCGCCTGCAAAGATTGATCGTCCGCGAACTACAAGCTCAATGATTAGTGAACCGCCCAACAGGTCAGTACGCATCCCCGCTCCTATTTTATGGAATATGGCGGACTACGGCTCGGCGCAACTCACGAGACTGTTGGACGAAGCTGACCTCTACCATCCTTACAGGTTCTTAAACATCCCGCAGATGCCCATGAGCAATTGTCACCAACCCCTCCAAAACTTCATGTAGGCGCCTGTTTATTAAAACTAACGATAAGCGCCTCCTAACTTTTTATCATGCTCTCCCCATCAATGAACGTTCTATAAGGCATAAAATGCACCATATAGCCCCCTCGTACTTCTCTCCTCTCCACAGGTGGTTCTTATTACGAAAAGGTGGCATTCACCCCTGACTTCTGATTCACCCTTACTCACTCCTAGCTACAGAATATTTAGCTATGACCGTGCTAATAACCCTGGAGTAGGTTGCCTCGTTTGGGTCCATGAAAATTTCGATGTTTCTGCATTTGATATCCTGAAATTCCATCCGGATTCCGTCACGCGATGGCCCTCTTGGCCCCAAGGTTCTTATTGGCTGCGTCCATAACCCTCACATTCAATTAAGACACGAGTAGACGAACTTGTAGAGCTCTTTACCCATGTGTCTGAACTCCCATTCAGACATGGGATAGTTGGCGGAGATTTCAACTTGCCAAACATTCATCGGCATAACCAGACAGCACCTGCCCCATACTCGTAATTCCTGAAAAAGGTCATAGCAAATGAATAGGTTCAACACGTAGGGGAACCTACTAAACTGTCCAATACTCGACCTTTACTTTACACGCGGCCCCCATCACGCGTATGCTAGTGTACAGGATAGCATCCCAGGTAGCGACCACAAAGTGGTACAACTGTCGCTCAATCTAGCAAACCTAAAGATCACTACGGCTAAACGAGCTCCCATGTCCAGACCAAGGCAAAACGTTGACTGGAACAGCTTTTCAACACTTCTAAGGTCGATGAATTGGGACTGCTTCTACTTGACCACTGATATCGGCGCTGCAGTATACAAGCTCTACCGCAATCTACAATGCTGCATAGATGTACTGATACCTAAGCCATCCCGATGATTTACGAAACCAACACTGGGTGCAGCTCCCACGCATGCAGTGGGTCAACCAACAGAAACTGCTAGCCAAGTATCGAAAGACGCATGACCACTCACTTCTCATACGTATTAATAAGTTCCAGACAGAATGGACAAACAAGCAGCCAGATGTTATGCTAGCTGAAGAACACAGTGCTCTCTGACAAAAACAGCTCTAAAGCGCTTGTCCATCTAATGCAAAACAGAAGCGAAAGAACACCCAACTCATAACCTCGTTAATGATGTCGAACAGCACAGCAGTTACTGACCCAGGTATCCTGTGCGAATAAGGTAACAGGCGCTTCTGTGACTCATTCATAGACGTCCATGCGACAATTCCCAGAGTAGTAGCTCGCCTAACTAACGACGAGCTATCCGCTGTCTACTTTGACACACGCTCTATTACTAAGACAATAAAGTCACTAAAGATGACTTACCACGCTGTTTCTGATGGCCTACCCTATAGTGTCTGACAGAGAGAGTTATGATCGCTGCGAATAGGACCTTAGCTCGCTTGTTCACGGTTAAGTTACAAAAGGTATAATTCAGCAAACCTGTCCGATGACACGAACAGTGGAATCGAACACCGCTCGTAGATAGAGATCCGACGACTGATGCGAAGCCTACACACAACACTCAAAGGCGGCACAACGTCGCCGCAACCAGAAGACGAACGGAATTCGAAGCTGAGCATATCTCCTGTTGTGAGGTAAAACAAATATGCAAAAATTGACGGATGATAGCATAGAAAGTTACCAGGAGAAATGCGAATAATTTATAATCACTACGGGACTCCCCTCCTAAAGCGTGAGTCGGGAGAACGAACGCTCGAAAGTTGTGTGTTGTTGGTAGTCATTAGTTTGGAAGGCAACACAACAAGGCGTCCATAACGTGCGTGCTTTGGTTCGCATGATTCACTCGCGGGTTTAGTGGAGGGTTTAGAGAGGATTCACACCTTGGCTGGGTAGGCGGGGCACTGGGAAACGTCTGTTCGGTGGCTTGTTGTGGTGTTTCAGTTTCAAGGTGCGCTGGTTTTAAGCAATCAAGGCTCAGGGAATCCTTCAAACCGTGTCGATCCATTACAAAGTATTTCTCTTTGAGAGCAAGAACATTGAAATGGCCCCATACAAAGGTGTCAAGGGTTTACGCACCGCATCGACGCACACAAAAACGAAAGGGCAGGTATGCAAAGCAGAGTGGACTTGATGATTTCGAGGGCTGAATCTGGGCGGTGTTGGCCGGACTGAAGAAAATGGTTGTCGAAATCGTGCCACAAAGGAAGTCCGGTCTGGTTCGCCAGTGATTCTGAAATCTAACGCCATCTCACCGGGAAGCCTGAGAGTTGTGACGATAACCAGTTCAGCGGGTCAACAACCTAAGTTTTCTTAGACCGCGTTGCGAATGTCAAGAAGGATGATTGGTAGCAGTTTGGACCAGTGCTTGCTTGGTTGTGATGCGGTAATTACGGCTTACAGTGGACGAAGAAAACCTTCAACAAGACCATTGGCGGCCGGATGGTAGGCAGTTGTTCGCAGATGACAACAGCCAAGTAAACGATTGAGGTCTCGAAAGTGAGCGGAAGGGAACTGAGGAACTCTGTCTGTTGCAAACGTGGCTGGGGTTCCAAATACAGATATCCAGGTTTCAACGAGGGTCCGTGAGATAGTTTCCGTAGAAAGGTCTCAAAATGGTACTGCATGAGGCCATCATGTAAAACGGTCGACACTGGTCAGCAAATACTGAAAACCGTTAGATGGAGGAAGTGGTCCAACGAGGTCAAGGTTCAAATGTTTAAATCTAGCGTCGGGTAACGCAAATGTGCCACGTACGGTGCTCTTGTGCCGATGTAGCTTGCTACTTTGACAAGTGACACAATGCTTTGCCCATTTTTGGATGTCGGAACGCATATTGTCCCATATGTAGCGGTCGACGCTTAAATTGACCGTAGCTCGAATGCCAGCATGGGAAGACCATGCAGGTGATCGAAACCAAGTCTGCGGAACTGCTTCGGAACAAAATATCTGGGCTTTCTAGCCGATAGACCACCATGGACGTAGGAATCGGAATTAACAATGGGCATCTGAGAGTTTCAATGAAGTGTTTGTCTTCAAGTCTGCGAACTCAGGATCGTCTTCTTGGTGCGCTACCATATCCTCGAGATTAATAGTTTGGCGTGAGATGTGGTGGAGATTGGTACCAGACATTGCGTCAGCAACAGTGTTGTTAGTGGCGTCAACGTGACGAATATCTGTCGTGAATTGTGATATATAGTCTAAATGACGGACCACACGAGGTGAAAATCGACCGGGGGAACTGCGGAAGGCAAAAGCTAGCGGTTTGTGATCCGTTAGGATACTGAAGGTACGTCCTTCAAGTAGATGTCGGAAGCGCTTAATGACAATGTACGTAGCCAATAGTTCGCGAACGAATGTGCTGTATCGAGTGTGAACAGGCTGAAGCATTTTAAGAAAAGGACAAAGGTTGAGGATAATTGTTGGTCAGCTGCTGTAAAACGGCGCCAAAGGCAGTTAGTGATGCATCAGTCCTGAGAACAAGAGTTGCATCAACATCAGTTTTCATGTGGCTAAGCGCGGTGGCGATGCATAACGCCTGCTTGATCTTATTCAATGCCACACCAGATTCTGCTGTTGGCTCAAACTTTCGTGACTTGCCTTTTGGTAAATCTGTCGAGGGCTGAGGTAGCCGGGAACAATCTGGAATAAAACGATTGTAATAGTTGACCATCCCAGGAAACGACACAAACGTTCGAAGGACTGAGGCATTGGCTAATCTGTGCTTGCCTGCGTCTTTTCGGGGAGCGTGCAAATACCATTATTGGCTGTTCGGTGACCGGAAAAATCAACACAGGATTGGCCGAAAATACATTTGTCAACATTAATCGTCACGCTATACTGAGCAAAGCGCCCAAAGATCAGGCGGAGATGTGACAGGTGTTCCTCATCGTTCGAACTGGCGACCATAATGTTGTCGATGTAGGCGAAGACGAAGTCTAGCCCTCATAGGACTTGATCAATGAAGCGCTGAAAGGTTTGGGCAGCGTTTCGCAATCCATAGGGCATGCGGACAAATTCATAGAGACCGAAGGGGGTAGTAATAGCGGTCTTTGGGATGTCGTCAGCAGCGGCAGTTATGTGATGATATGCAGGAACTAGGTTGATTGTAGAGAAAACAGACTTTCCGTGCAGGTTGCTAGAAAAATCGTGGATATGGGCAATTGGGTATCTATCGGGGACAGTGACACTGTTGAGCGTACGGTAGTCGCCACATGGTTTCCAACCGTTGGTCTTCTTTGGCACTAAATGAAGCGCATGTCCGGCAGTTTTTGGAAGGGTGTATGATCCCTAAGTTAAGCAGGTTTTTGATCACACTCTTGGCTGCTTGTAGTTTGTCCGGTGGAAGGCGTCTTGGCTTGGCAGACACAGGAGGACCGGCTGTGATGACATGGCGGCAGATATCGTGCTTGGGCTCTAGAGTGCCGTCATCTGCTCTAAGAAGAGAGGGAAATTGTTGCAGTAATGATGAGTAGCGTGATTCTTTAGGCAGAATCCTTGAAGCTTAACGGAATTGACCGTAGCGAGCTGTCCGGAAAGAGTTAACGATGTAGTACCATCTCGTAGCTTGCCACATAGCAGGTCTTCGACCAGACCGAATTTGGTGAGAAAGCCAATACCAATGCTGGGCTGCTGTACATCAGCAATTAGGAAGAGAAGGTGAAAGTTTGCCGCAAGCCAAGATTAAGTGTCAACAGTCTCTGGCCATACGTCTCGATCTTGGTTTGGTTAGCCGTCTGTAAGGTAATTCCGGATGGTCACAGAGCACTTTTTTCTAAGGCTCGAGGTATAATGCTTACCTCCGCGCCGGTATCAACCAAAAAGTGAAGTTTGGTGGCGGAGTCGAAAACATACAAGAGGCGACTAATGGTTTGGCCAGCAGCAGCTGCGGCCATTACTGGCTGGAGTTGTCGTTTTCCTGTAGAGAACCCAAAAGCGTCTTCGGGTAGTTCCAACCTGGACGATAAATGCGAGCAGCATCTCCGAAACGGCATTGGAAGCAGCAGTATGATTGCAATCGGCTGGTGCGGAATTGACAACGGCGGCCACACCTAGAGTTGAATCTACTGTTGGCAGATCGTTCACGACCAATGTGAGATACTTCGAGTTCTAACTGAGAGAGTCGTTCAGTAATATCCTCAGATGCGTACTTGCAGCTGGACTAGTGAAGCTCTGTCCAGTCACATTATTCAAAGCAGATTTAATGAAGCCTTCATTGACTATGTCGGCCGCGTTGGCTAGTGGGTCCAACGGAAATTCATCAGCGAGGACTTCTAAAATCGCCGCGGGGTTTGTGGGAAGGCACTTAGTCCAAATCTGTCGGAGGATGGAATCGTCCAGAGTCGAGAAACCCACAAGGGAATGCATGTTTCGGAGGAGTTGAGACGGGCAGCGGTCTCCAAGCTCTATGCCTGAAAGTAGCTTGTGTATCCGTGCTTCATCGGAAACCGTAGTGCGTTTTAGAACGGCTAATTTAAGTTTGTCTTACGGCGATTCAGTCGGCATCTGCTCAAGAATACCGATCAAAACCGAGGCTATCTGTGAAGAAAGATGAGCGGTGACGTACGAAACCGTTGATGGTTGCGATGTGATCTTACGAAATCAGAAGATGGCCTCCATCTGAATAAATCAAACACAAAGTTTGCAACATCAAAATGGGTAACGAAAAGCCAATTGAGTTTCACACGATTTACGGGCGCAGCGTATTCACAATTAAGGAAAAAAGAGAAAAGTACTCAAAAAATTAAATCGACTGGGTCACTAAATATGGTGCCTGACAGAGAGAGTAATAATCGCTGCGAATAGGACCTTAGCTCGCTTGTTCACGGTTAAGTTACAAAAGGTATAATTCAGCAAACCTGTCCGATGACACGAACAGTGGAATCGAACACCGCTCGTAGATAGAGATCCGACGACTGATGCGAAGCCTACACACAACACTCAAAGGCGGCACAACGTCGCCGCAACCAGAAGACGAACGGAATTCGAAGATGAGCATATCTCCTGTTGTGAGGTAAAACAAATATGCAAAAATTGACGGATGATAGCATAGGAAGTTTCAAGGAGAAATGCGAACAAGTTATAAACACTACAACCATTTGCTCTTCTGAAACAAGGTGGTTCTGATATTCCGCTTTTACTCCTTAACATATTCACGTTATCTCTGAGTGTCGGCACCTTCCCAACAGCCTGGAAGCATGCGGTCCTTCTACCAAGGCACAAAAGTTGTGACCAGTTAGACATTAACAACTACTGCCCCATCCGTCATACGCCGTGTGCATCAAGTGCGATGGAGAGGCTGGTGGAGAAATAATGCCTGACTTCCTGCTACGACGAAAAATTATTAACAGGTCCCAACATGGGTTCTTGCCGGCTAAGGCATGTCAGACCTGCTAGTTTGAGTCCTTAGAACTGGTGACACGTATCACTGACACTGGATCTGCGCTGCTTATAATCCCTCGCGACATGAGGAAAGCCTTTGCCCGAGTCCCACACTCTGGCCTTCTGACCAAACTTAGATCCTTTGGTAGCTATAACCAACTGTTGCGCTGGTTCACATCGTCTTGCTAATCGCACACAATCGGTTAGACTAGGATACAACCACTCGGAACCACGACCAGTAACCGGTGGAGTGTTTCAGGGCAGTGTCTTAGGACCAATGCAGTTCCCCCACGACATCAAAAAGGTATTTGACTACTTTTCACACGGTAAACCGTTTCTATTTGCAGATGACCTCAAAGTAGCCTTCACATTCGAATCAGCCCACATACCTAACGGAATCTTCAGTGTACAGAGCGAACTTAAAGCGCTTGAACATTGCTGCAGTCAGTGGAAAATGGATTTCTCACCTGCAAAATTTAAGGTTATATCACATCGTTGCAGTGTGCCTCCCGACGCACTGAGACTACATGGCTCACCACTTGCAGAGTGCACTCCAGTCAAGGAGCTTGGCTTACATTACTTTAGTTTACTAACCTCCGCCTAGCAGGCAAACTATAGCTCTGCAAAAGCTCGCTCAACTATCTGTATGATTTGCAAATCGATGCTACTTGTGGAATCGCGGCTAGCCCTCTACAAGTCCTGCGTCCGACCAATTTTGGAGCACTGTTCAAGTTTGTTTACCAGTTCGCACAAGGGTGACCGTGCAGAAATTGAGGGTGCAACGAAAGTTTACCAAATGTCTACTTGGTTCATCCGCGCTTAGTTATCGAAACAGATGCAAACAGCTTAAACTGGAACCACTTTGGCTACGCAGTCTGATGATCGATCTTGTGTTTTTGGTTCAGATGATATAAAACCAATAGGTCAGTACTGCTTGGTTTGTTCTACAAGTAGACAATGAACCTTAACCCATTCGAGCCAGACCGTTTTCCATAACGCTGCCTAGGGCTCGATCCAGCACCCGGTCCAAATTCTTTCTTCATAAATACGCCATCACATGGAATCGGCTGCCGATGACTATCCAAACAGCCAAGACTACCCTAGAATTGCTAAAATCTTTACACAGATTTCTAAACACTATCTCAATATCTGAATTCCTAGGAATAAGCATTCCTGAGGATGAACTGTGGGAGCATAGACCTGATCGCTAGTAAAGCATAACCCCACAAGACAGCCACAACATTTTTTGCCACCAAATTATTGGATATCCAGTCCCACCTATAGCCTCCAATCACTCCGACTGACTTACTTGTTATCTTCTAATGATTCTGGCAAGCGTTCTCCCTATAAAAAGCCACAAATGTCCGCTTAACAACACTGCAACGTGGCGGATGTGACTCGCCATAAAATAAAGTCACAGCTATACATTTCACACTGACGCAGTCCTCAGCCTCCAACATAGAACCTGTGCAACTGATTTTACTATGAAGAATGCTTTAGTGGAGTACCGATCATCCCGGCTTCGTAATGGTCATTGATTGCACTAAACCCTTTTCGGGCTCCTGTGCTCATGGATCACTACATGTCAAATTTACCCCCCACTTGTATCTTGACGCAACAGTTTTTGCGCGCCACGGCGCCATTATGATCCTTGGTCTGACTATTACCTGACAACATGCTCGCTCTTATGGACTACATCTTTTCGTTTATTCCTTTAATTGTAACGAAATGTTTTAATATTCCAAAGAAGCTGTGCTTGTATGCATATTTGATCATGCCTTTTAGAGGTGTGTCTCGTTTTACAGAGAATATACTATTTATTTATTTATTTATTGAGTGAGGCTGCTCACTTGCGTCATTAGCATGCATTCTCCTTTAAAATCTTTTTCATGAATACTACATTCGCTTTTTGTGTAGAGCTATAGACTTATTACACAAGCTTTCTCCTACTCAGCGTGCTTTAGCACACATCCCAGTGCGATGCAGTGCCAATCTAAGTAGCTGCGATAGCCAGCCGTCCTAGGCTCTGTGCATCACTGCGCATATCCGAAGGTTTCTTGGAGCCAACACTTACTTGGCTCTCTCCTGTCCAGCAAACATAACTCAGGTAGTCAGCGCACAGCCCCTCTTGCTAGACGTACATTTATCTGTTACTAGCTACGTCTTTGACACCTACTTATGCCAAAATCCAGCGCTCTCAACAGCTTTTCCCGACACAGGCTTCCTTGCTAGACGTTCGGTTGTCACTTTCTCATGTGCGACGCCTAATTAATTGTATTTCAGCTCTCGCACTGGCTTCTCCCGGCTCATGCTTCCTTAGTTATATTCTATTAGTTCCTCTGCATGGGTTGATTTTCTGCGCGTCGCTGTATCTTATCATCTAAAGCTCTGAATTATTTAACAGCCGTACCACATGCTTTTGCTCCTTCCGTTCACTATCCTTCCATTATGGAACTTTCCTTCGCTCTCTTCTGTAGAGCAAACATAACTCGTGTGGGCTGTGCAGAGCAGTTCCTAACCTCTCCTTCCTAGAAGTTTAATTATCCATTACACGCTCCTTACTAAATGCTCATCTGCCATTTACTCGTCTGCGACACCTAATTAATTGTAGTTCAGCTCTCTCGCTAGCTTCTCCCTGCTCAGGCTTCCTTAGAATTATACAGTACGCACCACTGCATGATTTCATTATCTGCGCGTCGCCGCGTCTTAGCCTTTTATGCTCTGAACTGTATTGTATGCTTGCGCTTCCTGCGTTCGCTCTCCTTTCTATAATTGTTCCTTTATCAAGCAGCTCGCTTCCATTCATCGCATATGCTTACTACTACTATTACTTCTTTAGCTCTGGCATACCCCTTCCATTATGGATCACATAACTACGACGCTCCACCAACTTAACATTTTGAGCTCCGCACTTCTGTGCGTAAGACCTAAAGTATCTGGCTATGACACCGTTAAAACCTTGTAATACTTCTTCACTTATCTCTTTGACACTGGCCTTCTTGTCCAACTTTGGATCACCTACCTCTGACGTTCCACTGACTAACCTTTCACACGGTATCTCCGCACTTAGGTGCGTAAGACCTCAAGTGGCAGGCTTTGTTCCACACGTATATCCTTATTTCAAAGCTGCCATCGTTATTTCTATAACTGTTGCTTTAGGAATCGTAATATTCTCTTTGCATCGTGCTTGCATTCATCGTACATTCCTACTACTTCTCTTACCTCTTTGGCTCTGGCTTTCCTCTCCCATTATGGATCACCTAACTACGACGCTTCACCAACTTAACTTTTGCTATGTAGCTCCGTACGTTTGTGCCTTAGACTTCAGGATTCTAGCTATGATGCCCACCTATAACCTTGTCTCGTAATACTTCTTCACTTATCTCTTTGACCCTGAATTTCCTGTCCACTTATGGACCACTGACCTTTGATGCTTCACCAACATATTTTTCACACTTTAGCTCCGCAGTTTGGGGTGTAAGTCCGCAAATACCTGGCCATGCCGCCCAATTATCCCTTTTCTTGTTTTCCGCCTTCACTTAGCTCTTCCATTCTGGCACATTCCGTCATATGAACCACCAAGCACCGATGCTCCACCGATTTACCTCACACACTGTAGCGCCGTAAGCTTGTGCGTAGAACCGCAAATAACAGGCTAGGTTACTCAATATAGACAAGTCGCTAAGCTGACATCGTCATTTCTTATAATTGTTGCCCTATGATCCATAAGACCATTGAATATCTTCTTTTACTCCCGCTTTCATCTATCACATATCCCTACCACTCACCTGTTTGCCTCTGGATTTCCGTCCCTCCAAGGCAAATTCTATCTAGGGCTCTCCAACGACTTATCCTTCACAATGCAGCTTCGCACCTTGGTGTGCAGGACCTGAAATATCTGGCTATGATGCCTACCTACAACCTTAGCTCGTCCTAGTGCCTTACTTACCTCTCTGACCCTGGCTTTCCTGTCCACCTATGGACCACCAACTTCGGATGCTTTACCGACGCATCTTCCACACTGTAGCTCCGGAGTTGTGTACGTAGGAACTGAAGTAGTAGGCAAGGATTCTCACTTATAGCCTTATCGCAAAGCTGAACACTCTATTCTATAATTGCCATCCTATGAACCACAATATCCTTTCTAAACCTCGCTTCCACTCATGGCGTAGTCCTACTACTTCTCTTACCAGTTTGGCTCCGGCTTTCCTCTTCAATTATGGACCACCTACCTACGTGTTCCACCGACTTACCTTTCACGCTGTAGCCCCGCACTTCGGTGCTTAGGACCTCACTTAGCAGACTATGTTTCCCACTTAGATCCTTATTGCAAAGGTGTCATAATCGTTTCTTCTTCATAGTTAACCTGACTCCAAGTGTCTCCGTTTTCTGCCGCCTATTTGACTTGTTTGCCGCAGTGTAGAAGTCCCTGTCTCTTTCCATTGTTCCAAGTCCCTTATGGCTGGCTTTGCATGCATATGCTCGCTACAGCTGTAGTACATAAATCTCATTCTCGTCACAACTTTGACACTCCGTCTCACACCTTCACTCAGCTGTTTCTCTAGCATCCGATTACTGAACATTTCACTTTATCATTTTCATGGGTCTTAAACCCGGCGTAGTAATTCCGCTGGCACTCATGCATGTTCGAAAGATGGGCTCTAGCGCAGTCCACCGACTGCTTAACCTATATCCTAAGCGCATTTTAAAATTTACTACGTCCTTCTGATTTGCCTAATTCATTTACGGCTTAACGCCTGCTACTCCAGGTTCCTACACCAACCAGATTTTGCATACGCTAGTTTACTACGGACAGTAGTTGTCTCTCACCTTTAGCAAATACCAGTGCTCGTGCTTGCGTACAAAACTACGGATATGATATACAACATCTTTGGCCATTCCATTGCTTTAATCCAGCCCAAAGTTACCATAAACTTTATATTTATACATTAACAACCTCTTGTTCAATTTCCTGGCAGTTTGCTAGGCACGATTTTTCTTCTCCCATTGTACAAAAAGAAACCATTACCTGCACGCCATAACTCAGAGGACAGACCTGCGATGCTCACCTAAAACGGCATTAACACAAAAAAGGAAGTCGCTCGCACTTAGCAAACCTGATACCCTAAAGGAACCCAAAAACATCAAGTTAATTCAAGCTACCTGAGTTATCCGACTTCAACAATTCCAACAGACTGCGATCGACTACGAAGGACAAGTTCAACTTCAAGTGGCATGGAATGATAGGAGTATCTCCTGAGTGTTCCAGCTTCGGCGGGACGTTGAAATAGCAGTTAACGGGATTTGAAAAACTGATGGACCTAAAAATGACCGCATCACACCCTGTTCAACCAATTAATGACCACGCATTTTGCCCTAGCAATCCCTGCTGGGCCCGTTACGTGACTTAAAAAAGAGAAAAAGTAAACTTAGAAGGCAAATGAGAAAGTGGAAAGATCTAAGCAAGTTGAATATCAAGATATTTGAGTCATTAAAAAAGAACTGAAAAGCGAAGGAGAAACAGCTAGGGAAAAGGAAAGGTTTGCTGTTGTCACCCAAGAGCATCGAGCTGGCGCGCAAAATCCTTAACCGTAGGTTTCCTAACCACGTAATCTGGAAGCGAATTCCAGCGAGTTATAACTCGGCGCGATAGACGAGTTTCCGTCCTAATCCTATCAGACCGTGGTTTATGCAGTTTCAGTGGGTGACCGCGGAGAATAGATAACGTAGCGGGACTAAATAGCCCTGACATGTCGGGCCAATCTTACCCGTCAAAATATGAAAAGTGAGAATCAGGTCCCCTCTTATCCTTCGGTGGTGCATTGAGTACATCCCCAAACTGAGCAAGCGTCCAGGATACGTCTGTCCCAGGAGACCCTGCACCAACCGAGTGCCTACTCATAACACCTTCTGCAAGTCCATTTTGTCTCGGTTAAGACATGGTGGACGAGCCTGGATACAATGTTCCAGGTGAGGTCGGTCGAATGCCGAAAATAGCTTCACAAACAAATTGGCCGTTAAGATTCCGAAAGAGCGGCGGATAAACCACATCATCCGAAACCCTCGACAAGCAGCCTTCTTCCAGTTATCCGCAGACTGAAGTGCTGATGCGTGTACGACTCCTAAATCAACCTGCTGAGTGACATCAGGGAGTTCACCACCGCCGACAACATATGGGGTGGCAGGATTTGCAGCTCCGATTCGGAGAACATAGCACTTGGCCCTATTTGTGGGCCTCAACCATAAGGTAGACCATTCCCAGAGCCTACACAAGGCACGCTGTCTTGCCTCAGGACCCCGGGATATCCACAATATTCCAGAGCTTAAGGTCGGCAGCAAACATAAGTGATGACAACCCTAGCTCTTCCGGCAAGTCGTTTACATAGATCGCGAACAACAATGGTCCCAATACCAAGTCCTGTGGAACGCCACTAAGGACAGCTTGCCTGAGTGAAAGGCTACGCCCCACCCGTACGCACTGTTCCCTCTCCTCAAGGAAAACAGACACCCATTGAAGGGCCCGACCAGGTATACCGTAACATCTCAACGTTAATGAGAGTCGATGAGGTGGAAGTGTCAAAAGCTTTAATAAAGTCTACGCATAGCACGTCTACAGCGTGGCCACTCTCTACCGCTTCGGCCCAGATTTCACGAGTTACAAGTAGATTAGTCTGACATGAAAATCCCTTGCGAAATCCATGTTGCGCAACACTGGGAAGGTTGAAGCTATTCAGGTTATTCTCCACTGAATCCCTTACCGGCTTCACAAACAACTTGGCTACTACGCTCGTCAAGCTGACAGGCCAGTAGTTTGCGGGTAGAGCGCTGTCACCGCCCTTAAAAATCGGACAGATGATTGCCTCCTTCCATTCCGAAGGTAGACTGCAGCTGTCCAGCGATGTTGAAAACACGCATGTGAGAGGACCACATAGCTCAGTGGCCAATTCATGCAACAGCTTTGGATGAATTGAATCAGGACCGGAAGCGTTAGAGGGCTTAATGCATTGCAGTAGTTCGAAGACCTGAGTCTCCGTTATGCTAAATTCAGCTAAGCAAGCATCCTCTGGAACACTTGAAACCAATTCAACCTGTGGCATAGAGGTCTCTCGAGCATAGACCCCGGTATACAGATCACTTAGTATACAAGCATTGTCATAGTCGGCTTGCGCACGGGTTCCATCTGCTCGCAATAAAGCTGGCATAGACAGTCTTGCCCCGCTGCGTCTTTTAACGTAAGCAAAGAACTTCCTGGGATTTGCTGCGGCCGAGTCCGCTAAACCCTGCTCGTATTGGAGACGAGCAGTTCTGAGATGTTGCCTAAATTTATTTCTAATGTCTCGATAACTATCATAGGTGCTGGCTGATGGAGCTGCTTGCTAGGTTCGCCAGCATCTAGACCGTTTCTTGAGTAGGTAATTGCCTGTGGTAGCTATCCATGGAGACGGTGCACTTAACCCCCTTTTCCTAATGAGTGGAACATAGGGAGCGGAAACCTCTGTAGGGTATGCCTTAAATTTATCCCAGGTTAACTGGACAGAGACAGCCATCGTGATTTCATTGCTCAGAACTGAAGCCTTAGCTCGCATTGCACTAAAGTCCGCCCGCCAAATATTCGGAAGTAACTCAGCAGCGGTTTCTTGGTGCCTTGAGAGAGCACGTCCAAAGGATATGCATGCGTAATCAATGAACCCTAGCGGTGAAATGTATGAAACGTCAGTCACGAAGTCGAAGGACAGCGTAAACTAAATCCAACGTAGCTGGTATTTGGTTGTCCATATACCTAGCGGGAAAGTCAACGAACTGGAGCAAACGTACTTGGCGGGTCAGTTCAAGGAAGTATGCACCGAATGTTCCTAACGCCGAATGGCAAGAAAGCTCGGCCCAGCAGACTTCCGGGAGGTTGAAATCCCCTAGAACTAAACACTTATTCGCAAACTGAGCGCGAATGAAGTCAAGTATCCCCCTGGAAGAACTTTCAGGACTTCTGTGTATCACTATAACTGTAAACTGCGTAGACGAAGTGCGCAAAACAGCCGATAGAGCTTCAACAGTCTGATTCGTCGACTGGAATGTGCAGGTCCTCAACAAATCTAAGTTAGACATCACATACAGTGCAACACCTCTACCATGGTGACCAACGGAGCGATGATTTCTGAGCAGCGCGTAGCCAGGTAAATATACCTTATCGTCCGTGATATCAGAAGACAACCACGTTTCAGTGAAGGCAAGTATGTCGAGACGAGAGTCGTCTACAAGTAGACAAAACTCGTGCACCTTGTTCTTTAGGCTACGTACGCCGCTAAGTACTACCTCAAGGAAGTCGGCACGACAATCCCTGGGTCGTGCGCCATCAGGCTGGGTTCTGATAGGGCGGAAAGTAACTTCAGGCTGACAACCTGAAAACCCACCAGACGGAGGCCTTCCTCATTAGCCGTCCGCTTTAGTTTTGAGGTCTTTGGTAGCCTCCTTTAACTTCAACCTACCTGCCAGTGGTAGGTCCGGCTGAAGGCTGACACCACTACCCTTCAGTTTGAACGCAAACCGCAGTAATGATTTTCGTTCCTCTGGGGTAGATAGGACTACGCAAAGTAGTCGGGGTCGTGGATTTGGCGTAGCGATAGGGACGTTCCCCAGTCTGGTCAGATTTCTGTCGGTGACACCAGGGAAGCCAGGTGGAAGCACCTTGCTGACACACAGTTACATCCACTTGATATCATCCAAAGTGCGTTCCCTTGGCAGAGCGGCCACAGATTCAGTAACGTTACGGAATATAACGCTACTATTTGTGAAGGGGTCGGCACGACGGGGAGTGTTTTCCTCACGTGCCTTGGATTCGACACCTATACCAGCTGTTTTCACAAATGGCGGTGGGACTGTCCCTGTCTTCACAAACGACGTCGAAGCAACGGTAGCGTAGGTTTTCCGCTCTATCGCCGGTGTCTTACGAGTTCCGGTGTCTTCAAGCCCCTTCGAAGCTTTACGAGCAAATCTAGCCCGTTTCTGCTTTTGGTTCACTGGAGCCGGGCCCGTTGGCTTTGTATCGCATTGAGCAGTTACCAGCACTTCGTCAGAACGGGCTGGTTCGCTGGCCGCCGAGCCGGTCAGCATCTTCGGAAAATTCTGTTTACAATCGTCAAACGACCTTACGACTGTCAAAGACGGCATCTTTTCCGTTGCCGTGGCAAGTAATTCTCTGGGTTTAGCAGAGAGATTTTGGCGTTTCCGCACCGTATTTTTCTTCACTTTGGTCGGTTCATGAGGACAGCCAGCAAAGCTACCTGGATTGGAAGGTAGGATGTGCGACTTTATGACCGAGTGACACACTCCAGTGGATGGATCGTCAGAAATGTTGCCGTCTATTGCAGTGTGTTCATGCGAGATATACGGCTATTTTAAAACCATATCAATTTTGGTATCGAGCGACGTAAAATAGCAAGTTTAGTTATCGCCTCCTCAACATCTGCCAACCTTGAAGCCAGCGCTGAGGGTTTGGCACCGGTTACAGCTGGGCGCGTCAATCTTTGGGCGCAGCTTTCAGCACAGCTGAAAAGAAAGTGCACGCTTGATGATAGCATTTGGTACTGGTCAGCTTGTAGGCCGGGACAGCTTTCGTGATACCAACGGCAGCAGATCTCACACTGCATACAGCCAGATATTTCTGTTACTAGCGCTGAACCGTTAAGCCGGCCGCAAACTGCAGTAGACGCATCAAACGAGGACCACATATATCCCTCCGTCTCGGTGTGTAGCGAGACAGCCATGTTCATATGCATATTCAGATTCAGATTTAAATGGACTGGAACGATAGGAAAATCCCTTGAGTGTTCCTTCTTGAGTAAATCGTTGAGCCAGGAAATAACAAGGTGCTAGTTCTTGATAGGTCTAAAACGAAACAACCGAAACACACCCTGATCAACAAATTACTGCCCACATTCCCTGCACTAGCAGTCCGCGCTGTGTAGGTTACGTGAAGTAAGAAAGAAGTAGAAAGTAAATAAAAGATAAAGGGGAATGAAAGTCATTTAATTAAAGGACAACACCAAAGAGTGAAGAGAATGACCGAATAAGAACTAAAAGCTGGAAGATGGATAGGGTCAGGAGAAGGTAAAGGTTTCGTGTTGCCACCTAAGAGCGACTAACTGACGCTCGAAGCCCTTAATCCTGGGTTCACTGCCAACGCATTCTGGAAGCGAGTTCTAGCGCTAATTAACTCGACGCGATAACCGAGTTTCCGCCCTGATCCGGTCAGAACTCGGCATGTGTAGCTTCATGGGATGACCGCAAAGACAACGCAACCTATTTGGGCTAAATATCCAGCTAAAGTCCGGTCCAACCTTTCCTGTTAAAATGCGGTAAGTAAGCATTAGATCCCTTCGAAGCACTCGGTGGTGCATTGCATACATACTCAAGCTACATAGATGCTCGGGGCACGTTTGCCCCCCTACCCCCTCGACCAATGTGGTACCTACTCTCAAAACCCTCTCAAGCTCCATCTTGTCCCGATCAAGGCAGGGCGAGCAAGCCGGGACGCAGTATTCCAGGTGGGGCCAGACGAAAGCTGAGAACAGCTGCACAAATATGTCGGCAGTTAAGACCCCGAACAAACGGCGTATTAACCGCAACATTCTGAAACCCCTACTAGCAGCCTTCTTCCAGTTGTCACCAGAATGCAAACAGAAGGAATGAACAACACCTAGGTCTACCTGGTTGGGGACAAGGTGGAGTTCGCCCCCACCGAGTACGTGGATCGAAGGCGGGAAAGTTTCTCCTATACGAAGGACAGAACATAGCTTGATTAATGGGCAGTAGCCACAAAGTAGACCAGACCCGGAGTCCGTCCAGTGCACGCTGCATGGCCTCAGAACCCCAGGAACGATTACAACTTTCCATGGCTTGAGATCAGCAGCAAACAATAGGGATGATAGCCCAAGCTCTCCATGGAGATCGTTTACGTATATGGAGAACAGCATTGGTCAAAGGACCAAGCCCTGTGGGACACAACTAAGGACCGCTTGCCTAAAGAATAAGATGCGACCCACACGTACACACTGCTCTCTTCCCTGCAAGAACGCAGGTACCCAGTGAAGAACACAGCTGGATACGCCGTAGGAGCTCAGCCTGTGTGACAGCCTCCAGTGCGGTACCTTATCAAATACTTTCAAAACGTCTACGCAAAGCACGTCCACTAGGTGGCCATTGTTCCTCGCTTCGGACCAAACTTCATGAGCAACCAACAAATAAGTAAGACGCGAAACCCCTTCCGGGATCCGTGTTGTGCACTACTGAGTAGAGTAAATCTATTCAGGTGACCTTCCAACGATTCTCGCACCAGCTTCCCAAGCAGTTTGACCACGAGGCTAGTCAGACTGACTGGCCTATAAATGGCTGACAGACTCCTGTCGCCCTTTTTGAAGATAGGACGGGTGATAGCATCCTTTTATTCGGAAGGTAATGTACAGCTGTCAAGTGTTTTCCGAAACACCATCGTCAGCGGTCCACTCAGTTCCACTGCCAACTCATGCAGAAGATACAGGTGAATTGAATCAGGTCCAGCTGCTTTTGATGGGTTCAGTTCTGGCAGCAGTTTAAGCACTTTCATTTCCACACAGTAAACTCAGCCAAATAAAAACCCTTAGGTACTCTGGGGACATGTTCAAGGCTAGTAAACGCGGCCCCACGTACAAAAGCCTTGCCTACTGCTCCCCAAGTACACGAGCCTTATCTGAGTCCGCGTACTCACGAGTTCCATCGGCCCGCATTAAAGTTGGGATTACCGAGGTTGAACCACAGCGTCGCTTAATTTAAGCTTAGAACTTCTTCGGATTTTCCGAAGCTCCATCAGCTAATTCCTTTTAGTACACTAGCCGAGCTTTCCTTAATTGTTGTTTACACCTATTTCTAGCCTTGCGGTATCTATCATAGTTGCTAGTTGCTTGAGCCCCACGCTTCTGGAACAGGTACCTGACAGTGGTATCTATCCACGGCGGACGCGCCCGTGTCTCCTTTCTCCTCGCAAGCGGGATGTAGGGAGCAGACACTTCCGTGAGATAATATTTAAATTTATCTCAGGCCGCCTGAACCGTATTAACCATCGAGACTTCGCAACGCATCCCAGCAGCCTTAGTACGCATTGCTCGATAGTTAGCACGCCGTATGTTTAGAAATGTCTTAGCAATGCTCTGGTGACGCCTGGTCAGACTACATCATCCTCATCATCATCATTATACATGTCAGCTAGAGATGATAAAACACCTCCGCTATTGTACCGCAATACATAAAGGAAATATACACATACATACCATACCTAAAAGAAAAATAAATACGACAGTTGAATGCCAGCTGAGCTACCAGCAACTGATACGCATCGTTCCGGTAAGCTACTAGCCGGCTACTAGGCAAAAACAAAAATTTAATTACGTTTTACCCTACGAAATAAGATCGTAGATGGAGGGGGAGGCTAAAGGGATGGGGAGTGACAAAGAAACACACAGCAGGAACGCCACTGAGGTCGGCTCCTTGCCATATCAGCAAGTGTATCCAGCCAAACGTGTTCACCGTCTTTTGGACCCCAACCAGGGAGCCGTGAAGCTTCAACTGATGCCAGCTCCGAAGTGAGGGTCTTCATTCCTCTGGACCAAGTCATCGCTTGGCCACCTCTCCTCTTCTTCCACCCACATCCCCGGTGAGCAAACAACGCACGTCGAGGGAGTCGGTGGGCTGGCATGCGCAACACGTGGCCGAGCCATCGGAGCCTGGTGAGTGAAATGACGGTGCTGAGCGGTTCATTCCCTTTTCCTAGGCTGTAAACAAGGCGTCGAACACGCTCGTTACTCACGCGGTGTTCCCACCAGATGTGAGCCAAACTGCGAAGGCACCGATGGTCGAACGTAAGTAGCCTCTTCATGTCCGCCGATCTTAGGGGCCAGGTTTCGCAACCGTACAGTAAGGTCGAACGTACTGCTGCATTGTACACTCTACCCTTCAGGGCGAGAGTAATGTCGCGCCGGCGCCATAGGTAGCGAAGGTTAGCAAAAGCACTTCGAGCTTTCGCTATGCGGTTCGTGATCTCGTCTTCGATCCCAAGGGCGCTGATACAACTTCCCAGGTAATTGAATTTCTGAACGACTTCTAACTGATCCCCACCAAGGGTCAGCACAGGGGGCGAACCCTGCCAATCCTGGAGGAACGCTTTGCACTTCGGTAGTGCAAAGCACAGCCCGAAGCTACTGACAGCCAGTGCTAATCTGTCCAGCGCGGCTTGACACATCTGGGAGCTGTCACAGATGAGGGCAATGTCGTCTGCATACTCTAAGTCAAGAAGTCGTTCTCCTGGGAGTAGCTCCACACCTTCCAAGTCATGTCCTGTAAATGCAATCTCCATGACTTCGTCAATAGCGAAGTTGAATAGGAAAGGTGACAGCGGGCATCCTTGTCTCACACCGCTGGAGATATGGAAGGGTGGCGACAGCCTGCTGTAAGCCCTTACTCTGCCCGTGCTACGCGCATATAATGCTTGGATAATATTTACATATTTCTCGGGCACACCTTTCCTGAGTAGACAATTCCAAAGGGCACATCGATCAACCGAATCGAAGGCACCTTTGATGTCGAGGAACACGACTACGGTGGGCCGCCAATATGTGTGACGGTGCTCCAACAACTGATGCAAGGTGAAGATGTGGTCGATGCAGCCACGACCCCGACGAAACCCGGCTTGCTCCTCACAAATCTGGATTTTACGAGCGCCAGTCAGCCTGTGGAGAATTATGGACGCGAGTAATTTGGAGGCGATGGAGATCAGACTGATTCCTCTATGGTTGCCGCATTCCGAGTGCGAGCCGCCTTTGAAGATGGGAACAATAACGGAGCGGCTCCAGTCGGTTGGGACAGTTTCCTGCGTCCACAGTTTCACTAGTAATTCATGCAAAGCATCAACAAGAGCAGAGCCTACAAATTTGAAGAGGGCTGGAGGAAGATCATCTGGTCCCGCGGCTTTGTTCAACTTCAACAGTCCGATCTCACGTTCGACTTCTGAGCGAGAGGGTGGATCCAAAGGGACAGCCCACGGAGCGGGGCGATCAGTGACCGGCGAATCGAACAATTCTTGCCGATTAAATTGCTTTTCAAAATGCTCAGCCCAACGCTCCAGATGTTTTGACAAATTGTGGATAGGCTGTCCACTCTCGTCACGTATAGTTTCACTAACACCAGGTCTCCTGCTGCCCGTTTCCCGTATCAGACGGAATAACTTACGATGGTTGCCAAGGGCGCACGATGACGCACGATGAGACCACCAAGATTCGCGGTCTCTCTTCAGGCTAGCACGGAGTTTTGCCGGGAGCTCTTTGCGAGTTTCATTGTGCTCGCTTCCAGCCGGGATTTGCCGGCGAGCATCTATAAGTTCCAGAGATTGCGAAGAGACCCAATGTCCATGTTGTCTATTAGATATACCACATGAGGATTTGCCTGCTGCTAGTAAGGTCTGGCGAACATGTGACCAGTGACCATCAATTGTCTCCTGGGAGCGCTTGCTCAACTCGCATGTTAGCGTACTTCGATACGCATTCAGAACAGCTGGTTTTGTCAGTTGGCTGGTGTCAATACGCTCACAGCGTCGTCCTGGCCGTCCGCCAAAACGCTTCCGCATGTCAGCACATACAAGTGCATGATCGGTGTCCACACATGTGCTCCAAATCGAGCGACAATTCTGGATGCAGCCTCTCCAGCGGTAACTTATCGCAATGTGATCGTTCTGCTTCCAAGGCTGGTTCGAGGTTGGTGGGCGCCAAGTCACCCTTCGGCGGGTGCTGTGTCGAAAATTAGTGCTCGCAAGAAATAAGCGAGCATCTTCACACAAATGAAGTAACCGCTCACCGTTATCATTACGGGAGCCTACACCGTGTTGACCGCCCAGATGCAGTTCATCAGTGGATAATTTTCCAATTTGTGCGTTCATATCCCCCGCCAGCACAACAGTGTCCGTGCTTCTTCTGTGGCGAAGGAGCTGGGTCAGTTGGCGGTATAAGTCGTTCTTTACCGAATCATCGCTACAGTTTGTGGGCGCATAGGCAGCGATGATGAACAGACATCTATTAGTCCCGCGCGACTTCGAAGCTTTAAACGAGCCAGCCAATCGGACCGCACACATCCGGCTACTGATTGGAATCCAATCAACCAGAGCAGCTTCAGCCCGGGGACTCAGGGCAATACCAACACCGGCTTGGCAGGTGCTCAAAGCTGCATCGTCACCGGATAGGCGCAAGGAGAAAATACTGCTTGCGTCCCCTGAAGGGGATCGCAGAGTGAGCACAGTGCTCGAGTCTTGCAGGCGAGTCTCTGATAAGCAGCAGATATCGATCGAGAGGGTCTCCAATGTTCGGGCAAGTGCTGCCTGTTGACCGATTTGCAGCAGTGTGCGTACATTGAGGCATGCCAATCTGAAGGAGAATCGAGGGCTCCAACTGGAATCCGATGAACTGCATTGGACCGCTTGTTTGGACATGGGCTTGTCGACAGGAGAGGAGTGACGCTCCGCGTTCACGTGTGAGTTGAAATTAGAAGGTAAATGCCTAGCAAAGCATGTTAGGGGTGGGCCAAGAATCGAGGGGTTGAAAACTGGGGGGATATAAGTGAAGTTGGAATGGGACGGTAAGAGTGAAAAAGCGTAAGAGGGGGAATAAGAAGACGGGAAGGCTTGAGCAGTAGCATCCAAACCCCTATCCACCCTGCTCGACGCAGCAGACGGGGCACCGTTTATTATCCTCTGCGGTGGCCAGAGCATCAAGAAATTCTTTGAAGGAAAATTCATAGTATTGCGTGGTTAGGATACTGTCAGGTTGCCCAGGCCTAGACAGGAGAACGATTGGGGTTTTCAAACAAAGCCTTTAGTTCAAAAACCTGACCGCAAGGCAGCGGGTTTGGCGTTGGGCTACAAGGAGTCCATTTTAAGGAATAAGGTGCCACCCTCATTGAAACCCCTAACCTGGAGGACCAGGAGGCTGAGTTTGTCTGGCCTCTAACCATTGACCAATCTGGTATGAGTGACTCTGAAGGTGCAAAAGCACCACCCAGCGTAGCACAATGGATCGCTGCGGCACACAAACCATCGCACCACGGTACAGTCCAGCCTCATTGCGATGGTGGTCAGACTACACCTGAACGATAAACAAACATGCTCACTAGCACCTAAGGGAGAGCTGTAAGTGGTGTCACCTACGAAGTCTAGTGACTTGGCAAATACTAGGTCCAAAATAGACAGAATTTGGGAGTCCGTGTAACTAATGAGGAGGTCCACGAACGGATGCAACGGTACTTGTAGCGTAAGCTCAAGAAGATCTGCCCCGAAAGTACCTTCTGCTGAGTTGCAAGAAAGATCCGCCCAACAAAATTCTGGTAGATTGAAATCCCGCAGTATCAAGCACCTGGTTGCGGTTTTGGAGTGAACAAAGTCAAGCACCACTTTGGACGCACTCTTAGGGCTTCTATCCACAAGTACGACTGTAAGTTGATCTGAGGAAGTGTTAATCACTACCGACAGCGCTTCGACGGTTTTATCTGCCGACTGATACATGTGAGTGCGTGAAACGTCAAGCTCACACCTAACGTAAATAGCAACGCCCGCGCGTTGTCGGCCAACAAAGCACTCACATCTAAATAGTGCGTAGCCAGACAGGTGAACTTCACCGTCCGTGATGTCCCGAGACAGCCACGTTTCAGTAAATGCAAGTATATCGAGATGAGACTCATCTACAAGCAGACCTATCTCGCACATATTGTTCCTTAGGCTCCGCACATTGCTTAGCATTATCGGAAGGTAGCCCTAATGTCCAGCTCAAGGTCGTTCGCTGCCAGTACTGGCACTGGTAGGGCGGAAACAGAGGGCTGGCTGACCACCCGAAAACCCACCAACCGGAGACCTTGTTCAGCGGCCGCTCGCCTGGTGTTGAGGTCTTTACATGCGTTTTTAGCTTCAGCCTATCCGCTAATGGGAGGCCTGGCTGAACGGTGACGTTATTACCCTTCAATTTGAAGGCAAACCGCAACAGCGCGTCGCGTTCCTTCGGGGTGGATAGGACTACCCGAAGTGGGCGCGGTCGAGGGTTTGGGGCGTTAACTGGGACATTATCCAATCTAGTCAGTTTCTTGACAGTACCACCGGGAAACCCAGGTGGAAGAAGCTCCGTTACGCACATCTTAAACCACTGTAGGTCGTCTACTGTACGTTTGGCGGGAAGTGCAGCAGTGGATTCCACTGCGTTACGGAATATCACGCTGCTATCCATGGAAAAGAGTAGAATTACAACACGTATACAGTAGGAAGACGACCGCAATAAAAAGACATAAACAGGGTACAAAACGAGATTAAAACTGGGAACAACTGGAAAGATTACCAGTAAGCGCCAAAGACGCTTTGGCCAGTGCCACTTTAATCGATCCAAAACGGCTTGGATCAGAGAAAATTTTGGCAATGCTGCCCGATAGCCGCAGACCTAGCAGGGTACTTTAAAGATGGCGAAGTTGGATGATTGGTCGGACTGGAGTGAAACAATTGACCTCTAGGCTCTGTCATTCTAATCTGGAGTACCTTCAAAAAGGTGTTTTATTGTGCTAAAGGCTATCAACCGCTTGCCGCCGATTCGAATGCTTGTGAATAAGTTAACGAAATGCTACAACTTTGGTATATTAATTAAGACAAAAGGTAACCACTCCCGTAAATCCAATATTGCACATTGAGCGCAATGTAATGCTAAAAGTCAAATTTGGGTCGCCTGTTCCATGGATGCTGTATTTAATGAATTCGCAGTCTTGGAAGTCCGTTAAAAACATGAATTTGCGCCAGTTATACCCTAAAAGCTAACCATAGTGAAAAGTTCGTCGGCTCGTGCGTCAATTAATACTCCGCATGTCATCTTTTATGCGTCTTCCCGGCGCCCTCTAATGATCCGTCGGCAAAGCTCGCCGCTTCGCTCGATATGTTATCACGGACTTTGCAGAAAATGTCGACTTCATCAACTTCTTCAACCAGCATGCCATCTATCCCGCCGCCAGAACGTTTTACCCTGGGGATGCTGTACCCCAGATGGGAAAAGCAAGTCCAGTTTTATCTGCGTCATTTCCCATCCAACCAACAGGCAGCTGTGCTCGCCGGCCTGCTCTCGGGAGAGGCCTTTGATATCGTTGCAGACAGTAAACTTTTGGAGAAAGAAGTTACAACCGAGACTTTTTCCGCCATGCGCCGATTATTAGCCCGCCCCGGTCTACCTGCGCCCCTACGCAGGGCATTCCATGCACGTTACCAATATCCGGGGGAAACCATACGCACATACGTTCGCGAGCTGCAGAGGATGGCCGATATCGCATACGAGAACGAAACGCCAGACGAACGTGAAAAGCTGGTCTTAGGACAACTCCTAGAGGGCGTTCAAACGCCGTCTATTAAAAGGGAGTTCCTGCGATACCCTCCACGCCGTTTGGACGAAGCATTGGAAACAAGTGACCATTTGGAAGACATAGATGCAGCGATGGGTACGCCTACATCTGGCTGTTTTGCGGTAAGAGGAAACACACGACATAGACGCGTCCGACCTGAAAGAATGACGGGAAACCCTGGCCGTTTTCAGAGATATCCTGCCCCACGACGACCGGCACAATCAGGTTTTCGTTGGCCCCGCAGACAAACGTCATACCGCGGATCGTCTCGCTACAGGAACACGCCAGGTGAGCATACCATGACATCATTTGTGATACCATCTCTTACTTGCAACTCGATTGTGACGTCGCTAACACTAGAATTATCGATAGCTGGGATTTGCTTACTGGGGCTAGTGGATACTGGCGCAGCTAGAAGCCTAATCAGGGCCAGCGTGAGTAGGAGCTTCTCAAACTGTGTTAGAAAACCTTGTAACGCTCGCCTTACCGCGGCCAACGGGCTACCACTAGTTGTTCGGAATTCCATCGTTGCCCCCGTTGTTGTAGCCTGCACAAGGTTTAACCATGAATTTATCGTTGCTGATCGGATACCGTTCGATGTTATTATCGGAATAGATTTGTTGAGGAGGTTAAAATGCCGACTTGACCTGGAGAAGTCCCAACTAATCACTGATTCGTGCACCATACTACTGAGAGCATGCAGCAACAGCAATTTTGAGGATTTTACGTTATATGAGTGCAGTGTCAAAGAGCAACAATGTGTAGACGATTTTATTCGGTCGATTGGGCTTTCAGCTGACACATTAACACAGGCACGATTAGCGCAGGTCATACAAAATTATTCAGATGCCTTTGCATGGAAATCCGGCGACTTGGGACGGACCGGCCTCGTGAAACATGCTATTGACACTGGTGTGGCTAGACCGATTAAAGTGCCTCCGAGACGTATTCCAATCCACTGGCAGGGTGAGATACAGAAGCTGATAGATGAGATGTTAGAGAAGAACGTTATCCAACCCTTCAACTCCCCGTGGGCATCTCCTGTTGCCCTTGTAATGAAAAAGGACGGTGGCTTCCGATTTCATTTCACTGGCACGAAACCTAACCAATGACAGAGAGGCCCCTGTCGCACTGGCTGGCTGGAACACCAGAAACTTTTCATCACCACTTTTCTTATCTTGGCCGCCCGTGTGTCATTTCTCTTTTAGCTGGCTCCAAAGCCTACCATGCGCTAGTTAATGGCGAGTGAGCGACCAGCTCCTACTGTTTTTGTTACTATTCTACTC
>OX104066.1:66851833-66864579 GCA_944474145.2 Dicrocoelium dendriticum
GAAGCAGCTGACATTATGCTGACATGTTGCTTATTGATGTTGTGTGGTGTATAATGAAGAGTTTCAGGAGCATTTATGGTACGTGGTAATATTAAAGTTTGTAGATTTTAACACTGTTGTTGTTCAAGTAGCTAACGAAGTGCAGTTATGAGCCGCGGCGCGTCTTTGGAAGCTGCCATCATGGTGGACGCTCTTCCTTCGTTTAATCGTTTGGTGAAATTATATATTCGCGAACATTTGCGGACATGGAACAGGATGTGAAAAAATTTCAGCAGGCTACTGCGACGGCCTTTTATAATCGGTCAGTGGTTACTCGAACTGGGTTCAAAATTTACTTAACTTAACTTTACCTCCATTTAAATATACTAAGTGCATTCCATTTTATTATTGAAAGCTCTTTAATTATTTCTTAACGCTCGCCATTCCCAAATTGATACCTGCTGTTCCATTTAACCTCGGCACGTAACCAAAATTCCGCCCTTTGTTAGAGCTTAGCTCCCGCAACAAAAACGCACTGTTTTAAATTTCGCGGGTATGCGAATCAGCGTCAAACCAAAGTAGAATTTCCCCTACTTTGTTCCTCACTGTAATTGGGCTATGGAGAAGAGAAATCCCCAAAGAAAGGATTATAGCGTGTCCCAAACGTCCTGGACGGTATCAGTTTCAAAAAAGGATGCAAAGTTGATTTGCCGTCTTGCTTCATATGGCTTAAAAACCAGCGCGCCAGATATTTGAAATCCGGTTAATACATGCTTTACGGGCACGACTTAAGATGCAGTAATATAATAGGTACACATGATCACTAGCACCCGAGGGGAATGGAATACTAGATCCACAGAATCCATCGATTTTGCGAAGATAAAGTCCAGAAGGGAAGGCCCTTCACGAACGTAGTTTGCCTTTGTAAAAACTGATATACGGATGCTTGTAAAGGAAGGTCAAGACCAGTGGAAAACACGCTTATGCTGCTGTGCAGAAGAAATTCCTCTAAGCAAACTCGGGAATATTAAAATCACCCATAAGCGGAAAGCAAGGTGTCTTGTGAGTACGAATGAAATCAGGAAGCCCGCTTGACTTACTTTTGGGGCTGCTGTATACAAACACGAATTAAAATTTCGTGAAAGCGAGGCACGCGTCCACTAAAAGCGCCACATAAGTTAATTAGGGTAATTGAACAAATATGTTCGTAAAGTAGTCAAGGTAGCTCTGATTGACGATGCAACTACAACGCCGCGACAGCATGAGGCGCGGTCAGTTGACAGCAGAGTATAGCCGGGTAGTCACTCACCACTCTCCAGGATGTCGGAGGGCGACCAAATTTCGATAAAAGCAAGTACATCTCGCCGAGTGTTTTCTACAAGTGTGTCAAACCCGCGCATTTTGTTCCTCGGACTACGCACGTTGCTGAGGACTACTTTAAGGGAAGCGAGATCGTGTGCCATCGGAAAGTGCTCTGGAAGGGCAAGAGTAGACCCCGGTTCAGCACCTGAAAACCCATCAATCAAAGACGCGTTCCATCCGCCTCGCGTCGGGCTTTTAGATCCTTTATGTCTGCTTTTACTTTCAACCTAGCAGTCAAGAACGGTGTAGTTTTATAGCGAAACGCAGAAGCGCCTTACGCTCATTTGGTATTGAATGAATAATCCGCAGTAAACGGGGTTGGACGTCCGACACACCGACCGACGGAGACCCAAACCTAATGAGTTTCCGTATAGTTACGTCAGAAACACCGGGCGGTAACAGCCTAGAAAAGTAGACCTAAAACCAGTGGTCATCAACAGTTCGATCCTTCGGATGTCGGCGGTGGGCTCCGTGACGTTCCTAAACCTGACATTACTATCAGTGTAAATTACTGCATTGTGAGGTGCCTACTACACGCACCACAGTCGCAGATAGCTGCAACTGGGTGGCTGGCTGCTTGGATGCACTAGCCGCTTAAGAGGTCTTTGGGCGGAGAAACCGAAAAACGCAATACTGGAGGCACTGCAAGCGAAGTGTTTACCCGACCTTCCGTGAACTCCATTACTACAGCATATTGCAAAGACTTATAACTTTGTTTTATTGCCTTGGCTACAAAGTAATCTCACGGTGCCTGCCAGCGTAGCATACTGATCTGCAGACAAACCGGTGCAACTCTGCCGGTACCAATGCCCGAAATTCCTTTTGATGCAACAAGTTCCGGGCGGTCGTTAGTGCACGAAATTAGTTCAATTTTCGATCAAATTCGGGAGTATAGTGCAATCTTGCGTTCGCATTACCTCCATCGCTGATCTGTTACTTAACTACTTTTAACCAACAGTTTCGCCTGTTCCACTCTTTCTCATGAAAGCACTCCGCAGGCCACTCTAATATTCCCTAGTACAAGTTAATGGCAGCCCTTTCCGGGCGCTCAAAATTAGTCCCATTTCAGACATTTTCCTGGTTTACACTAGCGAATGCGTTCGCTTTACATGAGTCGCGGGTACCCATTTCGTATAACTTGTAGTACCTTGCTAGGACTAAGGCAATTTTCTGCACAAACCGGCTCTTAAGGTGTTATAAGTATTCTTAAATACAAGCCTTTGATGGTGGTGGAAGACTAAGTTTAAGGCTTAGCTGATTGAAACTGCCTGTAGAGGGGACGGCGACTATTAAACTGGTGCCATGTTCATTCCGGTTGCAAACCTCTCATAGTCGGTGTGGTCTAAGAGGCCCCATTGGGTTCCGTAGCCTCCCTGCTTGACGCGATCAGCATACCTGGTGGGAGTAAGAACCTATTATTACTGGGAAACTCCAATATCCCCGGTATCCACTGGGACTTGCTGCATTTTGCTCCATCTTCAAATGACGTTTATTTCAATATTTAAAAGACGATTCTCGAATGTAACGTCCAAACATGCCGCAATGCATGCACGTGTAATTGCAGGAAAATCACCCCAATTCTTGAGATTTTTCTCTCCTCGGCACAATCAGATACAACCAACCTAGCCTTTCTTCAGCTCGTTGGTAAAAGTGATCACTGCGTACCTTTATTCCTCTGAACTCAACGCCCTACTCTCCACAACGAAAGTCGTCTCAGCAGAAATTTCTGGCGTGCCGATCCCAACGCCTGCAAATGGTCGTCAGTGCTGTGGACTGGAGTATATCCGAACCCTTGGACCTGGACGATGAATGGAACTTCTTCTATTCCAAAATGATTTTGCTCGTTAAGAAAGTCATTCTGGGCTGCAAAAGAAGTGCATTTTTCCAGAGGCCCTCCATGGCATGATCGAGACCTGAGGGCCTAATGAACATAAGACGAAAATTGTGGGATCGGTTCAAAAGCACGCATTCCGCGTCTGACTATTCGGCCTATAAAATGGCCAGGAAGAACTGCAACTAGGAAAGCAAGAGCAACAGCATAACTACGAAGTCGATGTGGCTGTGCCATCCAAGACGACGCGTAAGACATTCTTTGCTTACCTGAAGAGAACTACTAGTGCAGGCGGTGGCATTCCTGCCTTATATACCTTGGCGCATGTCACTTTAATGGATGATGATGCTGCGAAAGCCGGTCTCCTGGCCATGCAATCTCCATCTGTTTACTTGAGGGAGACGCCGTTCCCCAATGACGGGACGCCGATACACCCTCTCCGGTGGCGCACGTAACGAGGAGCGCTGATGTCGTTGCCAAAGGCATTTGTGAGTTAAATGCGAACTCCTCGCCGGGTCCTGATCCGTTGCATCCGCTGGTCCTCCAGACTGGCCGATTACATTGCCATTCCTGTTTGCCAGGTATTTTGCCATTCCCTCGAAGTTAGATGGCTCCCGCTTTTTTGGAAAGTGAGGGTATCGTCAAACTCCTGTCAATTAACGACACATCTGCTTAACCTCATTATTGTGCAAAGTAATGAAGAGGATCCTCAAGCGGGCACCTCACCTTTACATCGAGATCCTAAACGTCATCTCTTTTGTGCAGTCTGGTTTCCGGCGAGCAAGTTAATGTTCTTCGAACCTTCTTGTAGCCCAGGAAATATGGGCGAAATCGTAAGACGCTGGGAAAGAACTGGATGTTGTATTTTGATCGACTTCAGCAAGACGTTTGACAAGATTCCTTATGAAAGGCCCCTATATGAACTACGAGGAAGCAGTGTTTCAGGAAGAGTTGTTTCTTCTTGGATGACCGGACAACGAGAGTCAACGTGAACGAGTCGTCATCTGCTCCTGACTGGCCGTGTCTCGCAGGGATCAGACCTTGGCCCAGAACTTCTCAAGCTCTTCACCAATAACATCCCGTCGGAACTGCAGTGGATTTGTTTGATTTACGCCGACGACTTACAGCTGTGGATGGAGGTTTTCTTCCTTGATGATGCGGATTGCTTGCAGGCGACACTTGTTACGTTACATGGATGGTCAGATAAATGGCGACTACCCATAAATTGCTATAGGTAGTCGGTCCTCCACATTGGTACTCCTTTGCCTTCCGGAACGTTCTGCATTGGTGGGGCGTTGTTTAGAACAGCAAGCCTTGATATATACCTCGGCGTGTTGGTGTCATCTGCTCTACGGACTACACAGGACGCGCAACGAAGGTTGGCTGCTGCCAACCGGATATCCCATGCCATACGAAGAGCCTTCCCGCCTTTGACTCTAGATATCTTCCGACTCTCGTTTACTTCCCCTGTGCGCCCCTTCTCGGATACGGATTGCCTGCCGTCTGCCTCGCATCAAGTTCAAAGTTGGTCTGAATGAGAAGGTCCAACATCGGGGACCGAAGTACATCTTGGGGTTACGAACTTGCCTTATACCCTGAGACTTCAGCGGAGGAACCTGTTCTCAATGGATTATCGTCGACCTCGCGTTGAAATGATTTTCAGCAGGCGCATCCTGAGAGGAGAGATGGTACGGATCTGCAAGGGTTCTTTTAATACAATGCTAACAGTTCAGCCGTAGGCCACAACGGGAAATGTTCAAACCCAAAGGGCTGCGGATTCGTTCTGCTCTTGCGCTATCAAGCCGCGTAGTCAACGATTGGAAGGGCTTACCAAAGCATGTGGTCGATGCCCAAACGGAGGAAGGTTTCGAACGAATGTTGCATCCTTACCTCTTAAGTAGGACGGGCCCATGCAGCTTCCCATGTAGCTGTCACGGTCCCTTGTAGCATAACACTTCGCAACGAATCGCGGCTTCCACACAAGGAGCCGGAAGCAGTGGAGTTGAAAAGTGCTTTTCTTCTCCTCTCTACAATACTACGATACGATGAAGAACAGCAGGATGGACAACTGACGTAGCATGCCCCTCAAAGTCCAAGAACGGGACAGGGACTTGTAATACACAACCTGTAGCCCTTGTAAAGGTTAAATACGTATAACTATTAAATAAATAGATAACTAAATAGTTTATTCTCAACGAAGCGAAGTACGCCTTTTGGGCATAATCAGCGTATTGTAATATTGTACAGGGTAGCATGATTAGCAGTATCAAGAGTTGGAGTAGTACGGATGAAGTCAGTATTGTGGGCCCATATGGCCCAAAGGTTGCACAATGTCTATGTTCACAGAATGCGAGATGCAAAGATAAGAATCAGATCACTAATGTGGAGTATATCAGTGAGGAACTAGTTCGAGGAGGTTATGTGCACACGGCGAGTAAGGTGATCGATGCGCGAGGGAGAAGCTGCAAAGATATACATGAATAGTGGCATGTAATTGATCAAATGTGTGGGCGTGATCGTACGAAAGCAAATGTATGAATAGCATTTGTAAATGTAGTACCGGTGAAATTGCCAATGTTTGAATGGGGCAGTGACATTACTATTTTGCGAACCACATCCGCCACGTCGCAGTTGTTAGGCAGAGATTTGTGGCTTTTGAAGGTAAAACGATTGCCAGACGTAAACCCACTACGTCTTGGAACACGGCAAATTGGTGACAAGACATCGACAAGGTTGCATCCGACCGATTACCTTGGCAGCCATCCGCCGTCAGCTTTGGAAAATTTGTTGACGATCCATCCACTGGAGTTTGTCACTCGGTCATAAAGTCGCACATCCTACCTTCCAATCCAGGTAGCATTGCTGGCTGTCCTCATGAACCGACCAAAGTGAAGAAAAATACGGTGCGGAAACGCCAAAATCTCTCTGCTAAACCCAGAGAATTACTTGCCACGGCAACGGAAAAGATGCCGTCTTTGACAGTCGTAAGGTCGTTTGACGATTGTAAACAGAATTTTCCGAAGATGCTGACCGGCTCGGCGGCCAGCGAACCAGCCCGTTCTGACGAAGTGCTGGTAACTGCTCAATGCGATACAAAGCCAACGGGCCCGGCTCCAGTAAACCAAAAGCAGAAACGGACTAGATTTGCTCGTAAAGCTTCGAAGGGGCCTGAAGACACCGGAACTCGTAAGACACCGGCGATAGAGCGGAAAACCTACGCTACCGTTGTTTCGACGTCGTTTGTGAAGACAGGGACAGTCCCACCGCCATTTGTGAAAACAGCTGGTATAGGTGTCGAATCCAAGGCACGTGAGGAAAACACTCCCCGTCGTGCCGACCCCTTCACAAATAGTAGCGTTATATTCCGTAACGTTACTGAATCTGTGGCCGCTCTGCCAAGGGAACGCACTTTGGATGACATCAAGTGGCTGAAACTGTGTCAGCAAGGTGCTTCCACCTGGCTTCCCTGGTGTCACCGACAGAAATCTGACCAGACTGGGGAACGTCCCTATCGCTACGCCAAATCCACGACCCCGACTACTTTGCGTAGTCCTATCTACCCCAGAGGAACGAAAATCATTACTGCGGTTTGCGTTCAAACTGAAGGGTAGTGGTGTCAGCCTTCAGCCGGACCTACCACTGGCAGGTAGGTTGAAGTTAAAGGAGGCTACCAAAGACCTCAAAACTAAAGCGGACGGCTAATGAGGAAGGCCTCCGTCTGGTGGGTTTTCAGGTTGTCAGCCTGAAGTTACTTTCCGCCCTATCAGAACCCATCCTGATGGCGCACGACCCAGGGATTGTCGTGCCGACTTCCTTGAGGTAGTACTTAGCGGCGTACGTAGCCTAAAGAACAAGGTGCACGAGTTTTGTCTACTTGTAGACGACTCTCGTCTCGACATACTTGCCTTCACTGAAACGTGGTTGTCTTCTGATATCACGGACGATAAGGTATATTTACCTGGCTACGCGCTGCTCAGAAATCATCGCTCCGTTGGTCACCATGGTAGAGGTGTTGCACTGTATGTGATGTCTAACTTAGATTTGTTGAGGACCTGCACATTCCAGTCGACGAATCAGACTGTTGAAGCTCTATCGGCTGTTTTGCGCACTTCGTCTACGCAGTTTACAGTTATAGTGATACACAGAAGTCCTGAAAGTTCTTCCAGGGGGATACTTGACTTCATTCGCGCTCAGTTTGCGAATAAGTGTTTAGTTCTAGGGAATTTCAACCTCCCGGAAGTCTGCTGGGCCGAGCTTTCTTGCCATTCGGCGTTAGGAACATTCGGTGCATACTTCCTTGAACTGACCCGCCAAGTACGTTTGCTCCAGTTCGTTGACTTTCCCGCTAGGTATATGGACAACCAAATACCAGCTACGTTGGATTTAGTTTACGCTGTCCTTCGACTTCGTGACTGACGTTTCATACATTTCACCGCTAGGGTTCATTGATTACGCATGCTTATCCTTTGGACGTGCTCTCTCAAGGCACCAAGAAACCGCTGCTGAGTTACTTCCGAATATTTGGCGGGCGGACTTTAGTGCAATGCGAGCTAAGGCTTCAGTTCTGAGCAATGAAATCACGATGGCTGTCTCTGTCCAGTTAACCTGGGATAAATTTAAGGCATACCCTACAGAGGTTTCCGCTCCCTATGTTCCACTCATTAGGAAAAGGGGGTTAAGTGCACCGTCTCCATGGATAGCTACCACAGGCAATTACCTACTCAAGAAACGGTCTAGATGCTGGCGAACCTAGCAAGCAGCTCCATCAGCCAGCACCTATGATAGTTATCGAGACATTAGAAATAAATTTAGGCAACATCTCAGAACTGCTCGTCTCCAATACGAGCAGGGTTTAGCGGACTCGGCCGCAGCAAATCCCAGGAAGTTCTTTGCTTACGTTAAAAGACGCAGCGGGGCAAGACTGTCTATGCCAGCTTTATTGCGAGCAGATGGAACCCGTGCGCAAGCCGACTATGACAATGCTTGTATACTAAGTGATCTGTATACCGGGGTCTATGCTCGAGAGACCTCTATGCCACAGGTTGAATTGGTTTCAAGTGTTCCAGAGGATGCTTGCTTAGCTGAATTTAGCATAACGGAGACTCAGGTCTTCGAACTACTGCAATGCATTAAGCCCTCTAACGCTTCCGGTCCTGATTCAATTCATCCAAAGCTGTTGCATGAATTGGCCACTGAGCTATGTGGTCCTCTCACATGCGTGTTTTCAACATCGCTGGACAGCTGCAGTCTACCTTCGGAATGGAAGGAGGCAATCATCTGTCCGATTTTTAAGGGCGGTGACAGCGCTCTACCCGCAAACTACTGGCCTGTCAGCTTGACGAGCGTAGTAGCCAAGTTGTTTGTGAAGCCGGTAAGGGATTCAGTGGAGAATAACCTGAATAGCTTCAACCTTCCCAGTGTTGCGCAACATGGATTTCGCAAGGGATTTTCATGTCAGACTAATCTACTTGTAACTCGTGAAATCTGGGCCGAAGCGGTAGAGAGTGGCCACGCTGTAGACGTGCTATGCGTAGACTTTATTAAAGCTTTTGACACTTCCACATCATCGACTCTCATTAACGTTGAGATGTTACGGTATACCTGGTCGGGCCCTTCAATGGGTGTCTGTTTTCCTTGAGGAGAGGGAACAGTGCGTACGGGTGGGGCTTAGCCTTTCACTCAGGCAAGCTGTCCTTAGTGGCGTTCCACAGGACTTGGTATTGGGACCATTGTTGTTCGCGATCTATGTAAACGACTTGCCGGAAGAGCTAGGGTTGTCATCACTTATGTTTGCTGCCGACCTTAAGCTCTGGAATATTGTGGATATCCCGGGGTCCTGAGGCAAGACAGCGTGCCTTGTGTAGGCTCTTGGTAATGGTCTACCTTATGGTTGAGGCCCACAAATAGGGCCAAGTGCTATGTTCTCCGAATCGGAGCTGCAAATCCTGCCACCCCATATGTTGTCGGCGGTGGTGAACTCCCTGATGTCACTCAGCAGGTTGATTTAGGAGTCGTACACGCATCAGCACTTCAGTCTGCGGATAACTGGAAGAAGGCTGCTTGTCGAGGGTTTCGGATGATGTGGTTTATCCGCCGCTCTTTCGGAATCTTAACGGCCAATTTGTTTGTGAAGCTATTTTCGGCATTCGACCGACCTCACCTGGAACATTGTATCCAGGCTCGTCCACCATGTCTTAACCGAGACAAAATGGACTTGCAGAAGGTGTTATGAGTAGGCACTCGGTTGGTGCAGGGTCTCCTGGGACAGACGTATCCTGGACGCTTGCTCAGTTTGGGGATGTACTCAATGCACCACCGAAGGATAAGAGGGGACCTGATTCTCACTTTTCATATTTTGACGGGTAAGATTGGCCCGACATGTCAGGGCTATTTAGTCCCGCTACGTTATCTATTCTCCGCGGTCACCCACTGAAACTGCATAAACCACGGTCTGATAGGATTAGGACGGAAACTCGTCTATCGCGCCGAGTTATAACTCGCTGGAATTCGCTTCCAGATTACGTGGTTAGGAAACCTACGGTTAAGGATTTTGCGCGCCAGCTCGATGCTCTTGGGTGACAACAGCAAACCTTTCCTTTTCCCTAGCTGTTTCTCCTTCGCTTTTCAGTTCTTTTTTAATGACTCAAATATCTTGATATTCAACTTGCTTAGATCTTTCCACTTTCTCATTTGCCTTCTAAGTTTACTTTTTCTCTTTTTTAAGTCACGTAACGGGCCCAGCAGGGATTGCTAGGGCAAAATGCGTGGTCATTAATTGGTTGAACAGGGTGTGATTCGATGTTTGTTTTAAGTCCATAATTGTTTCAAATTTCACCAACTCCGCGGAAAAAGGGACAGTTACGAAATAATCTTATCGTTCCAGTCCCGCTTGAACTTGAATTTGAACCAGTTTCCCTTGTGAGTACAAGGCGGTAATGTGATTTTTTTGGCGTGCCACACCGATGCTGCGACGTAATCGCAGCACCGTTACCCCGCAAATGTCAGTGTATAATAAATAGTTTCGTGTCATTTTATGGTATGAGTCCCGGCTATCTTTCTGCCTTCGCGGTTTTAGTCAATTCTGTGCAAATGTGGTATTTCGATTGTTTAAATATGTAGGAATCAAATACGCGGCACGAACAGTATGTTCAAATCCGTACGCCTTGTAGTCTGATTTTCGGAGATGCTTCCTTGGGCATTCTTGACAGCTTTTATGCATTTAATGGTTTGTTTTCAGACTTTATGCTTCTTCATTACATCAATTTCGTATGCTACAGCAGCAGAAGGTCTAACGTGTCGCGGGTGAAGTACGACAGGATCATTTATCGATGTGTCCGCTTCACACGTCATATGTCAATAAGTACAGGGAGGAGACGCTTTTACAAGGAATTTGCTTCTATTATTCTAAATCTTTCAGATAGTGATACTATCTGCAAAGCTCGCGTTAACCTCATTATAACGGGACGCAAGCTGGAAGTCACAACCTTCGGTCTGTCTCACAATGGCCCAGTTAACCGCTTTCTTTTTGAGCGACACCCCGTACATCGCCGCCTGACGAACGATGAGTGCCTTCAGGGATGAGATTGCCGCCTATCTGAGTACAAGTCAACAAACCGTAACCCATCATATTGCACGTGCACTTGGTACTGGTGATCTTATTCCTTACCCTTCATCGATAGGTTGTCGAAAGGGAGCCGTCGAATCTTCAACAACCAGAGGTATTATACAGAATGGGGTGCCAAAGCAAGTTATTCTGTGCAATTTAAACGCAGATAAAAACTCTTATTCAGTTACCCGACCGTGGGCTCTACCTTCGCACTACTATTATATTTCGGCCGATGAATACGACTTTGTGTAATGATACCATGCATGGGACATGAGCGTCCAAGTCACGAATATACTGAACTACGCTGGACCTTTTCTCGCTGCTTTCTGTTAAATACAATGCACCGTTGTAATTGCGCTTTCTGGGCTCCTTTGGGATTAAAGAATGTTTAACAATCAACCGGACTAGCGGTTTCTTGGCTGTCAGTGTATTAGGACCCAGGTGGATTGTCATAACACACGGTTACAGGGCACGCGCTCGTAGTATATAGGCTCCATCAGTGACAAATGGTGCCAATTTAATAGGACCCAAGTAGGTTGTAATAGCACACATCTAAGGCTTGTGGTCTTAGGATAGCGGCTACATCAGTAACCCATTTGATGCCAATGTAATAGGACTTAGGTGGATTGTAAGAGCACATGGCTCTAAGGATCTTGCTCGTTGTATGTAGGCTCCATCAGTGGCACATTTTTCGCCGAGGTACTTGGCGCTAAGTGCGTTGTAATATCACTTGACTCCGAGGATTGTGCTTGTAGTATAAAGGCCCTGATAGCAGCACACTCATGACATATGGCGAGCTAGCATCAGATAAACAATCCTGTTTGATTGAAATTCATTCTAATTTAGTTTCGTTTGGACGAGGTTTGGTCATTCTCAATCATTTATGGTTTGGCTTTACGGCTGCTGCATTGCGTAATTACAATTAGTAGGTAGTTTTCCGCTTCAGGTTTACGATATTTTTATCAAGAAACTCGCTTCTGAATTTCAGGGTGCTTTGGAAAATATTTGGTGAACAAAATGTCGTCTATTTGGTGTACCTTTGGACTGTTGAGTGACAAAAGTCTGGTTATTTAGGGCGTTACAACGCTCACACGACGGCACACCGTTTTCGCTGCAATCGCGGAATGGATGCATATTCTGTCAACGTTACGCGGTAATCGATTGCGGACTTGTAAGTACATACTACCACCTTGACGAATTATTCGTCACTCATGATGCTCTAAATATCACTTGCGCTGACAGAAAGTCCGGCTAAAAAGAAAGATTTTACGCACGAATCAGCGCCGATGATGATTCAGAACATTAGTTATCAACATCCCTGGACATATAAAGACATTTATCTTCATCTCCTTTTGCTTCTCGGCGAGTGGCCAAATGCACGTTTTATTGGAATGGATCGCTGTCCATATGTATGGATAAAATGATAATTCATAGGTACCATAATTCTGCATAAGTTTCTTATGATTTCACAAAATCTTCGCTGTTAAAGAAGCCACTTAAATATGTCTGCTATGATGTATCAACTGCTACGAACCTCACAAACCCCTAGTGTTACATATTTCATTATATTAATAATGCGTTTCACATTAAAATTCCGAGGCTAAAATATCGGTACAATAGGAGACTAATTAAGTTGTCCAGGACGAGACTATCAGTACACGGCAAGTATTTTTAATAAATGGGCTCAGAAATAGTATGCTTATATTTTATAACTTGTAGTGAATAATTTCTAATTTAGTTACCAATATTGCACTAGTGTTACGCATGTTTAAGGCAAATATAGCTGCATGCTTTACACACTCGGAAGTTTCATCATCGATTCGTAGACACATAGGAACGCGAGTTGAACGCTGGCACTTTAGCAACACAGCGTGCACAGCGGATTGACTTGGCACTAGTTTGCATTCATTTCCACACAGTTTTGCTGCACATCTTGTCTGTTTTCAGTTTTGCGTCTAACAACATCTA